>JAGFNQ010001334.1:473934-514646 GCA_024364735.1 Boesenbergia rotunda | reverse complement strand
ATGTTCCTACGATCTCCCGAATTGATAATAAGGGTGATTCAATTCGAAAAATAAATAGGATTTAATTTTATGTATGTTGATACATTCTTTAATAAATCTTCTCACATAATCTCAATTTGTATTTCTAGGATAATCACTCGATCATGTCTTCCTAAACTTGCATTCCATTTGGACACCAATAAATTAACTGGGCCTAACTTCATAGACTGGCTTCGAACCTGAGGATAGTCCTTAAGGCAGAAAAGCCTGCTTGTGTCCTTGAAGATCAACTTCCCAAACGTCCTTCTGAAAATACAACTCCAGACCAGTTTCCTGAGTTGCTCAACCTGCTGAAGACTATAGAGCCTTCTGTAAAGCAGGATCAGAAGACGATACTGTTAGTTGGTTCCTCAAAGAAAGGTTCTAAGAGGAAGGCCAAAGAACAGAATAAGGGAAAGAAGAAAAAGGCCAAGAAAACTGAAAAGAAACCAAAAGGAACTTGCCATCACTGTGGCAAGGAAGGTCACTGGCGAAGAAACTGCAAGATTTATCTTGAGTCCGTGAAGAAGAAGGCATCCGATGCCCCATCCTCTTCAGGTATCTTCGTTATTGAATGTCACTCTATTTCCTCAGATACCTGGGTACTTGATACTGGGTGTAGCTCACATATATGTAATGACATACAGGGGCTAAGGAATAGAAGAAGGCTCGTCAAGGGAGAAGCGAATTTGCGGGTTGGAAATGGAGCAAGGATTGCTGCTATTGCCATCGGAACATATTTGCTAAAGCTCCCAACTGGACGTGTCTTAGAATTGGATAATTGTTATTTCGTTCCTTCGTTAATAAAGAACATTGTATCTATTTCATGTTTGAATGAAAAGGGTTATCATTTAACTTTCAGTAACAATTGTTGTTACATAACTTTAAATGGCGTTCTTTATGGGAATGGAACTTTGTGCAATGGCATCTACACGTTAGATTTATCCAGTGACGTTTTCAATATCGAAGTAAACAACAAACGTGCTCGAATAGATAATCAAATAGACTCCTACACGTGGCACTGTCGTCTTGGCCATATAAGTAAGAAACGCATGACCGAATTACACCGATGTGGAATTTTGGAATCATTTGAACCCGGTTCATTTGATACATGCGAATCATGCTTAAAAGGCAAGATGACCAAATTACCCTTTCCCGGAAAAGGTAATCCAGTGGGAGAATTGCTTGGTCTAATACATACCGATGTATGTGGACCAATGTCAACTCTTTCACAAGGAGGCTATAGCTACTTCATCACCTTCATCGATGATCACTCACGATTCGGGTATGTGTTCTTGATGAAACACAAATCTGAAGCCTTTGAGAAATTCAAAGAGTTCAGAAATGAAGTAGAGAAACAGCTTGGCAAAAGTATTAAGATACTTCGATCCGATCGAGGTGGTGAATACTTAAGTCAAGAGTTTCAAGATTATCTAAGGGACAATGGGATATTGTCCCAATGGACTCCGCCGTATACACCACAGCATAATGGTGTATCTGAGAGGCGCAACCGAACCTTGATGGACATGGTTAGGTCTATGATGAATCATGCAACTCTTCCAAAATCCTTTTGGGGCTATGCACTTAAGACAGCTGTTTACTTGCTAAACAGAGTCCCGACCAAGGTAGTCTCTACTACTCCATATGAGATTTGGAATAGTAAGAAACCTCACTTAACTCACCTTAAGATATGGGGTTGTCCTGCTTATGTGAAGCGGGTTGTATCAGACAAATTGGATGCTAAGTCTGATAAATGTCTATTTATTGGATACCCTAAGGAAACGAAGGGTTACCAATTCTATCATCCCTTGGAACAAAAGGTGTTTGTTTCAAGGCATGCTGTATTTCTAGAGAAAGAGTTTCTTTTGCAAGAAAACAGTGGGAGTGGGATTGAACTTGATGAAGTTCAAGAAACTCCAATAGACATCACAGAGACACCTAGTCTAGGCCCACAACCGATAATTCATAGTGATGAGCTATCAGTTGAACCTAAAACTACACCTCCTCTTCGTAGGTCTGATAGGACACGCAACATTCCAGAGAGATACGGATTTCTCGTAAGTGAATCGAACGACGTGTTGCTCATTGGCGATGACGAACCTATCAGTTATGAAGATGTTCTGAAAAATTCAGAAAGGGACAAATGGCTTGAGGCCATGAAGTCGGAAATGGATTCCATGTATGAAAATCAAGTATGGGACTTGGTTAACCCACCTGAAGGGATTAAACCCATAGGGTGCAAGTGGGTTTTCAAGAAGAAAACCGACATGGAAGGTAATGTTGTTACCTTTAAGGCTAGATTAGTGGCAAAAGGATATCGTCAAAAACAAGGAGTTGATTATGACGAAACCTATTCGCCAGTAGCTATGCTTAAATCCATTCGGATGCTCCTAGCCATAGCAGCTCATTATGATTATGAGATATGGCAAATGGATGTGAAAACAGCTTTCCTTAATGGAAACCTACTTGAGGATGTATACATGATACAACCTGAAGGTTTCACATCGGTTGATAAAACCAAGGTATGCAAGCTTCGACGATCCATATATGGATTGAAGCAAGCATCAAGGAGCTGGAATATCCGTTTTGATGAGACAATCAAAGAGTTTGATTTCTCACAAAATCCTGACGAACCTTGTGTGTACAAGAAGGTTAGTGGGAGTGCAGTCGTATTCCTAGTATTATATGTCGATGACATCTTACTTATAGGAAACGATATATCAGTTTTACAGACAGTTAAGATTTGGTTGTCCAAAACTTTCTCCATGAAAGACCTGGGAGAAGCAACCTATATCCTTGGGATTAGAATCTATAGAGATAGATCAAAACGGTTGCTTGGTCTTTCGCAGTCTACATATATAGACCGAGTGCTAAAAAGGTTTAGCATGTCGGAATCCAAGAAAGGTTACCTTCCCATCAGGCATGGGATCAACCTTTCGAAGTCTATGTGTCCGCGCACAGAAGACGAGAGGATTAGCATGAATAAGATTCCCTATGCATCCGCAATAGGATCTATCATGTATGCTATGTTATGTACTAGGCCCGATGTATCGTATGCTCTGAGCGTCACGAGCAGATACCAATCTGATCCAGGAATGGATCATTGGGCGGCTGTTAAGACAATCCTTAAGTACTTAAGAAGAACTAAGGATGTATTTCTAATATATGGAGAAGGAGATTTGAAAATACGTGGGTATACAGATGCCAGTTTCCAGACGGATAAGGATGACTCCAAATCGCAGTCTGGATACGTATTTACTTTGAATGGAGGCGCAGTAAGTTGGAAGAGTTCCAAACAAGACACTGTAGCGGATTCTACCACGGAAGCGGAATATATCGCAGCTTCGGAAGCAGCAAAGGAAGCAGTCTGGATCAAGAAGTTTGTCTCCGAACTTGGCGTGGTTCCAACCATTGATGAAGCAGTGCCGGTATACTGCGACAACAATGGAGCTATTGCACAAGCAAAGGAACCAAGGTCTCATCAGCGATCCAAACACGTGCTTCGACGCTATCATCTGATCAGAGAGATTATAAGTAGGAATGACATACAAATTGAGAGAGTTCCCACTGAAAGGAATATAGCGGATCCTTTAACTAAGGCCTTGCCTCAAAACAAGTTTGAGGGTCATGTTAGAGCCTATGGTATTGGATACCGTAGCGATTGGCATTAGGCCAAGTGGGAGTTTGTTAGTATATGAGAGAAGTGTCCTAAGGCAATCGCCTTATGATGTAAACATTTATTTTAATAAATGATAATTCACTATTTGAGTATACATGTTTTGTGTATTTGATTGGGATCTTAAACTCATCTACTGAATGTCCGCAATACAACTCACAGCATAAGAGAATTTGTGATGGGATCACAACTAGTGATTATCTCTAATGTGCAATTGTGAAGTATTGAAATTATCCCTAGTCGATGAATTGATAAAAATGGACACTATCAATTCTGTTGAGACTAGCATGGGTTATTCTCTAATCAGCTGATTCTCACTAGCTGGTGACATTGGGATGTCCGGAGATAAACATGGATGCTAGTTAAGGGAACTAGTTCATTGGAGTGACTGCTGTAAGACTTCATATGGGAATCTACATGTAGATATGTCAATGAAGATCTTACTGCGGCTTAAGTGCGATGTTCCTTTGACTTGAGGTGTTCAAGTCATCTTGGTCATGGAGACTTATACTTTGACATCTTAAGCAAGCATCTCCAAGGAGGTGTGGACCCAGGATGATCGGGTATAAGCCGAAGTGCCCGAAGATGTTTGAACAGCCTACAAAGGATTCACCACTCCTTGCGAGGAGATGTATACCCAGGCCTATCGTCGGATTGTTACTCAAAGCCTCTGGCCAGAGCATATCATGTTAAGAGTGCGAGTCTCTTAAATACATGAGAGTAATTAGAAATCCAAAGGACGAGGAAGACACTACTTGGGCTAGGTGTGACGTAGTCAGCCTAGTGGGGACTGACACCATAGACCGTGTCCTGAACCAAGTGGGTATAAGGTGGTGAAGGGAATGAGGCACGATTCATTAGAGCTGCTGAAGGGTTTCAGAATAATTTCTTCTGGGGTCAAACCGTTGATCTTTCGATTAATTGGGGATCATGATGTACTACTAGGTGCCACTCATGATCGTTCTATAATTAATGGGTTAATTATAGACGGCCAACATAAATCGAAAGCCTATTTAGTCACACGCAATACGAGTAATCCGAGGGATTTAAAACGAGTTGAAAATTGGATTTTCCGATCAAGAGAAACGAGTCGAATCTGAGTTAATCAGAGGCGCAATGGAAGCTAAAAATGGCTAAGTCTTTTGAAGGCTTTTTGGGCGAATTAAATGAGTTTAATTCCGACGGTTCGGGTCGGTTTGGGCCGGCCAAAGAGGGTGTTAACCCTCTTTGGGTGGCCGGCCAATGAAGGAGAATAAACCAAGTTTATTTTGGTTTAATTAATAAAATAAATCTAGTGTGATTTGTTTTATAAATTATGGATAAATAAATTTGTATAAAGAAATTTATATAAATAAAATTTATAGAAATTTATTCTTTTATGGAAGATTAAAATAATCCATGAATTGGTTTATTTTAATTTTATAAAATCAATTATGAATTGAGTTTTCCATAATAAGAAAGTTTATAAATTTCTTATAAAATTTATTCCATAATTTAAAGAGAAGAAGAATTAGTTTTATTATAAATTAGTTTATAATAAAACTTAGTTTAAATGGAATAATTAGTTAAGAAAATTTATAGGATAAATTTCTTATAACTAATTCCGTTTAGAGGGAGACTTAGCAAAGAGTTGCTACTATATAAAGGACCCAAAGGCTAGCCCTTTATTCATAACATCAATCAATTAATCAATAGTTGATTAAGAGTTCCCTCTCTCTCTCTCTCTTTTATTCTTCTCCTCTCCCTCTCCTTCTCCTTGCCTAGGGCCGGCGCCCATTCTTGTGAATTAGGGCCGGCGCACCAAGCCTTCCTCCAAGAGGGAAGTTGGCGTGAGCAACCAAAAGGAAGGAGAACCCGAAGACGAAGAAGAAGAAGCGGATAGCGACTCCTCTCTTCCGGAATACGATTCCGTTACTTCATTGGTTAGTTTTTCCATTGTTTCCCTTATTCTTCTAGTTGTGCCTTCCGAGAATCTAGTAGTTTTCGTCAGCACAAAACTCGTGACTTTGCGAAGTCATCCCGAAGAGAACTCGGCGTGGACGCGAATAGAGGCGAAGCTTCCAAGGGACGCTACGGTTGGATCTCGTCCCTTTCTTCAAGTTACGCGAGGTATAAAAGTAAATTAGTTTACTTTTCCGCAAACTTTTATTTTATGATTATGTCGATACACTATAAGGTTGCATGCTAGATACGAAGTTAAAATAATTTAGGAAATTATTTTATGCAAACTCTTCCGCTGCACGTAAAAATTTAAAATTTTACGAACTCGTATCCTTGTCGACATGCACCCGGTCCCAACACAAGCCAGGACTTTTTCACCTAATTCTCCAGGATGGGAATTTGCACCTAACCCTCTAAGTTAGGACTTTTCACCTAGCTCTACAAGCTAGGACTTTTCACCCAACCTTTCCGAATTAGGACTTTTCCAACACCTAGCCCTCCAAGCTAGGATTTTCCACACCTAACCTCCAGGTTAGGATTTTCCTACACCTTACCCTCCAGGCTAGAATCCTCCAAATCATGCCTAATCCTCGATCAGGACTTAATCATAATCATCATCTTTATCAACCTAAACTAAAATCGTTGTCAACACCAAAACAACAATCAGGGCCAGACTGCATCAACAAATCTGTCTCTTAATTTAATAAGATTTGATTTAGAGAAATCAAAGTCTTAAACATATTATTTTCGAAATTGATTATGACAATTTAGGAAATTGTTTCCCAAAACAATTCCTTGAATAAAGTATGAAATTAGAATTAGGAAATTCGGTTCCTAATTCAATTAATGAGACTTGATAAATTAAGTCACATACATACTTTATTAAGGAAATCGTTAGTACATGACATAATTATATGTCATGAATGTGCTTAGAAAAGAAAGGATGAGACCCAAAACCCCTTACAAAATATTAAGGCTAACACCTTCCATTAATATGGTTAGAACCGGAGTTTTGTTTCTCGTTTGGGTTGATGGACACATCCATGCCCGGCTTGAACCTCAACATGATCAAACCATGGAATTATTTTATGATTAATATAGTTGGAGTCAGAGGTCAATCCTTAGTTTTAGTTGTTGGACACATCCAAGCCTGACTAAACGGTTGAATGAACTCCCACCATATTAAAACTATTTCTTGATTAATGGGTCAGCCTTAAGCTTGGAGCATCGATTTGTTGTGCCACAGCCAAGGTTGATGTAAAGAGAGGTGCAGTTGGGTGCTATGTATATTGTTGCATACTTGTTAATGAGTTAACAACCCAATGATTTATGCAAACATTCAATTAGTTGATAGTATAATGTGATAGATACATATATGTAATATGTAATCGGTATAATTACCTACCTTTATAGCTAAGAATAACTTGATGGTCACAACCATGGTTGTTCTTATCTATGGTTGGATATCAACCTATTTGGAGATGTTCCTACGATCTCCCGAATTGATAAAAAGGGGTTATTCAATTCAAAAAATAAATAGGATTTAATTAATGTATGATGATGCATTCTTTATCATTCTTCTCACATAAGCTCAATTTGTATTTCTAGGATAATCACTTGATCATGTCTTCTCTGAATTTGCGTTCCATTTTGGACACCAATAAGTTAACTAAGGACAAAAGGATTGAAAAGACACCAAAAGGCACTTGTCGTCACTACGGCAAGGAGGGCCACTGGCGAAGAAACTGCAAGGTTTATCTTGAGTCCTTGAAAAGGAAGGCATCAGATGCCCCATCCTCTTCAGGAATCTTCGTTATTGAATGTCACTCTATTTCCTCAACCACCTGGGTACTTGATACTGGGTGTAGCTCACATATATGCAATGACATACAAGGGCTAAGGAATAGAAGAAGACTCGTCAAGGGAGATGCGAATCTGCGAGTTGGAAATGGAGCAAAGATTGCTGCTGTTGCCATCGGAACATATTTGCTAAAGCTCCCTACTGGACGTGTCTTAGAATTGGATAATTGTTATTTTGTTCCTTCGTTAATAAAGAACATTGTATCTATTTCATGTTTGAATGAAAAGGGTTATCATTTAACTTTTAGTAACAATTGTTGTTACATAACTTTAAATGGTGTTCTTTATGGGAACGAAACTTTGTACAATGGTATCTACACGTTAGATTTATTCGGTGACATTTTCAATATCGAAGTTAGCAACAAACGTGCTCGAATAGATAATCGAATAGACTCCTATACGTGGCATTGTCGTCTTAGCCATATAAGTAAGAATCGCATGACCAAATTACACCGATGTGGAATTCTGGAATCATTTGAACCCGGTTCATTTGATACATGCGAATCATACTTAAAAGGCAAGATGGCCAAATTACCCTTTTCTGGAAAAGGTAAACCAGTGGAAGAATTGCTTGGTCTAATACATACTGATGTATGCGGACCAATGTCAACTCTTGCACAAGGAGGCTATAGCTACTTCATTACCTTTATCGATGATCACTCACGATTTGGTTATGTGCTCTTAATGAAACACAAATCTGAAGCCTTTGAGAAATTCAAAGAGTTCAGAAGTGAAGTAGAGAAATAGCTTGGCAAAAGTATTAAGATACTTCGATTCGATCGGGATGGTGAATACTTGAGTCAAGAGTTTCAAGATTATCTTAGGGACAATGGGATATTGTCTCAATGGACTCCGCCATATACACCACAGCATAATGGCGTATCTGAGAGGCGTAACCGAACCTTGATGGACATGGTTAGATCTATGATGAATCATGCAACTCTTCCAAAATCCTTTTGGGGCTATGTGCTTAAGACAACTGTTTACTTGCTAAACAGAGTCCCGACCAAGGTAGTCTCTACTACTCCATATGAGATGTGGAATAGTAAGAAACCTCACTTAACTCACCTTAAGATATGGGGTTGTCCTGCTTATGTGAAGCAGACTGTATCAGACAAATTGGATGCTAAGTCTGATAAATATCTATTTATTGGACACCCTAAGGAAACGAAGGGTTACCAATTCTATCATCCCTTGGAACAACAGGTGTTTGTTTCAAGGCATGCCGTATTTCTAGAAAAAGAATTTCTTTTTCAAGAAAATAGTGGGAGTGACATTGAACTTGAAGAAGTTCAAGAAACTCCAATAGACATTACAGAGACACCTAGTCTAGACCCACAACCGAGAACTCATGATGATGAGCTATCAGTTGAACCTAAAACAACACCACCTCTTCGTAGGTCTGATAGGACACGCAATATTCCAGAGAGATACGGATTTCTCATAAGTGAATCGAACGACGTGTTACTCATTAGAGATGACGAACCTATCAGTTATGATGTTCTGAAAAGTTCAGAAAGGGACAAATGACTTGAAGCCATGAAGTCAGAAATGGATTCCATGTATGAAAATCAAGTATGGGACTTGGTTAACCCACCTGAAGGGATTAAGCCCATAGGGTGCAAGTGGGTTTTCAAGAAGAAAACCAACATGGAAGGTAATGTTGTTACCTTTAAGGCTAGACTAGTGGCAAAAGGATATCGTCAGAAACAAGGAATTGATTATGACGAAACCTATTCGCCAGTAGTTATGCTTAAATCCATTCGGATGCTCCTGGCCATAGCAGCTCATTATGATTATGAGATATGGCAAATGGATGTGAAAATAGCTTTTCTTAATGGAAACCTGCTTGAGGATGTATACATGATACAACCTGAAGGTTTCACATCGGTTGATAAAACCAAAATATACAAGCTTCGACGATCCATATATGGACTGAAGCAAGCATCCAGGAGCTGGAACATCCGTTTTGATGAGACAATCAAAGAGTTTGATTTCTCACAAAATCCTGACGAACCTTGTGTGTACAAGAAGGTTAGTGGGAGTGCAGTCGTATTCCTAGTATTATATGTCGATGACATCTTACTTATAGGAAACGATATATCAGTCTTACAGTCAGTTAAAATTTGGTTGTCCAAAACTTTCTCCATGAAAGACCTGGGAGAAGCAACCTATATCCTTGGGATTAGAATCTATAGAGATAGATCAAAATGGTTGCTTGGTCTTTCGCAGTCTACATATATAGACCGAGTGCTAAAAAGGTTCAGCATGTCGGAATCCAAGAAAGGTTACCTTCCCATCAGGCATGGGATCAACCTTTCAAAGTCTATGTGTCCGCGCACAGAAGACGAGATAATTTGCATGAATAAGATTCCTTATGCATCTGCGATAGGATCTATCATGTATGCTATGTTATGTACTAGGCCCGATGTATCGTATGCTCTGAGTGTCACGAGCAGATACCAGTCTGATCCAGGAATGGATCATTGGGCGGCTGTCAAGACAATCCTCAAGTACTTAAGAAGAACTAAGGATGTGTTCCTAATATATGGAGAAGGAGATATGGTAATACATGGGTATGCAGATGCCAGTTTCCAGACAGATAAGGATGACTCTAAATCTCAGTCTGGATACGTATTAACTTTGAATGGAGGCGCAATAAGTTTGAAGAGTTCCAAGCAAGACACTGTAGCGGATTCCACCACGGAAGTGGAATATATTGCGGCTTTGGAAGCAGCAAAAGAAGCTGTCTGGATCAAAAAGTTTGTCTCAGAACTTGGAGTGGTTCCAACCATTGATGAAGCAATACCGGTTTACTGCGACAACAATGGAGCTATTGCACAAGCAAAGGAACCAAGGTCTCATCAGCGATCCAAACACGTGCTTCGCCGCTATCATCTGATCAGAGAGATTATAAGTAGGAATGATATACAAATTGAGAAAATTCTCACTGAAAGGAATTTAGCGGATCCTTTAACTAAGGCCTTGCCTCAAAGCAAGTTTGAGGGTCATGTTAGAGCTTGTGGCATTGGATACCGTAGCGATTGACATTAGGCCAAGTGGGAGTTTGTTAGTAATATGAGAGAAGTGTCCTAAGGCAATCGCCTTATGATTGTATCATTTACTTTAATAAATGAATATTCTCTATTTGAGTATACATGTTCATGTATTTGATTGAGATCTTAAACTCATTTACTGAATGTCCGCAATACAATTCACAGCATGAGAGAATTTGTGATGAATTCACAACTAGTGATTATCTCTATATGTGCAATTGTGAAGTATTAAAATTGTCCCTAGTCGATGAATTGATAGATACGGACACTATCAATTCTGTTGAGACTAGCATGGGTTATTCTCTAATCAGCTGATTCTCACTGGCTGGTGACATTGGGATGTCCGGAGATAAACATGAATGCTAGTTAAGGGAACTAGTTCATTGGAGTAACTGGCTGTAAAACTTCATATGGTAATCTATATAGATATGTCAATGAAGTTCTTACTGCAGCTTAAGTGCGATGTTCCTTTGACTTGCGGTGTTCAAGTCATCTTGGTCATGGAGACTTATACTTTAACATCTTAAGCAAGCATCTCTAAGGAGGTGTGGACTCAGGATGGTTGGGTATAAGCCGAAGTGCCCGAAGATGTTTGAACAGCCTACAAAGGATTCACCACTCATTGCGAGGAGATGTATATCCAAGGCCTATCGTCGGATTGTTACTCGAAGCCTCTGGCCAGAGCATCACATGTTCAGAGTATGAATCTCTCAGAAACATGAGAGTAACTATAATCCTTTGGACGAGAAAGACATTACTTAGGCTAGGTGTGACGTAGTCAGCCTAGTGAGGACTGACACACATAGACCGTGTCCTGAACCAAGTGGGTATAAGATGGTGAAGGGAATGAGGCACGACTCATTATAACTGCTGAAGGGTTTCAGAATTATTTCTGAGGTCAACCGTTGATCATTCGATTAATTGGGGGTTATGATGTATTACTAGGTGCCACTCATGATCATTCTATAATTGGTTGATTATAGACGGCCAATATAAATCGAATGCCTATTTAGTCACACGCACTACGAGTAATCCGAGGGATTTAAAACGAGTTGAAAATTGGATTTTCCGATCAAGAGAGATAAGTCGAATCTGAATTTATCAGAGACGCATCGGAAGCTTAAAATGGCTAAGTCTTTTGAAGGCTTATTGGACGAATTAAATAAGTTTAATTCGTAAGGTGACGGCTTGGATTTGGCCGGCCAAAGAGGGTCCCCACCCTCTTTGATTTGGCCGGCCACAATAAAAAGGGAAACCAAATTGTTTGGTTTAAATTATAAAATAAATCGAGCGTGATTTGTTTTATAAAATTATGGATAAAGAAATTTATATAAAGAAATTTATAGAAATTTATTCTTTTTTATGGAAATTAAAATGAACCATGGATTGGTTTATTTTATTTTATAAAATCAATTATGAATTGATTTTTCCATGATAAGAAAAATTTATATAATAAATTTCTTGTAAAAATTTATTCCATAATAAAAGGGGAGACATGGTTGTTTTTATTATAAATTAAGTTATAATAAAAAACTTGGCATAACGGAATAATTCATAAAAAAAATTTATAAGATAAACTTCTTATGAAAAATTTATTCCGTTAAAAGGAGACTTGGCGATAAAGAGGCTACTATATAAAGGTACCAAGGCAAGGCTTGGAGATTAATTCAAGAGATCAAGGATTCTTGCCTAGCCTCTCTCTCTCTCTTTCTCTCCCTCTCCCTTCTCTACTGCCGTTGACCACAAGGTTGTCGTGAGCAACTTTGCTCTCTCCACCAATTAACCCTAGAGGAGCATGATTAATTGCATGCGTTGCAATTAATAAAAGAGGAGCATAATTAATTGCATGTGTTGCAATTAACCCTAGAGGAGTATGATTAATTGCATGCGTTGCAATTAATTGGAGAGGAGCATGATTAATTGCATGCGTTGCAATTAACCCTAGAGGAGCATGATTAATTGCATGCGTTGTAATTAAATGGAGAGGAGCATGATTAATTGCATGTGTTGCAATTAATTGGATAGGAGCATGATTAATTGGGCGCAAGTCATCTTCCTCCTTCTCGCCGGAATTGTGATTCCGGCCAACCTTGGTGGTGAGTCTTTCGATTGGATCTCTCTCTTGGTATTCTTATCGTGCCTTTGGAGAATCTAGTTGTTCTTGTCGGCACGAAACTCGTGGCTTTGCGAAGTCATCCCGAAGAAAATTCGGCGTGGACGCGAATAGAGGCAGAGCTTCCAATGGACGCTACGGTTGGATCTCGTCCCTTTCTTCGAGTTACGCGAGGTAACAAGTAAATTAGTTTACTTTCTGTAAAAATTTTAAATATATGATCATGTCCACAAAACATAAAGTTGCATGCTAGATGTGTGGTTAAATAATTTGAGAAATTATTTATTCTAATTTTTCCGCTGCACGTAATTATTTTATAAAATTACGAACCCGCATCCATGTCAACATGCACCCGGTCCCAACAATAGCAAGCTATATTTACAGCTTCAGCCCATAAGTAGCTCGGGAGTGAGTACTCATTAAGCATGCTTCGTGCAGCCTCTTGTAGAACACGGTTCTTCCTTTCTACAACACCATTTTGTTGTGGTGTTCTAGGAGTAGAGAACTCATGTCTATAACCTCTATCTTGACAAAAATCTAGAAACCTTTGATTTTGAAATTCACCTCCATGATCACTTTTAATTGTCTTAATTGTTAATGATTTTTTATTTTCAACTCTTCTACAAAAAGAAATAAAAACATAAAAGGTTTGGTCCTTATATTTTAAAAAGTATGTCCATGTATATCTAGTGAAATCATCAATGATCACAAAGCAATACCTACTTCCATTCAATGATATGATAGTACTACAATCAAACAAATCCATGTGAAGTAATTCTAATGTCGTAGAAGTACTTACAACGCTTTTACCTTTATGTGCAGATTTTGTTTACTTACCCATTTGACATGCATCACAAAGTTTATCTTTCTCATACTTGATGCTTGGTAAGCCACGAACCAATCCCTTGTTGGCCAGCTTCCGGATGTTCTTCATGTTCACATGTGCAAGCCTCATGTGCCAAAGGGTGGACTCTTCTTCTTTTGACATGAAACACTTAGCAGAAACATTAGTAGCACTTTTAAACGAAACTTGATAAATATTGTCTACTCTTGTTCCTACTAGTACCGTGTCCAAGGTGTCATGTTGTCTAACTAGACATTAACTTGGTTGAAAATCAATTGTGTAACCCGTGTCACACAATTGATTCACACTTAGGAGATTAAATTTCATCCCCTTGACTAGGAAGATATTTGAGATTCTAAGACATTCGGATATTTGAATGTCTCCTATTCCTATGACCTTAAAGCTACCATTGTTACCAAATGATACATTACCTCTACTTTTCTTGTGAAGTGTGGTAAATAATGATCTATCCCCGGTCATGTGTTTGGAGCATCCACTATCAACGAACCAAGTTGATAGATGCTCCCCCTAAGTCGTAACCTACACAATTCGAAAAATAGATGTTTTAGGTACCCAAACCTTGGGACCTAAAGCATCAACTAAACAAGACTTAGGCACCCATACCTTGACCACTTTCTTTTGACCCTTGGGTGTCCTAGATTGTCTCATATTAGTCCTTGACATAAGAGACACAAATGAGGGTTCTTTAGGACGGTAACCAATACCGGCCCTATTGTAGACCGCCCTTTGGGCATTTAGGATCATGTCTAGGGTCTTAGAGCTAGTTGAGAATTTCTCAAGAATATTCTTGAGTCTCTCAACTTCACTCTTCAATGATTGGTTTCCCTCTACTAGCAAGTCATCATGCAAATCATTCACTTCCTCAACCTTAGAGGATTTCAACCTTTCAAGCTCATATTTCAACGATTTAATTTCATCTTCTAACAATTCAACATGCAAATCATCAATGTTATCATCTCTAGATAATTTAAATTGATCAATTTCTAATTGGAATGCTTTAACTTTATTTTTTGACTTCTTAAGCATACTAGTTAAACATGCAATTACTCTATAACACTTTTCAAGATCGGGAGAGGTTACCTCTTCATTATCCGAAGATGATGAAGCCGCGTTTGAGGAACTTGAAGATTCATCACAGCTTTCCTCTCCAAGAGCCATAAGTGCCACATGCCTTGTGCTCTTCTCTTCCTTCTCTTTATCGGATGAGCTAGTGGATGACTCATTCCAAGTGACCTTCAAGGCCTTCGTCTTCTTCTTGGATTTTTCTTCTTTCTTCTTGGATTTCTCCTCCTTCTTCTTAAGCTTTGGACATTCATTCTTGAATAGCCCTTTCCTACCACACTCAAAGCAAGATGCATTAGTCTTATCAAGTTTAGCTTCACTAGAGTTACCTCTACTCTTGAAGCGTCGACCCCTTCTCATCATCCTTCTCACAAAGTTCGCCATTTCGGAGGATGAGGAACCGCTTCCATCTTCTTCGGAATCGGACTCGGATTCGGAAGAGGATGAAGATGAAGAGACTTCCTTCTCCTTCTTCTTCTCCTTCTTCTTCTTGTTTGACCGGTCCCCTGCAACTAAAGCAATCTCCTTCTCCTTGGGGGCTTTGTTAGCCATTTCATGCAATTCCATCTCACAAAATAAATCATCTAACTTTACAATGGATAGATCCTTGGAAACTTTATAGGCATCCACCATGGATGACCACAAAGCATTCCTTGGAAAGGCTTTCAAGACATACCTCACATGGTCGCGATTCTCGTCCTTTTCATCAATCGAATGGAGCCCATTGAGGACTTCCTTGAACCGGCTATGAAGCTCACTTACCAATTCATTATCCTTCATGGAGAGATTTTGGAGTTGGTTGAGGAACAAATCCCTCTTTGCGATTCTTGAGTCTCGGGTGCCCTCGTGAAGCTCAATAAGTTTGATCCACAAGTCCTTTGCACTTGTGAAAGGACCAACCTTGATGAGTTGGTTTTTGTTCAGCCGCATTGTAGAGTGACAACCGCCTTAGCGTCGGCTTCACTCTTTCGAGTTTGTTCGGCAGTCCATCTCCATGATTCGAGTTCTTTGCCTTCATCATCCTTAGGAGGGGTGAATCCCTCCTTTACTGCAAACCAAGTATTGATATCCATCTTCGATCTCCAATATTGGAAATCAACGCCATCGAAGAATGGAGGTCGGGTGGTGGAGAAACCTTCTCTCAACGCCATCTTGTTGATAACTCTCGGATGTTAAGCCGTAAACAGAGCCCCAAGCTCTGATACCACTTGTTGGAAACCGGATGGCATGAGAGGGGGGGGGTGAATATAGCCAATCACTTGGACTTAAACACAAATCGAATTTCTGCACTTCACTTTGTTAGCAGCACAGCGGAAGTATGAAACCAGAAAATGCAGAAATAGAAAATGAAAGGAAACAACTACAACTAGCAAGATCGCTAACAAGGAGGGTTTACAAGGTTCGGGGATAACTTGCCCCAACTCCTTGGCGTGCCCTTAAGGTGGGCGATCCCTTGATCGTCGGCAGATCAAGCCCTGGCTAGCACCGGATAGAAGACAACCTTCTTCTAGGTGGAGAAACCTCTCCACGGCGTTTCAATCACAGATAAATGTTTAAGCTCAATGAAACAACTAGAAAGATCTTACTCAAGAACTCAGCAAAGACAAGAACACAACAAGCTTTCCTGAGCTCCACCCAGCGGCGATCTCACGCAAGAAACCCTTCCTCGTGTCTTCCCGCTGTCGGACTCCAAGCCTCTTGTTCTCTCCTTCAAGCGCTCAAGTAATGGATGGTTGCTTCAAGAATGCAATCGCTTGCTCAAGGTGATGACAACTTCAGGAACACAACAAGCTCGTTGTGGAGAACACAAGGCGTGGCAATAAACCAGTACACGAGAACTCTTCTTCCACGAAGCCTTCTTCCACCATTTTTGTTTCTCCACTCAGCCTCAGGTGACAACATCTCCTGCAGCCTCCAGCTGCCTTACTGCCAACGCCAGCTACCACTGAGCCCTCCCTGGACTTCCTGAGATCCCCTCAGTCAAGCTCCAGTCTGCAGCTTCAGCCGTTGCAACCTGAGATGGAAAACGGATAAACCTGCTCCAAGGAAAGCCTCCTTTGACTTCTCCTTGAGTGTTTGAATCCTCCCGTCACCTGCAGCTTAATCAAAGTGTTAGAGCAGCATATCACACAGTAAATCAAGTATTAGATGTAAGCAGCAGAGAATCGGATATGGTCAGGTGCGATCAGAGCGTCTGACAGTGCAATTTGAATTAAAGTGATCGGTCACCGGACCGATCAGAGAGCCTCCTAATCGGTCACCAGACCGATCAGGTTAGGTCCAGAACGATCAGGCTCCATCTTGATCGATCCCCAACGCTCAATTAGAAATCGCAACTTCTTTGGGATTCTCCTGGACCGATCACCAGACCAATCCCAGGTTGTGGTCGATCACCTGTCCGATCCACCCCTTTATCGGGCGATTTTTGAGTTTCGCAGTCCAGATCCCCTGATCGATCACCGGACCGATCAGGTAACCTCCTGATCAACCTCACTGTTTGCTCCCTGATCGGTCACTAGACCGATCAGGAGCCAAACAGTGGGTGAAACACATAATCCCCTGATCGGTCACCACACCGATCAGTCATCGCTGGATCGGTCACCAGACCGATCCACGAAGGAGCACCGTGCCAACTCCCCGATCGGTAACCAGACCGATCCAGGGGCTCCAACCCAGCCCTCCAAGCTAGGGTTTCATTCACCTTAGCCCTCCAAGCTAAGGATTTTGCACCTAATCCTCCAAGATGGGAATTTGCACATAAACCTCCAAGTTAGGACTTTTCACCTAGCCCTCCAAGCTAGGACTTTTCACCCAACTCTTCCGGATTAGGACTTTCCAAACCTAGCCCTCCAAGCTAGGACTTGACCCTCCAAGCTAGGACTTTTTCACCTAATTCTCCGAGATGGGAATTTGCACCTAACCCTCCAAGTTAGGACTTTTCACCTAGCCCTCCAAGCTAGGACTTTTCACCCACCTCTTCCGAATTAGGACTTTTCACACACTTAGCCCTCCAAGCTAGGATTTTCAGCACCTAACCCTCCAAGTTAGGATTTTCCAATACCTAGCCCTCCAAGCTAGGATTTCCCATATCATGCCTGATTCCCGATCAGGACTTCATCATAATCAATAAACATCCACCTAAACTTAAATCGGTGTCAACACCAAAACAACACTCAGGGCCAGACTGCATCAACATTTACCATGGACCCCAAAGGCTCCTAGAGCTCCCCCTTGAGCTCTGAGCCCTAGGCACCTCCCTAGGTGACTCAATCCATACTAAGCCACACTGGTGTGCCCTCGGTGACTCTTGGCCTACAAAATGGACCTTCTTAACCTTGGACACCATGTCCTTGGTTAAGCCATCCTTTTCCCTTTGGATGGCACCTCCTTGCCATCCTTTGACTTCTCCTTCTTGCCATGATCATATGCCTTCCCATCATATTTCTTTTTGTTGGCCTTGGATTTCTTAGACCGATAACCCAAACCCGATCTATCATAGTTAGGTTTCAAACTACCCAACACCATATCTAGACCCTTTGATCCAACCGTGAATCATTCTAGGGTCTTTTCTAATTTATCAAGCCTTGCTTTCAAGGTTTGGTTTTCCCTTTTTAAACCTTTAATGTTAGAGTTCATATGTCCACTTTGGACATTCCTAGAACTATCCATTTTCCTAGGCACATTTCTTCCCTTTTCGGGATTAGTGCCATGATTCTTAGGTCTAGAGATCTTGGGTCTTTCATTATGCATGCTTTTCCTAGGGTGTTGACCTACCTTGTTAACCCTAGTCCTATCATTATATCTAAATCTAAAGTTATGCACCATTAAGCATTTTTCATTAAAACTAGCATGCATGGAGGGATGACTAATTTTATCATGAATAGAGGAACTCAGAATCAAATTACATTTTGGCTTAAGGATAGGAGTAACCTTCCTTACCTTTGGAGCTTCTCCTTGTTGCAAGCTTCTTTTCTTTCTCTCCTCCATCTCCCATCTTCTTAGATGCTCCATTTTCTTGAGCTTTCTACTCATTTGGCATTTCGTGTGGTAGTGTCCTAGCTCACCACACGTGAAGCATCTGATTCTTTTTCGTTTAGCTTGAACTTCTTTGTTCCTACAATCCATGTTAGAACTAGAAGAATTTGAAATGAGTTGGGACTTTACCTCCTTTTTACCTAATGGGCACTTGCCTTTGTAGTGTCCCTTTTCATTGCACCCAAAGCATGTGATGTGGTCCTTGGCTCTTGCTCTGATGGAGGTAGAGGTGGAGGCTAGGTTGACTTCTTCTTCAACCTTGGATGAAGTGGATGCCTCCTCTTGTTCCGGCATTGGCAAGGGTCTCTCCTCCCCCTCAATTTTTGAGGTGGTGACCTCCTCCTCTTCTCTAGATGAGGTAGATGATCTCTCACTAACTTCTTCCACTTCACTTGATGAGATGGTCAATTCTTCTCCTTTTTCTTCTTCTTGAACCAATTGACACATCTCTTTGGACACTTGAGATTGTGTAGGTTTCTCATGAATTTCTTTCACTTTGCTCCACAATTCATATGCATTTTGATATTTACCTACACAACTCAAAACATGGTTAGGTAAAAGATTAACTAAAATTGTCATTACCTTTTCGTTTGCCTTGGATTGATCTTGTTGTTCTTGATTCCAATATCTAGGCCTAAGCCTCCTTCCGTGCTTATCCCTTGGAATCTCATATGACTCTTCAATCGCGATTCGACATGCCCACTCCATCTCAAACCAAGTCTCGATTCTCGCCCTCCAAAAGTTGAAGTCTTCACGATCGTAGGGCGGTGGAGTGTAGATGTCTTCCCCAAGTTTGTCTTCCATGGTTCTTCTCCTCTAGCGTGTGCTCCCTCGGCAATTAGTCCGATCGAGAGCGGTCCTTCGCTCTAATACCAACTGATGGATCATCTTCGTACGCTAGAGGGGGGGTGAATAGCATTTTTCGGTTCGTTCTTGTACCTACGTTGTTAGTTGCACAGTGGAAACAATAATAGAGAAAACAAACAACGCTAACAAACCGTTTTTACTTGGTATCCACCCCGGCCGGGTGACTAATCCAAGAATCTGTCAGTGGATCACTCCCCGGATAACCTCCGACTAGCTCTTGTCGCTCCTTGTGGGTGGAGAAATCTCACCACAACATCTTGAGAACCTCTGAGCACAAAGACTACTGTTTGGCCCTTATCCAAGCCAAACTCGTCAAGAATCTCAGCCACCACGAAGTCCGCTTTAAATAGGACTCGGGCTGAAACTCTCGCTACCAGTCGACTGCTCCCAGGGCAGTCGACTGGTGCTACTGAAATTCGACCGTTGCACCCCAACGTTCGAATTCTCAGCCAACTCACCAGCCACCTACCAGTCGACTGCTCCCAGGGCAGTCAACTGGTCCTTAGCTGAAACCCTTCCCGAGTACATTCACACAACACTCGTATCCTCACGACTCGACTGCCTCCTCCTCCGCAGCCTCGACTGTTGCCTTCGCGCCCTCTTCATCTTCGGCTCCCACACCTCAAATGCACGCAAGCCTCCAGCTTGCCTCCATGCCATCCTTTACGCATGCCTCGAAATCTGCGCCCATCAGCTCATCGTCCCTGCTCACCAAGGTCCCTCGGGTGCACACAAGCTTCCAGCATGTCTCCATGCCACCCTTCACAGTACCGAGGTCATCCAGTCAAGTCCATATGTGTAACCTGTACAACCTGCACACTCAACATACACATATGAGATAACAAGGGTAAACCTAACTTAAACCCTTTGCCCAAACATCAAACACATGGTTACTCCGGACCACAGATTGCCTCAACAGGATCTTATGCCTGCAACCAAAAAGTTAGCCAATTGCACATCCTACTATTATTCAGCATAAATCATATATGAAAAGCATGAAAGTAACCGAATCCAAAACACACAAAATTGAAAACCATGGCTCTAATACCAATTGTTGGATTCTGTTGCGGGATTCCTCTCCATATCCCTGGATTAAAATTCTATAGATTAGAAATAATCCAGATGGAAAGAAAACTTCCCGAATGACGTACTTCATCATCAAGTTTTTTGATTGAGCAATCGCTTGAACAAACATTTTGTTCAAGCAATCAAACTCCTTTATCAATTAGAAGCGAAATAGATGATGAATTTTAGATCGCCGGTTCTTGTGTTTGATTCGGGGTCCAAGTAAACAACATGAATACAATTAAACTGGAATGAAAAACAAGATTATACCTCTTGCTATACCTCTTGATCTTCTATTGTATTCCTATGCTCTTCTTGGACGTCGTGTGGTTGACGATCTTCCAAGAAACAAAGCCACCAAGAACCTTCTTCCTCTTTCTTCTTGCGCCAGCCAAAAGGACAAGTTTCTCCATCCTTAGACTTGCGCCGACCCAAAAGGAGAAGAAGAAAACTCTCCTTTCTTCATAGTTGCGCATGCCCTCTCCCTTGCTTGTTGATGTCGCACACCCAAAAGGAGAGAAGACAAGGACAAGAAGAGAAGAGAAGAAGAGAAAGCTTCCTTCTCCCTAAACCTTAGCCGGCTATCCCTCCTTCTTGTTGTCGGTGCCACCCACAACCAAGAGAGAGGGAGAGAGAGAAAAGAATAAGATGTTAGGATCGGGCGCCAAGCTGGGGGGGGGGGGTGAATAGGTCTTTCGATTTCTCTACAAGGATTGTTAGCTAAACACAAACAAAAACAATAAAAATGATAAGAACAATGCTAACACCTTTGTTTACTTGGTATCCACCCTAAAGAGGTGACTAATCCAAGGATCCACACGCACACACAAGCTCCACTATGAAAACCTGCTTCAAGGTGGAGAAAACCTTCACAAGGTTGCCCTCTTCCTCTTTACAAGATGGAATAAGAATGAGAGGAAGAGCAGAAAATTTTAAGCGCCAACAACACAATGTTACCCTCAAGAACCATAACCTTGACCTGCTCAAAAGTCCTCCTTTAAATAGAGTAAAGGACAACTCCTAAAGCTGTCCAGCCCGATACCAGTCGACTGCCCCCAGGGCAGTCGACTGATCCCACCGAAATAGCTAGCCAACGACTAGCTTAACGGCTAGTTTTTCAGGTTTACCAGTCGACTGGTCCTCGACCAGTCAACTGATGTCTCGGTGAGTTTGAGTCCTCTGCTGGCAGTCGACTGATCCATTCCCAGTTGACTGCCCAGCTTACAAAAACACTCTTCCTCACTCCGAAAACCCTCCTTTACGTGTGCCTTCAAGTACACTCCCTTGGCTTGCCCCTTGAAGTCATCTTCCACCGGCTATCATCCCTCGGATGCGCACGCATGCCCTTGGCTTGCCTCCATGCCACTCTTCACGTGTGTCCTTTGAATTCCACTTCCCAGCTTGCCCTTGAAGTCCCCTTCCCTCGGCTCTCGTCCCTCGGATGTGTCCTTCATGTGTGACTCACCAAGTCCTGCAAGACTCATTCACACATATAAAAATAATATAACACCCTAACCTTAACCATATTGACACATACACATCAAAACCATAATCTTCCCTATCATACTTGGGCTGATTGCCCCAACAATCTCCCCTTTTTTGATATGTGGCAATATCATTAAGTTAGGGAATAACAACAACAATTGAAAATATAAGACATAGTAAAAACAAGAGGTAACCTCCCCCTTAACCTATGTCCTCTCCCCATTTTCAATTTTCATCATAACCAAAAGTTAAACCACAAGTTAAGTTACAAACCTAACTTAAACCTCCCAATTCTCCCCCTTTGACACCATCAAAAGGATTGCCTGAAACAATATTAACCCATGGCATCAAATGGGAGAACATTTCATTTATGAAAAACACCCAGATATCTGAAATCAAAAGTATCAGTCGACTGCCCCTGGGGCAGTCGACTGAATGATACACTGCAGTCTACATTTTAGATTTTGTGCCGAATTTCAGAAACTCACCAAAAATTACAAAAAATTTCAAAAATTATCAAAATTTGCAAATATGTTTCATATGAAATACTCTAACAGGGAAAAATATAACTTCATGAAAAATCCAAACATGTTTGACTTTTTGACAAAAGATCAAATTCTTTAAAAACATCTAACTTTGTACCAAAGTTCTATCCTAGTTTTGAAATCATATGTTTTCCAAAACTTATGGCATAGCAAATAAACACAGAAATGTTTTCAAATTGTTTAAAATGTCCAACTATAATCTTTGGGCAAGATGTCCATTATTTAAACATTTGCTTTTCCCATAGTTGGTCTATTATTAATAATGTCATGCATCTAATAACCCAACAATATACCATAAGCATAAGTGAATCATTTGTATCATCCTAATGAATCATGCACCACCTTCCTATTGTATTACTCCAAGGCTACTCCTATACTTCTACAAAACATATACCAAGTCCCATTCTTAAGGATGTGAACTCCGTTTCGGGAAGAGACTTGGTAAATATGTCAGCAAGGTTTGACTTTGATTCAACATAATGTAATTCTATGTCACCCTTGCCACATGATCCCTAATGAAGTGATGCTTCACTTCAATGTGTTTTGTCCTAGAATGATGCACCAGATTTTTAGTCAAATTAATAGTACTTACATTGTCACATAAAACCTTGACCTTGGAGTAATGAAGCTCATAATCCTCTAAGGTATGCATGATCCAAAGTAGTTGAGACACACAACCCCCCAATTGCTACATATTCGGCCTCGGTTGTTGACAAGGCAACACATGGTTGCTTCCTACTACTCCAACTTATTGGATCGAGAGAATACGATAGAGGGGGGGGGGTGAATATCGTAAATCATTCGGATTTAGAGATAGAGAAATTGTACAGCGGAAATTAAAACACAACACACGAACACAGGTAGTTTTACTTGGTTCGGAGCCTAGGTCGACTCCTACTCCAAGGCCCACGGTCATTGACCGTTTACTTTGGGCAATTCTATATGAGGCGCAAAAACAGTTTACAAAGATTGATTACAATAGTAGTATAGTAAACTGAAAGAAAACAGTTCTTCGCTATCGACGTCCTATGTAGAAAATTTATCATGGACCAGAGGGACGTCGTTGGCGCTTGTATCTCGAGTCGGGAGGTTTCTGGAGCAGAGCGCGGGAGCAGAAAAGCGTGGAAGCGCTGAAGAACATAATTGATTGAAGCCTTGGGGTCGAGGGCCTATTTATAGCCCTGGGGGCGCCCGGGACGTCGGGGGCGTCCCCCCCCCCCCCCACATGTCAGCCGATCCGCCTCCGTCTCGTTCAGCTCTGATCCCTTAAACTTCGGGATCAGGCTTTGATGGGGGCGCCCAGGTTGACCGGGTCAGCTCTCATCCTTTGGCTTCGAGCAGCTGCTGCTTCGCTAGCTGGAGCTGGGGGCGCCCGTGACATGTGGGGCGCCCAGACTATGGGGGCGCTCGGAGCATCCGGGGCGCCCCGACCGTTATCTGTCGAAGTGCATTTTTGCTCTGCTGATTGGTATTCGCCTTGGGGGCGCCCGTAACATCCGGGGTGCCCTGCTCAGCTTCTGCCTCACTCCTTTGAGGCTCTCTGAGCTGCAGTCACTCAGTCCTTTGGTCTGGCATCCAGGGTTAGTCCAAAACAACATAAAGCAGTATTATTATTTTTTATACAGCCTTAGCTGTCTTGGTTCTGACTTTGGATCTCCAAAATGGATCCCTAGGTCGAACCGACGCCTACTGTTCCCTCGACGGGGAACACGTCCTCACCTACTCCTCTCGGAAGAATGTACCTGATGCCAACCGCTCCTCTGGTTATGCTTTTGCCTAGCGATCCTTTGCCAGGTCTTGGATACCAAGCTGTCCTTCGCCCGGTGCCTAGCATTCCTTCGCCAGGTCTTCAGTCCCAAGCTGCCCTTCGCCTGGTGCCTAGCTGTCCTTCGCTAGGGCTTCAGTACCCCTGGCATTCCTTCGCCAGTGCCTAGCAGTCCTTCGCTAGGGCTTCTTGTCCTAGCATTCCTTCGCCAGTGCCTAGCAGTCCTTCGCTAGGTCTTCTTGCCCTGGCATTCCTTCGCCAGTCCTTCGCCAGTGCCTAGCAGTCCTTCGCTAGGACTTTTCCTGCACACTTGAGTAATATATTAGATAACAAGTAAGACTTAACATTTGAACCCTTTTGACATTTATCAAAACATAGGTTTGACTTAGGTACTTTCTGCACCAACAATCTCCCCCTTTTTGATTTATGGCAACCCTGGTTCAAAAAGTTAAGTTAATTAAAGCAAGAAAAAATTTGTTCCCTCCCCCTGGAAGGAATCTTCCCCTAGTTTTTTCAATAGTTCCTGGGGTTTTCGACACTAAATTCTAAGTTTTAAAGTTTGAATTTTTACTTAGAAATTTTTAAGTTTTAACGATATATTTTCCAAAAAAAATGATACTTGTAGAGAATTTTGAGTTCAAATACTTAGAAAATTTTGAAAACTTAAGTTTGTTTTAGACAAGTTTGAAAACTTAAGTTTAAAACTTTAGTTTGAGTACAAACAGAGATTTTGAACGCTTTAAGTTTATGGTACTCAAATGTTTTGAAAACTTTAAGTTTTAAAGTACTTAGAGAAGTATGAAAGAGCTTAAGTACTTTTCAAAAAACCTAAGTACTTTTGAAAAAACCTAAGTACTTTTGAAAAACTTAGTACTTTTGAAAAGCTAAGCTTAAGTACTAGGAAGGTTTTGAAAAGCTTAGGTACAAGGAAAGTTTTGAAAAAGCTTAAGTACTTAGAGAGTTTAGGTGCTTAGAAAAACGTAAGTACTTAAAAAACTTAAGTGTTTTAGGGACGTTTTAAAAAACTTAGACAAGGTTTTGAACAACTTCAGTAAAAAAACTTAGTACTTTTGAAAAACTTAGTACTTTGTAAAGTTTAATTAAGTACATTTTTGAATAGAGTTTGAAATTTTGAGAGTTGAAACGAATTCTAAAAAAAATTTTTGAACTCTCTCCTTTCCTATCTCTCAGCCTTTGCCATATATCAAACACAAATAAATATAGTAGAAGCAGAGTAATTGAATTGCATAAAGTGAAATAATTTACATGATTTTGCTGTACTGAACCAATTCATGAAATTAAGCCAAATCAGTTTCAATTTCCTCTTTTAGGGACCTGTCTAACCCAATTAGCTACTTACTAACTGTTATAAACAGTAGTTTTTGCTAGGGTTAGTCAAGTTAAGTGTTCTGTTCAAGTTAGATTTTCTAAATTTGACACTTAACTTGATTACTTTTTAAGTTGTATTTAGTGCCCCAATTACTGCATATGCACAGACTTAAAGCATCTCGAATTAAGGCAAAGACCTAAGCATCTCAACCCTTTCTAGGTTATCAATCAAAAGTACCCTAAGGTGCTTGTGAGATGCTGGCTTCTAAAACTATAGGTGCATGCAGTTCTAGGGTTAGGGCCTAGGCAAAGTCCAGTTGTGAAAAAGCCCTAGTTTTGAAAAGGGGGTAATTTTGAAATAAAACTAAGTCGAAAAGAATTTAAAAAAAAACTAATTTTGAAATTAAGTAAAACAGTTTTTCCAATTCTTTTGGAACCTGATTTTTTTTTAAAACAAGTAAAGCAGTAAGAAAATCAAAAGTAGAGTTAACCTATTCTACAGAGCACAATCCTAACTGCCTTCATAGTGAGCTGAACTCAGACTCAGGTAAGAGTTTTGTGCATATATCAGCTAAGTTAGATTTAGAGTCTACATGCTTAAGGACTATCTCACCCCTGGTTACATGGTCTCTAACAAAGTGATGTTTGACTTCTATGTATTTGGTTCTGGAATATTGGATTGGGTTCTTAGTTAGATTAATTGAACTTATATTGTCGATAAATACTTGAGTTTGAGTGTAGTTGAGCTGGAAGTCCCTAACAGTGTGCATCATCCATAAAAGTTGAGCTACGCATTCTCCTAAGGCTACATACTCAACTTCAGTTGTGGATAGAGCTACACAGTGTTGTTTTCTACTGCACCAACTTACTAGACTATTTCCTAACAGTTGGCAGCTTCCACTCGTACTCTTTCTATCTAATTTACAGCCAGCATAGTCAGAATCTGAGTATCCTGACAAATCAAAGGTTGAGGTCCTAGGATACCAAATCCCTACATTTAGGGTGCCCTTAATATATCTTAGTATTATTTTTAAGGCTGCTAAGTGCGTTTCCTTAGCACAGGTTTGGTATCTAGCACACATCCCTACAGCAAAAAGAATATCAGGTCTGCTGGCTGTAAGGTACAGTAGACTACCTATCATACTCCTATAGAGTTTAAGGTCTATTGGTTTACCATCAGGGTCACTGTCTATTTTTACATTAGTGGTCATGGGGGTACTTATGCTTTTAGAGTTATCCATTTTAAATTTCTTTATTAACTCTTTAGCATATTTGGATTAATGGACATAATTTCCATCCCTAGTTTGTTTAATTTGTAAGACTAAGAAAAAGTTAAGTTCTCCAACTAGGCTCATTTCAAATTTGATTTCCATTATTTTAACAAATTCTTATAGAAAGTTCGAGTTGGTTGACCCAAAGATTATGTCATCTACGTAAATTTGGGCAATAAATATATCTTTTCCTAGGGTTTTAATAAATAAGGTTGAGTCAATTTGTCCTTGTTTAAATTCTTTAGAGATTAAGTAAGTTGATAAACGTTCATACCAGGCCCTAGGTGCTTATTTTAGTCCATATAATGCTTTAGTAAGTTTGAACACGTGGTCATGTCTTTCTAAGTCCTCAAACCCAGGGGTTGTCCTACATAAACTTCTTCTTTAATGAATCCATTTAGAAAGCCTGACTTTACATCCATTTGGTATAGCTTAAATCCTTTATGGGATGCAAAGGCTAGTAACATCCTAATGGACTCAAGTCTAGCTACTGGGGCATATGTTTCATCGTAATCTAATCCTTCTACTTGGCTGAAACCCTTTGCTACTAAGCGGGCTTTATTTCTGACTATTTCTCCTTGATCATTCAACTTATTTCTAAAAACCCACTTAGTGTCAATGACGGATTTGCCCTCAGGTTTAGGTACTAATTCCCAGACTTGGTTTCTCTCAAATTGAGCTAGCTCTTCATGCATAGATATTATGTTGGATCGAGAATTGCGAGAGGGGGGGGGGGTGAATGTCGCAAATCGTTCGGATTTCGTAAAGAGCAATTGCGTAGCGGAATAATCAAAATCAGACAATGCGAACACCAAGATTTTTACTTGGTTCGGAGCCTGGGTCGACTCCTACTCCAAGGCCCACGGTCGTTGACCGTTTACTATGAGCAATACTATAATCGCGCAAAACAATTTTACAAAGATTGATTACAGTAAATTGCAGTAAGGAAAAAGACAGCTTTTCTTTGTTACCGACGTCCGGTGTAAATCGAAGTTCCAGAGCAGTTGGACGTCGCCGGCGCTTGTATCTCGAGTCTGGAGGGTTCTGGAGCAGAGCGCGGGAGCAGAAGAGCGTGATTGCGTTCAATGGAATTGATTATTTAAACCTGGGGTCGAGGGCCCTTTATATAGGGCTGGGGGCGCCCGGGATGCTCGGGGCGCCCCCCACGTGGCTTCTGATCCGGCATGCTCTCGGTCGTGACTGATCGCTTCGACTTCGGGATAACAGTTGACTGGGGCGCCCGACGCGCGCGGGGCGCCCGGTTGACCGGTCAAAGCTTCATCCATTTGGTTTCGCGAGGGTGAGCTGCAGCTGCCAGTGGCGTGGCACAGTGGGCGCCCGAGACACGCGGGGCGCCCGACATGCGGGGCGCCCGACACACGCGGGGCGCCCCCAATTGCGCTGCTGTCGGGGCGTTTACCTCTCTGCTGACTTTGGGTTGACTCTGGGGCGCCCGACACATCCGGGGCGCCCTACTCAGCTACGGTCTCACTCCTTTGAGGCTCTCTGAGCTGCAGAAACACAGTCCTTCGGTCCTGCATCCAGGGTTAGTCCAAAACAGCAAATAATAAGTTAGTTAAAACAGCCTTAGCTGTCTTGGTTCTGACTTTGGATCTCCAAAATGGAGCCCTAGGTCGAACCGACGCCTAATGTTCCCTCAAGGGGAACGCGTCCTCACCTACTCCTCTTGGGAGAGTTTTACCTGGTGCCAACCGGATCCTCCAGTTGGACTTTTGCCCAGCAGTCCTTCGCCAGGTCTTGAGGTACCAAGCTGCCCTTCGCTTGGTGCCTAGCAGCCCTTTGCTAGGTCTTTTCTTCTGGCAGTCCTTCGCCAGTGCCTAGCATTCCTTCGCTAGGGCTTTTCCATTCTGGCAGTCCTTCGCCAGTGCCTAGTATTCCTTCGCTAGGGCTTTGTCCATTCTGGCAGTCCTTCGCCAGTGCCTAGCATTCCTTCGCTAGGGCTTTTCCTGTCTGGCAGTCCTTCGCCAGTGCCTAGCATTCCTTCGCTAGGGCTTTCTTTCCTGGCATTCCTTTACCAGTGCCTAGCAGTCCTTCGCTAGGGCTTTTTCTGCACACTCAGTGAACAACGTTAGATCACAAATAAACTTAACTTTGAATCCTTTGCCAATATCAAAACCAGGTTCGATATAGTGCTTCCTGCACCAACATATTATCCAATCAGGATCAGGTAGGGCTTCCTCTATAGTTTTGTGTTCAATTTTTGATATCATAGCTATTTGACTAAGGTTTCTATAGGAGGATCTGGTCCTGACTCCTAGAGTTGGATCACCCACAATTTGATCGGTTGGGTGACTAAGTCTGGGTTTCTTGGTTCTTCTAGAACTTGGTTCAGCCTCAGGTCCGGCTGGTCGGTTTGGTTCACTATTTGACTCAACTCTTTGAGCTGGTTCATTTGTTGGTTCGATAATTGGTTCAGTTGACTCATTAATTGGTTCAATAGTTAGTTCGTTTAAGGGTTCAATAATTTCTTGATCAGAATTTGATGAAGTTAGGTTTGGATTTTCAGATGTTGAGTTGATTTCTTCATCAAATATTAAGTTTGTTGTTTCTTCAATTTTCTTAGTTTGTTTGTTGTAAACTCTATAGGCTCTACTTGAGGTTGAGTATCCTAGGAAGATACCTGGGGTTGACTTGGACTGAAATTTCCCTAAATAGTCTTTGGTGTTTAGGATATGGACTTTGCATCCAAAGACCCTTAGGTAGTGTAGATTTGGGAGTCTATGGTAATACAGTTCATAGGGTGTTTTGTTGTGTAACTTGTTAATCAGAACCTTTTGGATGTAACATGTCGTACTAATCGCTTCTGCCCAATATTGATTTGCAAAGTTAAATTCGTAGAGCATAGCCCTAGTGGCTTCCTGTAATGTTCTATTTCTTCTTTCGACTATCCCATTTTGTTGTGGGGTTCTAGGACATGAAAATTCACGTAAATACCCATTTACCTTACAGAATTCCTCGAACCGTTGATTTTCAAATTCTCCCCCGTGGTCACTCTTAAGTTTTTTAATTTTAGTATCGTTTTGATTTTCAATTAATTTACAGAATTCATTAAATAGGTTTAGGGTTTCATCTTTGGTTTTTAGAAACCTAACCTAGGTGAACCTAGAGTAATCATCAACTATTACTAAGCAGTATCGGTTCCCGCTTAGTGACTTGGCTCCATGTGAATCAAATAGGTCAAGGTGCAGGAGCTCAAGTGTGGTTTGAGTTAGGTCAGATTGGATTAGTTTGTGATTAGATTTGGTTTGTTTACCTTGATTACATGATTCACATATTAGGTTTTCATTATTTTTAATTTTGGGGATACCTTTGATTAAGCCAAGTTGGGTGACTTTTGAGATAGTTCTCAGATTGGTGTGACCTAGTCTCCTATGCCCGAGATTTGATTGTTCTAACTGAGTTAACATACATTTGGGTACTAGAGGAAGGTTTATAGTGTATACATTATTTTTCCTAGTGCCCTTAAGCATGATTTCTGAGTCTTGTACATTTCTAATCAGGCAGTTAGAATTGTTGAAGGTGACTATATAACCAGAATCACATAACTGACTTATGCTAAGCAAGTTAAAATTGAAGTTTTCAACCAAAAGGACTTTCTTAATAACAAAGTCAGATTTAAGCTCAATATTACCTGGCTCAATTACCTTGAGTGTAGCATTGTTGCCAAATGCCACTAAGCCTAGGTTCATGAACTTGAGTTTGGTGAACTTCAATTTATCTCCAGTCATGTGTTTGGAGCAACCGCTATCCAACATCCATTGGTCCAAATCTTTATGTTCCTACACATAAAGCGTTTTATTGATTTGGTTCCAATTAGAGTCAGGAATAGCTTAAATTGAGTTTCACTGCCTAGTCTGTCTCACCCAAATCTAGGGTTTTCAATCACGTTAGCCTTATAGGATTCGTGAGACAGGTTTTGGTAAATTGAATTTTGAGAAACATGATTTATTTTGAAAACTTAATTTTGAAAACAATTAGATTTTGAAAACTTAAAATTAATTTTTAAAGACAATTAAATTTATTTTGAAAGGAAATGTTTGAATCTATACCTAACTAAAAATTTGTGTTAGATTTGAATTTGACAAAGAATAATTCGAATTTGAAATTCAAAAATTGGCTTCCAGGTCTTGGCGAGGCACTAGGCCTTCTTTGACCATAGCCTTATTGGATCATCAACCCTTTCCTTGACAAAGCTGTTTAATGAAATTTCATTTTCAAAATTTATCTTTGAAAAAGTTCTGGTCTAACTAGTTTGGGTTTTGGATCGGTAGCTTCGGCTAGTTTCACCAGTCTAAAGAGACCAAGTAAACTTGACCTTATTAGAATTGGTTTCCCTAACGTACTATCATCTCACCTCCACCCAATACTATGTTGTCAAGTTTCAATTAAGTTTGTTCAGTCTTTATACTAACCATTCCTAAGTCTAAGCATGGTAAATTGCAAAAATTTAAATAAACAATCAATCAAGCAAATTGCAAGAATTAAATTCTATTTAACAATAAATATAGTTTTTAATTTGACTCCCCCTGGACTAAAGCCACGGTAATGATTGGGCAAGATGTGAATCTTGTCCTTGGGGATCCAATACTGATTTGATCGAGTTGGTTTGTTCAGGTATAGTTTAGGTACCCATGCCTGAACTTTAGGTCTGGACTAGTTCAGTACAGCAAAGTAGGATCTTTGTCTAGATTTGGTTCTATAGCCAAGTCCGGATCGATTTAGAACTGATTTCTTCTTTCCAAGAATCATGTCAAGACCCTTGGAACCAGAAGTGAATCGTTCTAAAGCTGATCTAAGATCCTTAACCTGAGTTTTCAGGGAGGAGTTCTCTTTCTCAAGTTTTTCAACTTGAGTAGAGGTTCCTTCTTGAACCTTCTCGGTTAAGGGTTTAGGTCAGCTCCCTCTTTCAGGAGTTTTACTTCCTATCGGAGGGATTCGATTCAGAATTTGGCTTTCGCCAAATCTCGAGAAAGATACGAAATAAGTTCATTTAACTACCTTCTATTGAAACCACTTATCTTGATTTCGCCGTCTTCTGAAAAGATTAGTCTGTCGTTGTCCTATTCTGATTCTGACTCGGTCTCGACTTCTTCTAAGGCGATTAGGGCTAGTAGGTTTGACTGGGGTGCTTCTACTTCTACTTCTGAGGAAGATTCGTCCTAGGTTGCTTGGAGTGCTTTCTTTCTTCTTGTCTTCTTGGTCTCCTTTAGGTTCGGACACTCAGTCTTGTAGTGGCCCTTCTTCTTGCACTCGTAGCAGGTCACGTTGGGCTTGTTTTTGTCATTTGCTGGTTCAGCTGGTTCATCCTTTCTTTGGCTTGTTTTCCGTCTGTTGGTTTGGTTCTTCAATTCTTTATAGTAGCTTCGGGCCAGTCGGACCAGCTTAGGTCGATCTCCTTCTTCGTCTTCTGAGTCTGAGTTAGACTTGGGTTCAGGTTGAGACTTCTTCTTGGTTGTTCTTCCAGTTTTACCTGCAAAAAAGGCAATACCTTTCTCGGCCAGATTGCAGTTAGTCTGTTCATGCAATTCTAATTCGGAAAACAATTCATCTAATTTAATTTTTGAGAGATCCCTTAAAACCTTGTATGCATCTACCATAGATGCCTGACGGCTCCGAAATACTAGGTTAAAGTTGTCACGAATTGTGGGACCATCAGAATTTAGAATATTTATGAATATAAAATGCTGGAAACCCTTTTTGCAATCAAAATATGAAAACGTAGTAAAGGGGCCATATGTCGTATTTTTCCTAGGGACTAGTTGATGTTGTGTGATTCGAGCTTGTATTTATGTGTCGTTTGTGAATTTTGGGTTTCGAACGTGAATTGGATTTGGTTTCAAATAGAATTGGAAATGTCACGCCCCGAGACCCAGGAGCCGCTGTTCCAATAGAAAATCGGACAGCACCTCCCCTGTCCGGCGGACAATTTACACAAACACGCAGATACATATATCACACACAATATATATATAACACAACCACGCAGTTTAAAGGGCCTCAGGCCTCCAATTCACACATATATAACTGGTATATAACTATAACCGTCGTAAAAACCAAAATCCGAACTCACCTGAGCTGCCAGGGGGCAGGAACAAAACCAAAACCAAACGAAGTCCAACATAGGACTCAAAAGTACAATACTATCGAATTAAACATGAATACATGTTCGAAACACCACAACGGAAGCATAGGAAATACTACAGGGTCCATAAGCCAAACAAAACATAAAATAAACCAAACGGAGCTCCTCTGGAGCTGGGGACTGGCTGCTAGGGATCTCCTGGCAGACATCAACCTGAAATAAAATGTATGGCAACGGGGTGAGTCCATAGCTCAGCGAATACCCAACAGATATGCATAGAAAGTTATACCAACAATAAGGGTTCAGCTAATACAGTCTCATATCAACAGTAGAGAAAGACTGGAACTGAAATTACTAGGTAGATACATACCTGAATCCATCTAACCTGTACAGAGGGTAAGAAATACCAGTGGAATACCAATAGACATATAAGCACAGGTAACAAGTCTCCAAAATATGCAATGTCAAATAAGTGCAGCAAATAAGTGCAGCAAACAATGCACGATGCAAAATATGCACATGGTGCAATGCCATGGTCACCCCCTAACTCCAGTCAAGCCACCGAGACAGGCGATACTGTGTCAGCCGAGTGGGTAGAGCTGTGACACTGTCAGTACTCTGCCATCACTGCTCCTGAGTGACCGAGTGGACAGGATGCTGGTGGAGCTATCGCTCCGCCCCATGTACATATGGGGGAGATATCTCTCTCATCTTCTCTGGTCTATGGGTAGAGAAGGGATCCCTGCTTGCTACCACGCTCCGAAACCACTACCCCTGAGCGGACGAGCGGAGCAATACAGAGCAAATGCACACACCCAGCGGTATCCACTAACCCATGAGTGGCCGTGTGTGCATATCATGTGTCGGAAGACGATTAGGCTCAACCACAAGGGAGTCGCTGATCGCCGGCATGCAACAATGCAAGGATGGTGTATGATAGATACACATACCTCCCTCCCCAAGTCCTCAGTATACTAAGTCTCAATCTGAAATCCTATAACAGGAAATACAGGGAACCTACAAGGTATACTGACTGGAAACTACAATTCCCTCAAGGTCAAAGGCAGGAGATACAACACGATCTCTAAGCATACATATAGTTATGACAATACCTGAGACTGTATGGAACTACAACATACTAACTCAAAGGTAAACCACATGTATCCAGAACAAGTTTAATAACTCAGGGATAGACAACAAGTATCTAGAACAGGTATAATAAACAGGGATAGCGTATAATCTTACTGCTATCTATAACAGTCTATGCATAATCAACTGACAATATCAAAAGAGATAAGTCAAAGGGTACCCGCCTCCAAGAGTGAAGTCCGTATCAATCGAGACAGAACCACCCGTCAATAATAAGCCAAATCAAGCTCCTGTATCAAGGGCATGTTTAATTAGCTATTACAAATAAATAATAACTAGCTAATTAAATTTCTAATCCATATTAGGGTTTAACCCAAATGCCCCATTTCATTTAATTACGTCTGATTAAATGGAACGGTCCCTAATTATCCCACATTGGTAGCATATTACACTACCCATAACCTAAACCATTCAAGTTCAAGAATTATTCCAACTGACTTACTGCCAAAAACTTAGATCTAAAACAAATCCAGTCACAAGCTCATCACATAGCACCTCACCTCAACCCATTTACAGCTCCAAATTAGAGCCCCAACCTTAGCCACCGTGGATTCCCTACACACAAGGAAACATAGAATTTTAGAATCCAACTACAGCTTGTGGAGCTCCCAACAAAGCTCAAGAACAACCATGAACAAACCGAACCTAACAATACCAACTCAATAATCCATTCAATCTCCAACACCATTCTCAGCTTCAAAATCCAAACCAAGAAATCCAGGGCACCATGGACAATCCAATGATCACATTCTAAAACCGAGCATATCCCAAAAATCATCCACCAAAATAGAACACGAAGCAGACTCACAGCAAAGATCTATATAGACCAACTCTTATCGACATGATCAGAGACACGGGAACAAGCTACCACAAGACAGATTCAAGAACACAATGCTAGCTTCGAAACAAAAATCCCAATTCATGGAGCTCTCGGTACATCAGGATCATCCCAAAACAGAAACCAAATCGACAATTAAACAGGTCTAAATTTCCAAAATCGATCATTGACTTTGGGGTAATGCACCGATCCAAATATCCTAATCGGAACTCCTTACCTGCCCAAACCCGAGTAGCTGAGCTCGATCCTTGCTTAGGGATGAAATCCGTGGTGCCGCCCGTGGAAGAGGAACCACCGGAAAGGGGAGTTGCTAACCTCGGGTCTCAGATCGCTGATCGGGGGGGTAAGGTGGGCCGGCGACGAGGAAGAATCGGGTAGGGATGAGAGGTGAATGCGCCGGCTCCGATCGGGTAGGGAAGAGGTGGATGCGGCGGAAAACCGAGCCCTAACCGGCTCTTATATGGGCCTTTTGCATCTTAGTCCAATATTTCAGACTTTTACACTTTGGTCCTTCCAATTTTCATCAAATTGTACAACCACCCCTAGGTTTAAACTTGATTACTTCTTAACCCCTGTAATTATTAGTTTTAATTCATATTGGTCCCTAAATTTGTGTCCATGGACTCGGAAGCCCCGGAACATATCCAATAATTCTTCAAAAATTTCCGGAACCTAATCAAAAGTGTCGGATTTAACATCCTCCCCCACTAATAAAAATTTGGTCCCCAAATTTCGATATCCACTATAGTAAACACTATCAAGAAGTATGCTGATATAAATACTGAACAGTAACTAATCACACATACCTCAAGTGAACAGGTGGGGGTAACGAGCTCGGATGACATCCTCAAGCTCCCAGGTAGCCTCCTCGTCTGAGTGATGCTGCCATCCGACTTTAACAAGCCGGATTGTCTTGTTCCGCAACTGACGCTCTCGGTGACCCAAAATCCGTACCGGAATCTCCTCATAAGTCGCGTCCGGCTGAAGTGGAACTGAGACATCCGACAACACGTGTGAAGGGTCTGGCATGTATTTCCTCAGCATAGATACGTGAAATACATCATGTACACCGGTAATAGCTGGTGGAAGAGCCAACCTATAAGCAACTGCTCCAACCCTCTCCAGAATCTGGAAAGGACCGATGTAACGCGGAGCAAGCTTCCCTCGAAGACCGAATCGTTTCACCCCCTTCGTGGGTGAAACTCGCAGGAATACATGATCACCTACGGAGAACTCCAGAGGTCTCCGTCTCCGGTCGGCGTAACTCTTCTGACGATCCTGCGCCTCAGATATCCTGCGTCTGATGGTACGGACTAACTCTGCCTCGTGCTGAGCTCTCTGAGGTCCTAACAGCTGGGATTCCCCAACCTCCTCCCAGAGGGTGGGTGTCCGACAAGGCCTACCATACAACGCCTCATACGGTGCCATCTGGATAGCCGCATGATAACTGTTGTTGTAGGCGAACTCGACAAGGTGTAGATGATCCTCCCAACTGCCTCCGAAATCCATAACACAGGCTCGTAGTAAGTCCTCCAAGGTCTGGATCGTACGCTCTGACTGACCATCGGTCTGCGGATGGAAGGCGGTACTAAATCTAAGCTCGGTACCCATGGCCTTCTGCAGACTCTGCCAGAAACGTGAGGTGAAACGCGGATCTCGGTCAGAGATGATACTCAATGGTATGCCGTGTAATCTGATGATCTCTCTGCAATATAGCTCTGCTAATCTGTCCAATGAATCGGTCCTCCGAATAGCTAGGAAGTGCGCGGATTTGGTCAATCGGTCAACGATCACCCAAATCGCGTCAAGGCCTCGTCTGGTCCTAGGCAATCCCACCACGAAATCCATAGTAATGTGTTCCCACTTCCACTCGGGAATGGGAATCCTCTGAAGTAGTCCAGCAGGTCTCTGGTGCTCGGCCTTAACCTGCTGGCAAACTAGGCATCTAGCTACAAAATCCGCGATGTCTTTCTTCATGCCGTTCCACCAGTAGGAACGCCTCAGGTCTCGGTACATACGGGTCCCGCCCGGGTGGATAGCAAATCGGGAGCGATGAGCCTCCTGGAGTAACTCCTCTCGGACCGGATGTGACTCGGGTACGCAAAGTCTCCCTCGGAAGTAGAGAGCACCCTCGTCATCTCTGGTGAACTCAGACTGCTGTGCTGACGCTATCTGGCTGCCGAGGGACTGCAGGTGCTGATCACTCGCCTGAGCCTCTCTGATCCTCGTCCGGATGGAAGACTGAGCAATAATGGTCACCAGAATACCCCTCTCAGTCTGACCCTGCTCCTCTAGACCCAACTCTGAGAAACTCTGGACGATCTCGGTAACCAGTACTCGGTGGGAGGCTAGTACTCCTCTGGACTTCCTACTCAGGGCGTCAGCAACGACATTAGCTTTCCCAGGGTGGTAGTTAATGGTACAATCGTAGTCCTTCAGGAACTCCATCCACCTCCTCTGTCGGAGGTTGAGCTCCTTCTGCGTGAAAAGATACTTGAGGCTCTTATGATCCGTGTATATCTCAAAAGTGATCCCATACAAGTGGTGCCTCCAGATCTTCAGCGCAAAGATAATGGCGGCAAACTCTAAATCGTGAACTGGGTAGTTCTTCTCATGCTCCTTCAGCTGTCGAGAAGCATAAGACACTACCCGCCCGTGCTGCATCAGAACGGCGCCCAATCCCTGATAAGATGCATCCGTATAAAGCACAAATCCGTCCTCTCCTGATGGAAGAACGAGGACGGGTGCCGACACTAATCTCTGCTTCAGCTCCTGGAAACTAGACTCACAAGCCTCTGACCATGAAAACTTCACGCCTTTCCTGGTAAGGCGTGTCAGCGGCATAGCTATGCTCGAAAATCCCTCTACAAATCGTCTGTAGTAACCGGCCAGTCCCAAAAAGCTACGAATCTCCTGAACAGACTTCGGCTGCTCCCAACTGGTGACAGCCTCGATCTTCTGGGGGTCTACTGAATACCTCGACTGGAAACTACGTGGCCCAGAAAACCAACTGAGTGTAGCCAGAACGCGCACTTGCTGAACTTCGCATATAAGCACTCCCGTCGGAGGATCTCCAGAACAATGCGAAGGTGCTGCGCGTGCTCCTGCTCAGAACGTGAATAGATCAAGATATCGTCGATGAAGACAATCACGAACTGATCTAGGTAATCCAGGAATATGCGGTTCATCAGATCCATGAACACCGCTGGAGCATTGGTAAGCCCAAATGGCATTACCAAAAACTCATAATGACCATATCTGGTGCGGAACGCTGTCTTCTGGACATCTGCCTCTCTGACCCTCAACTGATGATATCCGGATCGCAGATCAATCTTAGAATACACTGAAGTGCCTCTGAGCTGATCAAACAAATCCTCAATCCGTGGCAGGGGGTACTTGTTCTTGATGGTCACTGCATTCAACTGTCTGTAGTCGATGCACAACCTCAAAGAGCCGTCTTTCTTCTTCACGAAGAGGACTGGGGAGCCCCAAGGTGAAACGCTAGGCCTGATAAATCCCCTGTCCAATAACTCCTGGAGTTGGACCTTCAGCTCATCCAACTCCCTCGGTGCCATACGATACGGAGCTTTCGATGCCGGCGAAGTCCCCGGTATCAGCTCAATAGTGAACTCAACCTGTCTCCTGGGAGGAAGACCGGGTAGCTCCTCTGGAAAGACGTCAGAGAACTCTCGAACCACTGGAACATCTGGAAGAGATGTGCTACTGCTATCGTCTGCGCTGATCATAGATAATAGAAAGCCAGAACAACCCTGGGCTAGCAATCTCTGCGCCTGGAGCGCAGAAATAACTGATATGCCGTCGTCTCGGATGCCGGTGAAATCCCACGAGGGTTGGTCCGGAGGTCTGAAAGTGACCACCCTCGTCCGACAATCCACTGTGGCATGGTATGCTGTGAGCCAATCCATGCCGAGAATGATGTCAAAATCCACCATCTCCAGTACAAGCAGATCTACAGTAAGAATCATACTGTCGAAGTCCAAGGGACATCCTCGGACCTCCTGAGTGATAGACAAGGTCTCACCAGATGGTAAAGACACAGATAGCTGTCGTGCTATAGAGGTAGGTAACCTACCAATCCTAGCCATGAATAATCGTGAAATAAACGAGTACGAGCTACCAGTATCCACTAATAAATCTGCAGGTACTGAATATAAGGAGATAATACCGCGAAATACGGATCCGTCCGCCCTCTGTGCCTCCTCTCGTGTAACGGCGAAAATCATCCTGACTCTGGTGGTGGAGGTAGAGGAGGATACTGCTGGGCTGCGGGGGTGGCAGAGGCTGGGGTACTGGTGCTCCAACCGCAGTCTGAGGCTGATATGGTGCGGCTGATAACTCGGATAGTACTGAGGCTTGTGTCATATACTGATGCGAGGGGTGTCGAGATAGAACTCTGAGATGTCGCTGGGAGTACCGACATGCTCATATCCAGACATACCATAAACCACTGCTGGAGTGGACTGTCTGGGGTGGACGAAAAGAATGCTGGGTCCTCCGTCCTCGCTGTGGTCCTGACTGTGCAGTATGACCACTGTGTGCGGTATGGCCACTCTGGCCCGTGCCTCCAGTCCCCTCGTGTTGTGCCTTCAGGGCACAATCTCTACTCATGTGTCCCGGGAGCCTGCAGTAGAAACACACTGGATGCCCCACAGGGCAGTCTGTCATGGAATGCTCACGGGAACCACACAAGGTGCACTGAAAACTACCGCTGGTCTTCTTCTGCTGACGCTGCTGAGAATGCCGAGAAGAACCTCTAGAGTAGCGACCAGACTTCTGAGGCCTACCAGATGCCCCAGAAGTGCTCTGAGCTGACTGTCCCTGACGCCACGCTTCTGTCCGGAGGTCTGCTGTGGCTGAGTCTGAGATGCACTCTGAGCTGACTCTTTTCCCTTTTTCCTCTCCGCGTTCACCTCCTGCTGTGTCATCTCAATCAAAAGGGCTCTCTCCAAAGCCTCACTGTAAGATGCAGTACTAAATCCGGCAAGCTTGAGTCGGATATACGCAGCTAGTCCTCTAGTGAAGTGGATCATCCGGGATCTATCCTCGGTAACCAGCTCGGGGCAGAATTCAGCCAATCGGTCGAATTCTGCGCTATACTCCATAACCGTGCGAGTCCCCTGCTGCAGAGTCAGGAACTCCTGTCGCTGAGTCATCTGATAGGATATCGGAACGTAGTGACTCTCGAATGCCTCTCTGAAGACGGCCCATGTGAGATGCTGCTCCCAATGATCGTGCGCCGCGAGGCCCACCAGGTAACCGCCTCGCCTCGTAAATGGTATGCGGCTAGCGCCGCCTTCTCCCACTCGGAGCAAGCCATGTAATCAAACGTACCCTCCAAAGTCTCCAACCAGTCACGGGCAGCCCTAGGATCAGCTCCTCCGTGGAATAATGTGAATCGGCCTTTCACCGACTCTGCTAGTGCGGGTATCCGTGCTCGGGCTCTGGCACACTCTGCCGGAGTAGTAGGGGGTACCAGCGGAGCTGCATAGGTGCTATGCCAAGAACAGTAGATGGAACTGTGAAAAATCCTGGAACAGGGGCCGAATAAGCTGCTGGAGCTGGGGCCACTGGTGGGGCCGAATAAGCTGCTGGAGCAGGAACCACTGAGGGAGCCGCAGAAACTCCCGTGAAACGGTACTGAGGGGTAG
>JAGFNQ010001334.1:396543-473281 GCA_024364735.1 Boesenbergia rotunda | reverse complement strand
ATAATTTGATCTTAAGTATGATACGATATCATGTTTTTTTGTTTATCAAGTAAGTTATGCATTAATTTTATTTCTTGTAATTTTGATTAATTTTGTTAATCATGCTACTATTGATTAATTTATGTTTATAATGTCTCCACACTTAATTATGAGTGATTGTAATTTGTTTTTGTAGATATTATTATGGCACAACAGCAACAAGAGCATCAGCCAGATCAACAGCAGGCACCACTCCGTGGCTACATGGTTCTAACAATTGTTGGAGAATCGTAAGTATTTTTTAATAATGGTAATTATGTTCATATTTGATTTTAGTTATAATATATATAGAATCTTTTAATAATTTTTATACAGATTCACTCCGTATGGCCACCGAGTGTCATCCTATTTCACTGGCAAATTTAAAGAAAGAATGTGCCCTGCTGGTTTGACATGGAGACATGTAGATGAGGAGACTAAGACATTTTACTATAATGAATTTGTAGTAAGTATATTTAATATATTTACTATTCTAAATTTTTATAAACTCATTTTAATAATTTGCATTGCAGAAAAAATATACTTGGGTGGACGGACACGAGGCAGAATTTAAAAATACTTGGAATATATATTGTGCCAAGTTGTACCGCGATCACATGTATTATTTAAGGAAAAGGAAACGCGACCTCCTTAGTTAATGCCGAGACCTGGGTGTATGGACGATCACCGGGCAGAACAAAGATGGAAGGAAAACGCTGAAAAGGCCGAGCCAACAGAAATACAGAGCCAGGTGGCTCGAGCACCGGAACAGCCCGGCATTCATCTGGATCTAAATCTATTGTTGAGCATACTATGGACTTGGTGAGTTTAATTCAAACCTACCTTATGCATGTATATTTTACATTTATTAATACCTAACTCATATAATTATGTTCTAATAAATTTGTGTATATAGGAACGAATCTTGCTCGCCAGCCCACTTGTATGGAGGTCTTTTTGAAGACCCATAAGAAGAAAGATGGCACCTTTGTCGATTCTCGATCACAGGCCATACACGTATAATTAATATCCTACTTCTATTAATCGTTTATATCTTTATTAACGTAATAATTGTATACAATTTAAATATAAATATGATAATCCTTTCATACAGGATCAAATTACAAATAGAGTGGTCGAGGCATCTCAGCCATCGATAGAGGGGGGGGGGGGGAGCCACAGACTATGTCCACGACCAGCTGAATGAGATATATTATGATGTTGTCAGTGGACGGACAAAAAACTCCACCCTCTACGGGTTTGGCTCACAAGCCAAAGTTGCATTCGATCGTTTAAGGATGCCCAGGGGTCGTGCCTCTTCTTCTGCTTCTTCTACTGAGGTGCAGTCTTTACGACACGAAAATCAAGAATTGCGCACTCAAATTGCCTCCATGGATCAGAAGATGGATCAGTGGATAGCCACTGAGGCGCAGAGGAGAGCGGAGGTGGAGCAGAGGAGAGCGGAGTTGGATCAGAGGAGAGCGGAGGAGGATAGGAGGAGGGCGGAGGGCGGAGGACGATCGGAGGAGAGCGGAGGAGGATCGGAGAAGAGAGGCCAGCCATTAAGCTTTGATGGATCATATGAAGGCGGTCATAGCTACTTTCACCCCTCCAACACAAACACAGCACAATTTTGAATCACAAGAGACTCAAGACCCGATGGACGGTGTTGAGTAGATTTTTTTAGGTATGTTAAACTATAACATTTGTTTTATTAAAATCATATAAAATTTATTTATTTTGTAATTACATTCTAATATAATTTTTTTTTTGCCTTACAGGATACTTTATTTTGTAGCCAGAATTACTATCACGTATGTTACCAATGTTCTTAATGTCTTTATATTGTCTTTGTTGATTAACTCAGTTTTGAAGCTCTTCACTAATCAAATACAGTTCACTAGTTCATCTCTCATTGCTTCCTGGCTAGTTTTTAATATTTCGCGTCAGACCTATGCTCGGTGTTTGATTCTTAGAGTCCTGGCTTGTTTTTAATGGTTACTAGACTATGGTAACACTTTACTAGCTCATGGATCCATATTCAGTTTGTTAACTAAGTTTTTTTTGTTTTGGATAATTTTTAAATGGGATGTAAACATTGATGATTTTTTGCTGCAGGATTTTGTTCACCTTCTGACATTGTGGTTCAACCATGGAGCGACATTTCCAGATGGGACTACAGAAAGGATTTTTGCAGTACTATCACAGATAATTGCTAGGATTCACAAAAATAATAAAGCTGTGAAGGAATTGATACAATCATTACTGATACGAATTGGGAAAAGTTAATTCATAGGTATTTTCACTCTTTCTTATATCTCATTATTTCTGTTGTTGCAACACCAGTGGCAGCTAAAAGGAAATGGTGCCAACTGCTCTTTTAGTATAATTATCATTCTCATCGTTTTAAAAGGAATTGGGCCAGGATGGTCTCTTAACTCTTTTTTTCTTCTTTCCAATGGAGTTATTTACAAAAAAAATTGCCACATTTTATTTGACGGTTAAAGACAAATTAAAGTAAAGTAGTGGTTATCTATGAATTTACTGAATTCAGTAAGATAACATTTTCAGTAAGACAAATTAAAGTAAACTGAGTGTGATACGCTAAGTTTTTTCTTCTGTTTTTCCCGGGCACACTATTATTTTTTTGCTGCAACTTATGCATATACTTGCAGGATGGTACAATCAATGGCATAAAGAGTGTTGATTTGTTGTGTTCTCCTTGCGAAGGTTTGTTCGACTCCAGAGTCATTGGGTTTATTTTTATGTATTTATTTTTCTGACCAAAACACATAATATCCTACTATCATTGGGTTTTATTGCTTTTGTGATTTCTTTTGTTGGAGTGAAAATGACCTAAAGGGCCTACAACTTAATCATCGTTTAAGCTTGTACATGGTGTTTTTGTGGTTTAGTTTTAAGATAGATCATTCTCAGACCCAAAGGGGCACTATAATATCTGATAAATTAATGCAATTGCAAAGTTTTGAGCATGCAGGAATGCATAAGATTTTTGGATAAAAATTTGTTTCCATAAGCACACATTGCTTTGTGTTCCTAATGTCACTGCAACTTGCCACTTCAATACACATTGGCAGGGTGCTGAATTGGATAAGTGAACCAGTTTCTTCCCTTAAATTTTCTTCTTTTTGTTGGGAAATTGATGAATGAAGTTGAAGTAATTTCTTCCATTCATTTAAGAAGTTTGTTTTCATTAAATGCAGTCAAGAAAGGATTCTGTAAAACTTGGAATGTATATATTGTCAAATCATGAATGAAATTTTGATGTATTAAAAGCACTATAAGCAATTTTGATTTATGAATCTTCTCTGGTATGTTATACTTATGAATCTTCTCTGCTCTGGTATGGCTAAATCAATATTGTTTAAATGATTTATGAATTATTTTTGCTTGAGGTACTCTGAAGTTTAAATGGTTTATAGTCGTTTAAAATCTGACAGACAATTTCCTCTCCACCTAGGTGGTACCTGTGCGGCTTGGTTTGGTGGAGATAAAAGTACAAGTGTCACTGATGGGAATCAACAGGATGTTAGTGAAGCTGGTCAGTCTGTGATTTTAAAGAGCAAAAGAAGAAATAGGTTTAGTGCTGACATGTTTGGTTCATTATTGTACACGCTTCAGCTAGGGGAGTTCAAGAAGGATTTTATTGATCTTACTAGAATAGATGTTCGTTTTGACATTCATTCGGCTTCATCATTTGTCAAAGATGCTGCGTATCTTATCTCTGACATTGTCAAAGGCCGAGTTGACAGAGAAATGAATCCTCTTGCTTCCCCAAAAGTTTAATCTAATCCTTCAACAACAGGTAATCTAATCCTTCAAAGGCAATTTTTTGGGCATAGTTAGCATATAGATGCAAAAAATATCGTGGTTTGCTTGACTTAAAACCTTATATACCTCTATGGTTTGAGTAATTACATAACTAAAGCAACTACTACCAGAGATCTCGTGTGCGCGCACACAAAACCCCTGTTCTCATTGAACTAGGCACGCTGTCATCACTGTCCAGGTCTGTGATGTGGTCAATGCCAAGGAAAGCTGCTTTCTGTCCGATTAGAGAGCCTAATCATGGGGGAAACAGATATTTTTCAGTCCATTTTCTTTCCTTCACCTCTCTTTTTTTGTAAAGAAATACTGAAATCTGATATTGTTTCTTTGTTCATGCTGCAAGCAATTGAAGCAACATTAATTAAAAGATTGGTCACACTTTCTATAGTAATACCAGCGCAGGAATTCTGTTACGATGACTTTGAATTTTAGCATGTGATTGAACATCTTTCTTTAGTCAGAAATTTAGCATGCTAAACCTTTACATAATTTTATCCAATCTTTTTATTTTCCTCATTCATCAAATATGCTTTCACAGGTAGCAGGGCCTATAGTATTTCGCATGGATTCCCGGATTTCTTTTGGTTCCCCATCGCATAAGCAGTTGGCTCGTGTAGAGGATGTCATGTTCGGCTTGAGCTACTCTTTCAGACTCCTACAGGCTGGAAAAATATTGGCTTGGTTTTCTCCTAAGAGGAATGTGTAATAAACTAAGTGCTTGTTCTACAATGCTTGTATATTAAAATATTTGGTTTTCCCTGTTGACCGTGCTAAGGAGCCTTTCAAGTCTGCAATTTTGATGAATCTCAAGTACCAATTCCCATAAGTTATCCATTTATTAATATTTATCTTGTAATGTTTTTTTATGTATATAAAGCTGATGTTTTATTATTTGAAGTATTCTAAACAATTAGAAGTTTTGAAATTTGAGTATCTTGCTGTCGGAAATAAATTTCATCAGCTCAAAGAGAAATAGAAGATAAATAATCTTTAATACCTTGCTTTTTAATATTATGATGTGTATAATTTAGTTTGCGATAAAATTTTAAATATATATATTTTTATAATATTGTAAATAATCTATCACAATAAATATTGTTACTTGATAATATTTTCAATTACTATTATTACCAATATTTTTAATAATAATTAATGTTGAACATAATTTATTATTTCAATTATTGTTATTGCATTAATTTAATGGGTGTGGTTATATTATTAGGAAAATGGTGCAATTATCGACGGAATCAGCAATTCCGTCGGCACCCTCCGACGGAATTTCTAATTCCGTCGGAAATCTCCGACGGAATTTCTAATTCCGTCGGAAATCAGTAACGGAATCTCTAATTCCGTCGGTGGTTTCATTACTCACACCATTTTTAATAATCTGTATTCACCGACGGAATCGGTGATTTCGTCGTTGGCTCAGTTAACCTATTCAAAATATCCCGACGGAATTAGGATTTCCGTCGGAAAATACCGACTGAATATATTCGTCGGAAAATACATATAACGACGGATAATTAATTCCCGTCGGAAATATTGTCCCGACAAATATTTTTCCGGCTTTTGATTTTCCTGTCACAATTCCGTCGGTAAGTATGATTACTGACGGAATTCCGTCGGTAAGGGTCAGATTTTTGTAGTGCATGTTTCTTTGGTAAAATTCTAGTATTATCCTTAGTTTGTGATGATTGCTAATTTTTGCTCCATGTGTTTTTCTCTGTGAATACCTTTATGGATTTGCACCTTTTTCAATTTTACAATCCAAATGTAACGTGCTGGTAAGTTACAGTTATTACTTGACATCTTCTTACTCAAAATTTTGATTTACGATCCTCATTTTTTTTTGTCTGTAACATTCTATTTTATGTTTCTTTTCAATTTCCGCCCCATATTTCATGCAAGTTTGAGTCCTTTGGCTGCTGAAATTTTCTACATTGGATACATCTCAGGTGCTCTTCATCAACAAGATTGTGATAGGCACAGATGGCCTCCACCTTGATGGTCACTGCCCACAACTTTCATCACTCTATCACCTTCATCTATTCACTCCCCTTTTGTCGGCCAATCCAATCCACTAACCACACAACTATGTGATAGGCACCGCCCACCACTTCACCAACTAGCACTGTCTGCCTTTGCCCACTCCCATCCATTTCTTGGTTTCCACCTCTCCTCATTGGCACCGTCCTCTACTCTCTCGGTCTCTCTCCTTCGCCACATGAGTAGCACGTTAAGTACACTCAATCTTTACTTGCAATAGCTGTCACCCGCCACTTGCACCACCACTGTTCAGTCCAAGTACACTCAATCTTTACTTGCTCCCGTCCACCGCCACTATCAATTTTATGGTCCCTTAAACCGGTGTTATTATTGACACAAGATTTTCTCAACATGAGCTATTTAACTCATTATAGAGGAGAGAATTTTCCTAGCAATCCTTATTAGGTAAATCTTGTTGTTTGAATAGTTGAATGTTCCACTGAAGTATCGGAGTGTAGTAGTGCCATGAAATTATAAGTTTGAAACACAATGAATAAACAGAATCATTTGTATAATTTGTGCTTCAAACTTATATTAAAGATGAAAGAGATTGAGGCCACAATTTAAATTTCATGTCGCTTCTCCTGATATGTATGAGGCATGTGGTTTCAGACTCGCAATGAGAAGTGACGTTGGTGGGAGAGTACTGAGGCATGTTACACCATTCTACAAGGAGAGTATTATCGGAAATTCTAAATCTCACTGTAGATGGTCGCCTTTGACTGCAGAGAGTCGATCGGTGTAGATTTCATCAGAAACCCTTGACGCCGCCTGAGGTTTAAGAGAAAGCTTGCATGCGCTAAGAGAGGGAGGGCGAAAATTTGTTTACGCCATCACCATCTATTATCAAATGTGATTCGGATGCTTTGAAAATGCCGAATGGAAAGTGGGCGTTGGCAGGAGGGGTTGAAACGATGATTGGGTTGAGCATCTCATGGTTGACACGTGGACTGAAGAAATTATGTGTCAAGACCCACCAAGTCTGAACGACTCTCTCAGACTCCTGAAACCTCTTCGGGAAGGTAGACTCTTGGGACCATCTCGGGCAGACCTACATTGGAGACCTCCTTGGGAGGATGGATCCCCGAGGTCACCCGGGGAGACAGACGCCCAAGGTCATCTCGGGAGGACAGGTCCCCGAGATCACCTCGGGAAGACAGATGCCTGAGACCCTTGATAACTACCATTTTGTTGATCAAATTAGGCTTTCAAATCCATATTTTGATCCACTTTTATATGCTTAAGTTTGCATTTACATAAGGTTTTATGAATCATCTCTATTTTAGCTTTTGATTCAAATCTTTGTATATTTGAGATATTTTGGCACTAAAATGTGAATCTAATTTTGTAGGCTTTGAATGATCATGGACCTAGATCAGATTGGGTCAAACTTGAGTTCAGAATTGGCTTTGATCAAAGGGATCAAGAGTTGGATCAATGTGAGCCGTCCAATCAAGAAACGGCTAGATCTGAGTCATCCTTCAACTTCTGATCAATCCAAGCTCAAGATAGAGTTAATCACGTCCATGGATCAAGATCTGAAGTTTGGAGCTAAATCAGAGTCCATCTGACCGTTGGATCAACCTTGAGAGGTCTAAGCCATCCATTCAAAGATCAGGGCAATCTGAGCCACCCGGTGTAGATCTGATTAATCCGAGCTGAGGAGGAGCAGATCCTGACCCTTGATCAAGATCTGGAAGGTTTGGTTCAGATCTGAAGAGATCCGACTGTTGGATGAAGCCAGAACAATCTCAGCCGTCCAAATTTAAATGGGATGAATAAAATGCGGAATTCCCTCTCCAGCTCAGGTCGTCACGTGGTAGCAGAGTTCTTCGTTTCTTCGTCGATTTCTTATCTGTTTCTTCTCCGATCGCGCGGCCAACATCAAACCTGTTTGTTTGCAAGATTTTAGATCATCGAGGTAAGATTTCATGTTTAGTTTGTTAACCAAATCTCGCCGCTGAAGGATGTTCAGGTGAGGGTTTCGCCCGGAGATCCATTCCATTGATCACCTCTGTTTGATCGTCGATCTCCATCGACTGAAGCTGAAGGACCGTAAGGAGGGGTTCTCCTAGCTGTTCTGAAGATTTCTGAGGTCGATCATGAATCAGCGCGTCAGGAAGATGGTGGAAGCGTTTCAGCTACTGACCGATAGCGGTGACCGGACAGAGATGACTCTGATCGGTCCCGTGACCGATTAGAAGAGTACCTGATCGGTCGGTTGACCGATCAGGAAGAGCAGAATAGTCAGATTCACAGCAACTGAGCAAGGAAGTGTTTCTTCATTGGTTTTCGAGCTAGGGGGTTCATAGCTGGACCTTTGTGTGATGGCAAAGGGAAGTCTTGTTGATAAACTGATTTGATATTCAATTTAGAATAGTTTTGGTTTTAAACATGTATTTCTTCAATTGCTCTAGCTTGTTTCATTTACACTTCAAGCCAACTTCTTAAGAATTGTTTTGTTTTAGCTTTCAATTTCTGCAATTCATTTCCTGCAATCAATTCCCTACAATTAGTTCTTAAGTTTCAATTCAATAGTTTAAAGTCAAATTGCTTAGTTGTTCCAATAGGTTAAGAGTAATTCTTATAATTTCCTAATTCATTACTTGCTTTAGCTAAGTGCAGTCTATTTTGTTCCAAGTTGCTATTTCATCTCTTATCGGAAAACCCCCCATTTTATTAGAAAATCTAAATCATCAAACGACAAATAACTTTCAAGCTCGAGTTAAACATTCACAACTAGTCCTTGGAAAAATACGACCTGAGGCCCCTATTTTACATTTAATTTTGTTAGCCAAGGGTTTTCAGTTTATAAATATCTAAATTTGAGGTTCATTCGTGACACCTGTTGTGGGCTACATCAACCCTCTCGGGCCAAAAGACTCAGAGATCACCTCGGGAGAGCGGAGCCCGAGGATCATCCTATCCGATGGCCCAACCTCAAGTAATCATCCCCTTTTTTATGGATCTGCGGATAATTATCACCGATAATTATTAGATAATCATGGCCCATAATATGCGGCCATTAAGGTCTTAATTATCGCAACGACCTGGATTTAATTACTGCATGGGCCATTACAAGGGTTATCCAGTAACCAACAACTGAGGGGATGTGGAGAAGACGTGGGGACACGTGTGACCGCCGCCTCAGGTATATAAGCTACTCCAACCTCCCAGGTAAAGGGGTTACGCTCATCATACTCATACTTCTTCTTAGTTCTTTTCCTTCCATATATTCGAGTGCTAACTTGAGCGTTAGAGTGGGCTCCGCCAGAAAATCTCTGGCATGTTCCCATTAACACTCGTGTTAATCTCGCAGGGTGAAAGCTCCTCCCCTTTTGTCATCATCCTAGTGGGTTGGACTCTAGTGACTAGCCGCCCTCGATTCTTTCCGGAACAAGTTTGGTGTCGTCTGTGGGAAACCATCAATCAAAGCACCAGAAGGAGCACCGATGGCGTAACCGGAGGGACAATCCATCATTCTGACGAAAGAGGAATTGGATCGCCTGGTGGCCAACGCTGTCAAAGGTGCGCTCGAACAACACCAAATCGAGCAGGTCGCCTTACGACAAGTGGCTTCTGGGCAAGGGGAGATCCCCAGGATCTCCACCTCGCATCCTCAACACCAGAGATCTGTCTCACCACCAGTGGGGCACGCTGGAGCAGTTCCTGTACACCGGCTGGATTCTCTGGGAGATTTCGAGAAGGTCAACTCAGTAGCCTCCAGCGCACTGAGGCAGGAAGGACTAGGGAGGAGGGAGGAACCTAAGGTCTTCCAAAAGGCATCCTCAACTCCATTCTCACTGGAGATCGTAGAAGATCCCATGACGAAGTAGTTCTGCGGGCCTGGAATTGCCGACTACGATGGGAGGACGAATCTGGAGGATCATGTTTGTAAATTCAAGAATGCGGCCCTTTTGCACCAGTATACAGACGGTGTTAAGTGCTAAGTATTCTTGAACACCTTGTCGGGAGCCGCTTAGAGATGGTTCCAAAGGCTGTCGCAGGGTTCTATAAACTCTTTTCTGGAGTCAGAACCGCGTTCTTGCATTACTTTGCAAGCAGCCGTCGATACCAGAAGACGGCGTTGAATCTCTTCGCCCTCAAGCAGAAGGCGAAAGAACCTCTGAATGATTATATACAGAGGTTCAATCGAGTGACACAAGATGTGTCAATCGCGACATTGGAGATCCTGGTCAGCGCCTTCACTCAGGGTCTCTCCGAGAGAGACTTCTTCCGATCATTGGTGAAAAAGCCGCCAACTAGCTTCGACGACTTGCTGGGGCGTTCAGTTAAGTATGTCAATGTCAAAGAAGTGCAGCAGACCCGTCGTAAAGAACCAGCTGGAGCTCCTGCGTTGATCCCGATCCGGTCGAAGAGAAAGGAACCACCAGCACTGGTCCTGGCGAAAGACTCTCGATCAAAGAGAGATCACTAGGCAGGTAAGAAAAGGCTCGTAGAGATGGTGGAGACCCAAGAACCAGAGTCGCCGAAGAAGTACTGTGATTTTCATGGCAGTACCATGCACTCCACAGAAGAGTGTCACGCTTTGAAGAAGAGGATGGCAGAGGAAGCAGATAGCAAGCCCCGAAAACGATGGAGGAAGATGAGGTATCGACGGAGGTCCCCGAGAAGGAGTCTTTCTCCTCGCGAGCGGCCATCAGGAGGTGAAGAACCCCGGCGACCATCCCGATCACGTTCCAGGGGGAGAAGCAGGGAGGTGGTACCTCGTCGATCCCCCTCTCCTGAGCAAGACCCCAGGAAGGGCAAGGCCCTTGTGCGAGGCCCTCCTTCGAGCCACGTAGGAGTGATCTCCGAAGGTCCTACCGGAGGAGACTCGAACTGGGCAAGGAAAGCTCATACCCGACGGTTGGAGAATTACTCCATCGGGACGAGTAGTAGCCAGCGCAGAGGCCCTGTCATCTCATTCGGTCCAGATGACGTGGAGAACGTGGACACGCCTCATGAGGATGCCTTAGTAATTCTCGCACGCATAGCTAATTATGAAGTTAAGCGTGTCTTCGTGGATATAGGTAGTTCCGTCAACATCCTGTACAAGGTGACCCTGGACTAGATGCAGATCGACGGGGACGAGCTGCGACTGGTATCCATTCCACTCTTCGACTTCACGGGGTAAGGGGTGCAGTCGATAGGCCAGATCTCCCTATCTCTGTCATTGGGAGACGACACGCTGAAGCGGACGAGGAGGGCTCCCTTCCTGGTCGTGGATGTACCCTCATCCTACAACACTATCCTCGGGCGTCCCGTGCTCAATGTGTTCCAGGCGGTGGTCTTAGTCTACCACCAAAAGATCAAGTTCCCGGTGGACGATCAAGTAGCCGAGGTCAAGGGAGACCAGCTGGCATAGGCCCTTTCGGATTTCATACTCAAATCTATCCATGAGCCCGAAGCTGAAGGAGTCTGGAAAATCTATGTAGACGGGTCTTTCAATAGCAGGCACAGCGGAGTCGGAGTGCTAATGGTCTCCTTGATGGACCCGAACTAGGTATCACGAATGTGGATCTCAAAATTTAGATATGTGTAAAGCTGAAAACCCTTTTGCTAGCAAAGATGGAAACGTAGTAAAGGGGCCACAGGTCGTATTTTTTCTAGGGCTAGTTGAGGTTGTTTGATTCGAGCTCGAGTTTATGTGTTGTCAAATGATTATGGGTTTCAAGTAAGAATTGGGTTTGGCTTCAATTAGAAATGAAATCGCAATGAAAAGTAAAGAACTTAACTATGGAACTTAACCCAAGTAATTCAACCAATGAACTCAAACAATTGGGAGCTTAAATGCAACTTAGCCTAATTGGAAAACAAATCTGATATAAAATCAAACCAAATTTCGATTGATACTAATGCAAGGAACTTCTTCAGGAATTATTACTCCAAACAAACCAAATGCAACTCAATCTTCAACCAAACTGTTACAAAATCAGTGCCAAGACTTCACTTGATACAAAGTGCAAGCAATTTAACAAACTTGATACCAAAATGAGAAAGCTGATGTGCCAAAAAAAAACTGATACTAAGTGCAGAACTATCATCTGACAATTTCCGAATTGGAACTGATCAATTCAACTTGAAAGATACATCCATTAGAGAAGTGTCATGCATGAATGAATGCAGGAAATCAGAAACGAAAACAGAGATTCAGAACAATGAAGGCTGAAATTCAGAGATGAAGGAAGAAATTCAGCTACAAATTGGATGCAAGTCAAACAAAGCTACTGATGTGAAGCAATTGGATGTGAAGCAAACAAATGTGAAGAAATAAATCCAATGCAGAAATGAAACGTGCAGAAATAAATCCAACTGATGTGCAGAAATAGCAGTTTAAACTACACAGCTGAGACCATACGCAGAGCACACCAATCACGCTGAGACTTAGTGCTCAATTCTAATGTTCAAATTCAATTCAGCAAAACTAAGCTCACTGATACAACATTCAGACATGCTAAACTTAAAATTACAGACATGAAGCTAAATTGCAGAAATTGTGAGTTGATACGCAAGAAAGGGCTGATACGCAGATTGAAAACCATTTCCGAACTTGATATCAATTTCTATGCAAATGAATCAAACTGCAGAGTGAATTCAGAAGATAGAAACTAAGCTCACTTAATACAAAGGCAGGATCTGTTAACTTACTATGCAGAAATTAACACTGAGTTTCAGAAATAAATGACGTGCAGAAACCGAAGACTGGAAGCAAGGAACAACTGAATTCAAAAACTCACAAGCAAACTGAGATCAATTGTACCAAACTAGTATCAGAAACGATTCAGAAATAAACTAGACTAACTGATATAAAATGCAGGAACCTAAGGACTGATACGCAGAAAAAACAATTCAGAAATGATCTGGATGCAAAGCAAGCTAATCTAAGTGAAATCGTTCACTAATTAAGCAATCTAACTAATTACTTTGCAGAATCGAAACCTAATTAAGGCAGAACAATTCAGAAAACGAAACTAAACATTCTGTACAAAGTTCAGAAATGAAACTACTTGCAAAAATCGAAACCACAACTAATAACAACAATTCAGTAAGAAAACTATCATCAATCTCTTTTCTTAGCTCAAGATCTCCTTGTCGTCACACAAGGATGAGCCTCGAACCCGTAAGCTCCACAAATCGCTAGGAAAACTGACTCTGCGACTCAGTCCAACTCAGCTCTGCTCAAATCTGAAAATCCCATTCGATCTCCTCAATCCAGCTATGTCCGATTGCGCTGAAGCTTGGGGATGATCCGAGCACTCCAGGGAACCCCTCCAGATAGCTCAGATGATGAAAATGTTGCACAACCGAGACTGAAGAAAGCAAACGGCAGAGCTGATAAAACCTCGCTAAGCTCTATTCTTGGGCAATTTAGAGCTAGATTCTTCACTGTGAGATCTTCCCAACGATCCAAAACTTGATCTAAAGAAGAAATTGATGTGGCCACGCCTTCAAAATGAAGAAAATTGAAGAAGAAACGAAGAAGAAGCAAAAACTGAGCTGCAGCGAAGAAGATGCGACAAGCTGCGACCTGGGGATGAATAAGTTTAAATACTTTGAAACCAACGGCTGAGATTGATTTGGATTGATCCAACGGCTGAAACTGCTCTGATCGAACCCAAAATTTGATGATGTTGATCAAGGGTTAGGATCTACCTCGGGGTAGCTCGGATCTTCCAGATTTGCAATGGATGACCCAGATCAACCTGATCTTTGAATGGACAGTCTAGAGCCCTCTGAGCTTGATCCAACAGTTGAATGATCTCTGATTTGGATGAAAATCTCAAATCTTGACCTGAGTGCTTGATCAGCCTTAACCCTAACTCGGATTGCCTCAAAGGTTCCCAGATGGCTCAGATCTAGCCATTTTTGAATCGGACGGCCCAGATTTGTCTGAAGCTTGATCATTCGATCCGGGTCCACTTCTGACTCAAATTTGACCCAGCATAACCTAGTCCATGATCCTTCTATGCCTACAAAAATAGATCGATAATTTAGTGGCAAAATAATTCAAATGTATCGAGATTTACAATTAAGTCCAAAATAGCAGTAATTTCTAGAACCTAGAATAAATGCAAGATTAAGCAAGTAAAATATGGGTCAAACATGGATTTAATAACCTGAAATGATCAACAAAATAACACTTATCACTCCCCCCGAAGGGATACGTTATATTTATCTATTCGACTCCACTTCAAAGCCACCAACAATGAAGCTGAATACGAGACAATCTTAGTAGGCCTGCAAGCAGCCAAGCATGTGGGAGCTGCTCGGGTCGTTGTACATTCGGACTCTCAGCATGTGGCATAGCAAATAAAGGGCGACTTCGAAATAAACTGTGAACGCCTACAGAGGTATGTAGCCCTCTATGAGAAGCTAAAAGCTTCTTTCACGGAGGTTATCTGCAGAAGATCTCCCTGGCAGACAATGTCAAGGCAGATAAGCTAGCTAAGTTGGCTAGCTCCATCTCGGCCTAGCAGCTAGACGAGCCTAGTGCCCTTGAAGAGATTGTAGCTCAGATTGAGGAAGAGGCGGACGACAATACTGTAGCCGATTGGTGAGATTCATATGTGGAGTTCCTACGCACCGGAACGCTCCATCCATGGATCAAGGAGTCTGATTATTCTGCCACCGGGCTGCCAGATTCACATTAGTTGGAGATCAACTATACAGGAGAGCCTTTGCCCGACCAGAGGAAGCCGACTATGTGATGCGAGAAGTAGGTGAAGGCATTTGCGGAAGCCACATTGGGGGAAGGTCTCTGTCTAGGAAGATTATCCTGGCAGGGTACTTTCGGCCCACTCTGCAAGCCAACGCTCTTAAGTTCGTGGTCGGGTGCGAGGCATGCCAGAGACATCAGTATGTGACTCATCGGCCGAGCGAACCCTTGCGAGTCTCTATAATGTCCTACCCATTCGATCAATAGGGAATGGACATTATAGGCCCATTTCTCTTCGAACCTCAGCAGAAGAAGTTCCTGCTAGTTCTTGTGGACTATTTTTCCAAATGGGTGGAAGCTGAGCCTCTGGCACACATCACGGAGGTCGCTGTGATGAAGATCCTATGGAAGGATATTGTCTACAGATATGACATCCTTCACAAGCTGGTGTCGGATAATGGAAGGCAGTTTGCCGGGCGCAAACTCAAAGAATGGTGCGAGGGGCTAGGTATTCGCTAAGCCTTCACGTCGGTCGTGTACCCTCAGGGCAATGGCCAAGTCGAAGTCGTTAAACGGGAAATCCTCAGAGGACTCAAGATAAATCTAGATCACGTCGTAGGTAGCTGGGTCGAGGAGCTCTCCAGTATCTTGTGGTCCTATCGTACCACTTCACGGGAAGGAACATGTCAGAGTCCTTTTCAGCTGGTGTATGGAGCTGAGGCCGTGATTCCGGTGGTGGTAGGAGAGGAGTCTGTCCGGCGGCAGCACTACAACAAAGAGGACAATGATCAAGAGCGACTGATCGACCTAGATCTCGTATCAGAGGTCTGTGATAAAGTAGCCGCCCGGCTTGAAGCGTACCGACAGCGTATGTAACAAGCCTACAATTGTCGAGTGATTGCTCACAGCTTTGAAGTCGAAGACGAAGACTGGAAAAGGATCAAGCCAGTCGGTGACCCTGGGAAGCTGGAGTCTTAGTGGGGCGAACTCTACACCATCATCAAAAAGCTCATAGGAGGCAGCTACTATCTGGAGGATGACAAAGGCAAGGGGCTGGAGAGACCATGGCATGTCAATCATCTCCGACCTTATCGTACTCGATGAGATTTTGAGTTGTTCATATAGAACTTGTATTCCTATTGGCACAGCCTTGCAGTTTAATAAACAAAGAAGCAAATGAAATATTACTTGAGGAACACCGAGTACTTACCTATCAAAACCCTACTACCTCGTGGTGCTGCGAATGCCCGAGGTGAGTAGGCTTGGTCTGAGTGCTGCGGATGTCTGGCCAAGAGCTGTCAAAACCCTACTACCTCGCAGTGCTGTGGATGCCCGAGGTGAGTATGCTTAGTTCGGGTGCTGCGGATGCCCAACCAAGAGCTGTCAAAACCCTACTACCTCATGATGTTGCGGATGCCCGAGGTAAGTAGGCTTGGTCCGGGTGCTGCAGATGTCCGACCAAGAGTTGTCAAAACCCTACTATCTCGCAGTGCTGCAGATGCCCGAGGTGAGTATGCTTGGTTCGGGTGTTGCGGATGCCCGATCAAGAGCTGTCAAAACCCTACTACCTCGCGGTGCTGCGGATGCCCGAGGTGAGTAGGCTTGGTCCGGGTGCTGCGGATGCCCGACCAAGAGCTATCAAAATCCTACTACCTCACGGTGCTGCGGATGCCCGAGGTGAGTAGGCTTAGTCCGGGTGCTGCGGATGCCCGACCAAGAGCTATCAAAACCCTACTACCTCGTGGTGCTGCAAATGCCCGAGGTGAGTAGGCTTAGTCCGGGTGCTGCGGATGCCCGACCAAGAGTTGTCAAAACCCTACTACCTCGAGGTGCTGCAGATGCACGAGGTGAGTAGGCTTGGTCCGGGTGTGCCCGACCAAGAGCTGTCAAAACCCTACTACCTCACGGTGCTGTAGATGCCCGAGGTGAGTAGGCTTGATCGAGTGCTGCGAATGCCTGACCAAGAGTTGTCAAAACCCTACTACCTCACAGTGCTATAGATGCCCGAGGTGAATAGGCTTGGTCCGGGTGCTCCGGATGCCCGACCAAGAGCTATCAAAACCCTACTACCTCGCGGTGTTGTGGATGCCCGAGGTTAGTATGCTTGGTCCGGGTGCTACGGATGCCCGACCAAGAGCTGTCAAAATCCTACTACCTCGCGGTGTTGCTGATGCCCGAGGTGAGTAGACTTGGTCCGGGTGCTGCGGATGCCCGACCAAGAGCTGTCAAAACCCTACTACCTCGCGGTGCTGTGGATGCCCGATCAAGAGCTTTCAAACCCCTACTACCTCGCGGTGCTGCGGATGCTCGAGGTGAGTAGGCTTGGTCCGGGTGTTACGGATGCCCGACCAAGAGCTGTGAAAACCCTACTACCTCGCGATGCTGCAGATCCGTGATAACCGGTTTCAGTCGTGTTACGGTTTCAAATACAATTAAAGTGTCGAACTCCTTCAAACTAATGTAGCATAGAGTAACTCGAGTCGTCTCCCAACGAATGTAGTTGATACATGATAAACCTTAGGATCGTATGTTATTGCTTTTGAGTTTTGGATATTAAACTAGGGTTTGGATTTGAGAGCTATGACTATGAAATGAAATAGCAAAGCAAGTATAAAATCTAATCCTAATTAATGAAAGACAATGCGAGTAAAGAAAATCTAATTTAATCTAAACTATACTTGCAAGGAAATGAAAAGCAACATAAAGTAAACATTTAGGGAACTGGAGCATAAATGAAACCTAACCTAATTGCATCAAACTGAAAGACAACTATAAGAGAACATAAAGTAATCAAACTAATGAAACATTGCAAGAATCTACGATAAGGAAAATTCAAACTAGAATCCAACTAATGAGAGAGACAATTCATCAAACACATGGTATGCATGAAAGAAAGTATTAAGGGAACTTAACCGAATCTAACCTAATTGCGTACTTAAACATAAGAGACATTGAAACATTCAAGTAATAAAACGTAGCAAAAATCTAAGTTGAGAAAATACAAAACTAAACTAAAACTATTGGTTGGGGCATTTCATCGAACAAGTAACAAGCGTGAATCAAAATGAGTCAAATGCAAACAACTTAAACATAGAAGACAGAAATTGATTACAAGCATTCAATCAAGCAACAAAAACATCCCACTACATCAACCCAACAACCAAATCTGATGAAGGCATGGAGTAATCGCTGGATGATGAGGGGCTGCTGCCGAAATGGAAGAAGAACTGTTGGAAATGCTGTGAAGAACTGCTGGATCGGAGGGGAAGAGCTGCTACTGCTGTGAAGAAGAGAGAAGAAGAAGAAAGGGAATGGCCTAGGGTTTTGAGGTGAAGAAGATAGCCGACCGATGGAGGAAATGTTGGAGGTAGGAGCTTCTAGGGTTTTCCCGGATGAAGCTGCCTGCGTGGAGAAGAGGGGAGATGGAGTCGGGGTGTCGCGGATAGGGTTCCTCCTTGTGGTTGGATGAGAAGGATGGAGAAGGAGGTAGCCAAGTGAGGGTAGATGACCGGGCGGCTGGCGCCAGCGAGGGGGAAGGAGCTCCGGCCGGCGGTGGTGAGATCCAAGTGGAAGAGAGGTTGCGGCATGTGTCGAAATGGAGTCGCGGGGGAGGGGGGAAGATCCATCGAGAGGATGAGATGTGTGAGGGTAGAGAGCCCCCGTCGAGTGGATTGGGCTCCTTCCTTCGTACGCGTGAGTTCAGCCCAAAGCTTGGGTTCAGCCTAGCAGCCCCCTTGGTTCCTTCAGCCCAGCCCAGCCCAGCAGTTCGGTTCAGCCCTGGGTTCGGCCCAGCCTAGGAGTTCGGCCCAGCCAGCTCCTTTCTCTTCCAAATTACGTTGGCTGAATTGAGCCAAGCCTTCAAGTTAGACCATGGTTCCAATTTCTTTGATCCAAGTCTTGGTTCCAGGTCCAATCTTTAATTCCCTACAAAAATCATGAAATAATGTCAAAATTTAGAGGAAATTATAATGAGCTCCAAAAATAAATCATAATCGTAAAATATGGTATAAACATGGTTTAAGCGTACGAGAGGATAAAAAATGTTAAATAAATGAGTAAATATAATGACATAAAATGTCAGTTATCAATGACTGAGGTGAGTAGACTTGGTCCGGGTGCGGCGGATGTCTGACCAAGAGATGTTAAAACCCTATTACCTCGTTGTGCTACGGATGCCCAAGGTGAGTAGGCTTGGTTCGGGTGCTGCGGATGCCCGACCAAGAGCTGTCAAAACCCTACTACCTCGCGGTGCTGCGGATGCCCGAGGTGAGTAGGCTTGGTCCGGGTGCTGCGGATGCCTGACCAAGAGCTGTCAAAACCCTACTAACATGCGGTGTTGCGGATGCCCGAGGTGAGTAGGCTTGGTCCGGGTGCTGCGGATGCCTGACCAAGAGTTGTCAAGACCCTATTACTTCCCGGTGCTGTGGATGCCCGAGGTGAGTAGGCTTGGTCCGAGTGTTGTGGATGCCCGACCAGCAATCAACCCATAAGCTTACCGGATTAGAAGCGACACCATCAGATGCCGGAGGCAAATATGATATGTATTCATTGTTAGAATAACTTACATGACAGAGGTAATAAACTTCCCTCTTTACTTCTGAGTGAGATACATTGTCAATAACATCCCAAGAAAGTACGGAATACAAGTATAAGTAGGGGATGTAATCAAGGGACCTAGAAGAAAGGGGGTCACTCCTTTATCCGGACTCTCCTTTATTGTCGTGTCATTTCCTTGTGGTTGTCCGACAATGATTTGTATTGTTTGGTAGTTCATTTTAACTACTAAGCCCTAGGGTTTTTGGGCTGAAAGACACCCTCGCTGCGCTTGTGACCTCTTGTTCCTTGGCGGGGGCTAAAGCAACAAAGTAAAATACAAAGAGATGCAACTATTATAGCTCCTCCATCTGAATTGACGCTTATCTCAACCGGGTCTTCCCGGTCTACCCGCCTTCACCCGGGGCCTCCCTCTCGGTCGCTTGCTCCTCAGACTATATGCTTATTCTCTAGTTTCCTAGCTCCTCAAGTTGAATGCTTATTCTTCAACTTCCTTGCTCCTCGGGTCAGTGATAAACAGTGCATAAGAAGCCAGAGTACCAAAAAGGAAAATAAGGCATCCAAGTAGGGATGGAAATAGGCCAGGCGGCCTGTCAGGGGCCTGTGGCCTGGCCTGCATTTGGCCTGGCCTGGCCTGGGTCTGTTAAAAATAAAATAACAATCAGGCCCTTTTAAAAGCCTGTTTTTCTTATCAGGCCAGGCCCAGGCTCAATTTAAAGCCTATGAGGCCTGACAGGCCGGCCTGGGCCTGTTAAAATTAAATGATACAAATTATCATAATAGAGTTTTGATCCTTAGACCTCTGCGAGCAAACTCTTATCTACACCCTACTAGCCAACACACCACAAATATATTTTCGTTATATCATACATATTTTATATATTTACTTTGGAAGGAACATATATATTTATGGTATTTTAAACTAATTTGTTAAATTAGTATTTTGGATAATCGAATTAAATTATAGGCTTTGTAAACATGCCACAGGCCAGGCCAGGCTATTGAACAGGCCAGGCTCAGGCCTAGAATAAAGCCTGTAACAGGCCACAGGCCAGGCTCAGGCCTGTTTGCTATTATATAGGCCTGGCCTGTTAAGGTGAAAGCCTGGCCTGGCCTGGCCTGTTTCCATCCCTACATCCAAGAGAGAGTAGACCAAAAGATGTTTTCATTCAATTCAGGGCGATTACATGAAAAAAAAGGAAAAATTACAAAGTATAAAAAGTCAGGCACAGGCTTGGGAAGAGCTTTATATTTCTTGCTCTTCGGGTGAAAGCTCATCCCAAACCTGGCCGATGCTCTGGGCACTCAGATCTACGTCTGGTTTCAGCAATTGAGCTTTCTGCAATTGACGGATGACACCATTGAAGCCCTGTTTTAGGTGTTTTAATACCTGCCCAGCCAGAAGGTCGTCAAACTCATCAGACTGCAGGAATCTGGCCTTGAACTCTGCCTCGGCCTTGGGCAGTTGAGCTGCTTGGTCGGTCTTGTAGTTCTGCAGTTCAGCATCGACCTCCTTCTTAGCAGACTTCAATTCGGTCACCTCCCAACACAGTCAATTGTGAGCCCTAAGGCTTCCTTGAGTTTCTGGGAGGTATCCAAAGCCTTGGCCTCGGCTCGAGCAGCCTTCTCCTGGAGATCAGTTGTGTATGCGACGACCATCCTTATTTCGGAGTCTTTGTCGACCAGCTGACATTCCTGTTCGTTGGTCCAATCCTCCAGGGTCTTCGTAGACGACTCTAGGAGCTGGACACTGGCGGACAGTTCTTTAGTCTAGATCTGGAGCTGCTCCCGCTCCTGGGTCATCATCTGCAGGTCTTCGGAGAGAAACTGATTCTTCTCCAACAAGGTGCGCTCCCGGAGGTGATAGCCGTGCAGGGTCTCCTCAGAGGCCAGCAGAGTGTCGAGACAATGCTCTACTTTCGCCCTTAGGGCCCTGCTGACCTCCAGCTGCAGGAGTCCTACCTCGTGGGCACGACCAGCTTCCGCCTCTGATACCGCCACCCGCTAGAGAAGGTCTTCTGTTACCCCCTGAGAGCATAATTGGCGGCTGATAGAGGCGCGGTCAGAAGCGACCTGCAACAAAAAAAGGGCAAAAGATAGAGCCTGTAGATAAAAGTGAGAAGGGTAAAATGTAGATACCTGTAGCAGAGATTGGTGTAGCCTGACCAGATGCATGGCTGACCCGGCTAATCTCCTCAGCTCAGCAGGAGGGGGGAGGCGCTCCCCAGAGGATAGAGTTGACAGGCTAGGGACGTCCATCGGGTCGGGAACGCCCTCCTACGAGCTAGATGTTGCTTGAGACATGTGGCCCTCAGAGGGGGCGACATTTATTTCTATTGACTGAGCACCCTTGGTCGTCGCCTTCTTCACCATCGGGGTCTTTCGGGGGGAGCAAGGTACACCACGTAGCATCTCCTTGCCTCGTTGGGCATCTGGGGCGTTAGTGGGGCGTCCAGAGATAGAAGAGGGTGTCTTCCTGATATGCTTAGACAGTGGCACCACATCCTCCTCATCGATGGCGGGCGGAAGCTCCAAGGAAGAGACCTTCCTTAACCTCTTCAGGTGGGTCGGCTTCTGGGGAAGCCGTTTCCACCTTCCCTTCTCGGTTGCCTGGGGCGCCGCTTACCTGGCTGGAAGCACAGGCGCGGTCTCCCCATCTCCCGTCTCAAAGGAGGAGGGAACAGAATCCCCTTCGAGCTTGGTGGGCAGCTCAGTCACCCCTGGATCCTTGGGTGGCTCTGGGGCTTCCTGGTCCTCGGACCGTTCTGTCGCCTCCACGGAGCCCTCATTCGGGTCGGCCACCAGGTCGGAGGGAGCCTGAGCAGGAACCAGGGTCTACTCGTTAGCTTGCTCCCACTTCAGGAGCCGGTTAATAGCTCGGGAAAGCATTATGTCGTCTGCAAAATAAAAATAAAGGGGTATCAAATTAGAATTAACAAAGATATTTACAAAAAAAGAAAAACTTATGGAGATTGGAGCTAAGGCTCGTGACTTTAGGACTGAGGTTAGCCCTGTAAAGAAGCTCCTCGCATTGTACCAGCTTGAGGTCGTGGAACTCCATCCCGGCTAAGATTCCCCTAGCCCTCTAGTACCTTGCATCCTGTTCGAAGTCGCCGAGGTCCGGGATGGGCGGCAGGCTCTTGCTCCAGCGACTGGGGCTAAAGGGGCGTTGAGGGAGTCGAATAAAGAAGAAACATTCCTTCTATCCCCTGTGGGAGGAAGGATGACTCCATAAGAACCTATGGTCGGTGCGGGCGGTAAAACTAAAAGCCCCCTTAGATGCTAAGGTAGGGACGAAGAAGAAATGGAAGAATGGGGTGGGGGTCAAAGGGATATCAAAAAGTTTAAAAATGACAAACGCCCTGCCCATCTGAGCAAAGGCGTTTGGAGCCAGTTGGTGTAAGGGAATGTCAAAGTAAGTAGCAATACTCATGAAGAAGGGAGGAATAGAGAAACAAAGCTCTAACTCTACCTGCCCTAAGAAAAAAGTGAAGAAACATAGGGGAGGTTCTACGGGCGATTGACCTAATACATGGACTTCCACCTCCAAGTTCACCGTGATACCATACTTCTCGCGGGCGGTTTGGAGGGTCTCTAACCTAACCCTATAAGAGATGGTCTCATACCACTCCGGGTGATAAGTCTGTTCCCCTGAGTGATCTTCACCCCTGCCTCGGATCTTCTTCTTCTTCTTCCCTGCTGGACTCATGATGGTGAATGAAGGAAGAAGACGGCAGGAGAAGACTTACACGGGGAAGGGATGCGGCAGCTAGATGATCAGAGGGTGAACAAGGACGTTGACAGCAGGTAAGGCAAGGAGGCGAAAGGGCGATGTTGCATCCGCTTTATAAAGGGAAGTCACCCTCATGTGAGCAATGGGAGTGCAGTACGTCGACGACGCTAGTTACACATCTCAAGGTGCTACCCCTCTTTACGGTCGTCGCTTTGTATGGCCCTGCGTCGCATAACAGCGGGAGATCGTTGCACAAAGAATGGCGGAGTACGTGGCGAGGCCACATTTGCTGGGCCACCTTGTCGCCATTATAGAAATCCCATGCGCTTTTAATGGGGCCACGGACAGCTATCATTGCGCTGCCTTGAAACTCACAGGGATTTTGGACTAAGTCAAGAAATCACCTGGGGTCCAGGGACGAATGTTTCGATTCCTCGGACCCGACAAGCCACAAGTGAAGTAGTAATGGATATATGGACCACCACGGCATTGCTTCTTCATTACACCACTAGTCTAATCAGTCAATCACACTTCCTTCGATTAGACTTGAAGGGAGGGACTTGTGATGGGGTTGAGCATCCCAAGGTTGACACGTGGACTGAAGAAGCTATGTCTCAAGACCCACCAAGTCTGAACGACTCTCTCAGACTCCCGAGAACTCCTCGGGAATGTAGACTCCCAAGACCACCTCGGGCAGGCCTACTTTGGAGACCTCCTCGGGAGGATGGATCCCCAAGGTCACCCCGAGGAGACAGACACCCGTGGTCACCTCGGGAGGACAGGTCCCTGAGATCACCTCGGGAAGACAGATGCCCGGGACCCTCTCGGGCCAAAGGACCCCGAGATCACCTCGGGAGAGCGGAGCCCGAGGATCATCCTATTCGATAGCCCAACCTCAAGTAACCGTCCCCTTTTTTATGAATCTGCGAATAATTATCACCGATAATTATTAGATAATCATGACCCATAATATGCGGCCATTAAGGTCTTAATTATCGCAACGACCAGGATTTAATTACTGCAAGGGTCGTTACAAGGGTTATTGTTAGAGTTTGGTGACTCGAATTCAGTTTGATCCGTTAATTTATTATTAGATATTTTCTTATTAATATGTTAATTAATAGATTCTTTATAAATCTGTTAATTAATAGTTTCGTTATTAATTTTTCATTTGACTATGTATCCTAAGGTTTCTATAAATTATGTATCTCATAGACAAGTTTCATCAATTAAGAAAGTTATTTGGTTACCTCTTATTTCTTTCTCTCTACTTCTTTTTTACTTTATCAGAGCCGCCGACTTTGTATTCCACCGTTTATAGTGATTTTTCCTCCTCTGCTAGTGGTTTTTCCCGTCAAGGATTTTTCACGTAAATCTAGTGTGTTCTCTATTGTTCTTGTTGTCGTTTTTCGTACTAATCTCGTTTCAAGTGGTATCAGAGCAAGGTTGGTTTTGAGGATTTCAACTGGGATTAATGACAACGGCAAGCATGAAGTATGATATTCCGCTTTTGGATTGCAACACCAGGTTTATGCTGTGGCAAGTTAAGATGCGAGCGGTGCTAGCGTATCTGGACTTGAACGACGCACTGTTCGAGATAGACAACATGCCCTCGACATGGACAAAGGAGGAAAAGGAACGTAAGGATCGAAAAGCCCTATCTCAGATCTACCTTCACCTATCGAATGAAATTTTACAGGATGTTTTGAAGGAGAAATCAGCTATTGCACTATGGCTAAAACTGGAGCAGTTGTGCATGAGAAAAAGTCTTACAAGCAAACTAGGTCTGAAACAACGTTTGTATTTTCATAGTATGACAGAAGGTACATCGTTAAGAGATCACTTGATCGTGTTTAAGGAAATCATCTCTGACCTAGAGGCTTTGGAGGTCAAATATGACGATGAAGATTTAGCATTGATCTTACTGTGTTCTTTACCCTCATCATATACAGCTTTTAGAGATACTATTTTATATAGTCGTGATACTCTTACCTCGAATGAAGCTTATGATTCATTATTTTCAAAAGAGAAAATGAAACAGCTTGTCGAAGGATCTGAGGCTCAGGGTGAGGGTCTTATTATTCGAGGAAGGACTCAGGAGGAAGACTCTAATGGTAATATCAGGGGCAGGTCGAAATCCAGAAATAGCGATAAGATCTATAATTATTGCAAGAAGAAGGGTCACATCAAATCAGAATGTTACAAGCTGCAGAATAAGAATAAAATGGCAGGTGAAAATTCGAGGGGAAAACAATCAGAGAAGTCAGGTGAGGCTGATATTGTCGAAAATCACAGTGATGGTGAACTTCTCATTACATCTGATGCTGATTTAAAGCAGAGTAAGGAATGAATTCTTGATTCTGGTTGTACGTTTCATATGTGTCCCAATCGGGACTGGTTTTTAACATATGAAACGGTTTCAAGTGGTGTCGTTTTGATGGGCAATAATGCATCCTGCAGAATTGCTAGCATTAGTACGGTTAGAATTAAGATGTTTGATAGTGTCATTCGGACATTTGGTAATGTGAGGCACGTCCCTGATTTAAAAAGAAATATGATCTCTTTGAGTATTCTTGATTCTAAAGGGTACAAGTACACTGGTGAAGGTGGAGCTGTGAAGGTCAGTAAAGGGTCTCTTGTTGTGATGAAGGGACTAAGGAGAACCGCTAATTTATATGTTCTGCAGGGATCCAGAATAATAGGTGATGTTGTCGTCGCAAGGTGACATTGATTAAAGAAGATCACTTATGAGAAGCTTGTAAGAAAGCTATTTGGTTGAAAGGATTCTTCAGTGAGCTTAGCGAAGACTTGCAGATTATTACAGTCTTTTGTGTTAGTCAGAGTGTCATTTTCCTCACGAAAGATCAGATGTTTCATGAGAGGACAAAGCACATTGATGTGAGACACTCCCTATAGACAAGTTTAAGCATTGCTTGGACTTGGTTGATTCTAGATACTGAGATTTGCCTGTGGGGCTTTTGTGGAAGAGGTGGAGAATGTTTTTTGAAGATTTGTGGAATTCGCGTCAAGGTGGAGATTGTTAGAGTTTGGTGACCCGAATTCAGTTTGATCCGTTAATTTATTATTAGATATTTTCTTATTAATATGTTAATTAACATATTCTTTATAAATCTATTAATTAACAGTTTCGTTATTAATTTTTCATTTGACTAAGTATCTTAAGGTCTCTATAAATTGTGTATCTCATAGATAAGTTTTATCAATCAAGAAAGTTATTTGGTTACCTCTTCCTTCTTTCTCTCTACTTCTTTTTACTTTATCAGAGCCGCCGATTTTGTATTCCACCGTTCATAATGATTTTTCCTCCTCTGCCCGTGATTTTTTCCGTCAAGGATTTTCCACGTAAATCTGGTGTGTTCTCTATTGTTCTTGTTGTCGTTTTTCGTACTAATCTCGTTTCAGTTATCCAGTAATCGACAACTGAGGGGACGTGAGAAGAACATGGGGACACGTGTGTTCGCCGCCTCAGGTATATAAGGTACTCCAACCTCCCAGATAAAGGGGTTACACTCATCTTACTCATGCTTCTCCTTAGTTCTTTTCCTTCCATATACTCGAGTGCTGACTTGAACGTCGGGGTGGGTTCCGCCGGAAAATCTCCGACGTGTTCACATTAAGGCTTATGTTTATCTCGCAGGGTGGGAGCTCCTCCCCTTTCGTCACCATGCTCGTGGGTTGGACTCTGGTGACTGGTTATCCGCGTTGATTCCTTCCAGAACATGGACGTTGGCTGGAGGGGTAGAAACGGAATAACCGTGATTTGCCTGTGGCTTTTGATAAATACCAAATCGTTGTGTGCCATTTGGTAAATACGGATTATTGTTACGCGTTTTGATAAAAAGCCGAAAAGTTGTTTTTTTGTATAATAAAGTAAAATGGTCAGAAATTTTATATTTTGAAATCATTCGAGGGTGCATCTGTAAGGTGTTTAAAAGGCTATCCAATTCACTGGGATTTCGAGATTAGGGTGTTCTCCATCCTTTTATAGTGGGATGAAAAATTGTTGGCTGCTGTGCTTCTATCTATTATTTTCCTCTGTTCTGATTCCCATTATTTTCTAGGAACATGAATTTCTTCACAGATACATGACAATTTCCCACTATTTTGAGAATTAGCTTCTACCCATCCTGTTGATATCTTTTTTTCCAACGGTGCAAAAATTTTGCATTGTCATTGCAACTTTTTTTTCTTTGATAAATCTCTTAGAGCATATGGGTTTTATAATATTTAAATGGTGTAACATTAAAAAAAATTAATCAGATTAGATAAATATATTATAGTTTCTTAGTTATTAATATACTAGTTATTATATATACTATATATTTTACATGTTAACATACACGTTTTATATATATATATATATATATATATATATAATATATATATATATATATATATATATATATATATATATATATATATAATATATATATATATATATGAATCTCTGTTGTCAACTGTATATATATATATATATATGAATCTCTGTTGTCAACTGTGCGTCTGTGAGTGACGAGATGGAGGCACCTCGAGTGTAAGGATGTTGGAGGTGCCTCCAATTGTTTAATTTTTTTTCTTTTTTAAAAATTAGCATTTCTTTTCGTAAATCTCAAATACATATCATATAGTTCGTTAACATTTAAATTTTTTTATCTAAAATATTACAATTCGGAAAGCCTAAGTTTTAGAGAAAAATCTTATTAACTTAAACTCACTATAACTCAACTTTTATATCTTAAAATTTTAAACATTAAATACATATAATATACTCCGAACATCTAAAATTGTTTTATCTTAAACATTATGACCCAAGAGGAAAACTTGAACCCTAGAAGAAAAATCATATTAACTTAAATCCATTATAATCCACCCCTAAATTTTAAAATGTTAAATCCTAAATATATATAATATAATCCAAAAAATAAAAAATATTACTGAATCAGTAAAGGCGCCTCCAATAAAAAATAAATTTCCGACGTGCAAGGGTGCACGGCGGACGGTCCCCGACAAAGAAAATCTGTATATATATAAAAATATGAAATTCGTTAAATTTTAAATATATAAATCCTACATAAATATAATATACCCCGATAATATCTAAAATTTTTTATATTGAATACTATTACTCAAGAGGGAAGCCTAAACTATAGAGAAAAATCTTATTTACTTAAACCCATTATAATCTAACCTTTAAATCCAAAAATTTTAAATACTAAATATATATAATATATCCCGTGAATATCAAAAATTATTTATTTTAAAAATTATAACTCATCAGGGAAATTTGAATCTTAGAGGGAAAGACTTATTGGTTTAAATCTACTATAATTCAATTCTTAAATTTTAAAATCTTAATCCCTAAGTACACATAATATATCCCAAAGAAATAAAAAAAATAAAAAAACACATGCCTCATGCTCAATCGATTGAAGCCACGCGGGATTATATATATATAATGTTGAATCTGGGACGATCGATCTGACCTATGAAAGTTTTTATTGGTTGTCGGGGTAAATTAGAAAAGTATACATGGTTCGTTATGTATGACATTCTGTCTTTGAAGATATCGGTGATAATAGTTATTCATGATACTCTGTCTCTGGGAATAAAAAACAAATGATATTAGATAACAATTGCATGTCATCCCATCTCATGGATCTAGAGTATTATTTTGGGCATCCTCGTGAGATGGACTAATGGCTAACGCGTACGGTATTGTCATCTTAAGGTCTGGGGTCAAAAATTGGCGAAGTCAGTGTCCGCCCTCACCACACGCTAGCCATAGCATCCAGACTAGTAGTTTTCATGATTTACCTCTTCTATGTTGGTTCTGAAACAGATTGACAGAAGTCTTGGGACGTGCGAAACCCCACCTTGAGTATAGTTTTGGGGCTCACGTGGATCTTGAGTACCTTTTGGGCTCGTAGGTAATCTTGAACCCTCCACCAGGGGACACACGAAATAATTCAAACTCATTGAGTATTCTCATCATAATTGCAACAACTATTATCATAATTGCAACAACTGAAGACTTGCATACACAACTAGCAAGCAATCTAGCTACACTATATACTATATCGTTGCCATCTCTCTAGATTGGGATTGAAGATTTCCTTCTTGGATGTGTAAATTCTGTCGATAAGTGTATCTCTTAGCCCAGTAGACAAAGTTCAACAGTGCGAGTATTTGCATAAAGCATAGCAGCCAGTAAAAATACTCAAGGTGACTTTTATTCAAGTTGTTCCCCTCTATCCATCCTCTTCCACTGGCACCATGTCTACTCGCTTTATTTGCCAATTCAACTGTAATAGATCCCAGGAAAGCAGCTAAGCCATACACGCACCAAAAGATTGCTGTCCCTATTGATTTCATTCCTCTGGGCGCTTCACTGTTGAAGAATTCCAGCAGTCCAACGAAGGAAGTAACATCAACAACACCCAAGCAAAAGAATTGCACCAAAAGCCAGAATACAGACATTGGGACGCCAGTAGTCATGTTTTGAAGCCCGTTCTCCTCTACAATTTTCATTCTTCTGTTCTCCACCACTGCTGCTGCGCACATCGCAAATGCAGCAAATAAAAAGCCAACAGCAACGCGTTGCAAGTGAGTTATACCGCCTGTGTACCCTGTGATCCTTCTCAGAAATGGCACGATTGATCGGTCATAGACTATGAGCATCACAACCTGAAAAAATTGTGGGATTACAAATAGATTTGCAGGCGAGATTCTAATGTGTCCGAGCCTGGTGTCCATGGTTGTGCCTTGTTGCACAGTGAGGCTTAAGAGTAAGCTATTTGGAATGCTGCCCAATATTGAACTGATGATGATAGGGACCATTCCCAAGACAACTTTTGTTTCCTCCACTTGAGTTACAGTGCATAAGGACCAAGGGTCATTGTCAGATCCATGCTCACCAACGACAGCAGCTTTGTCAAGGAACCTGATAACATTATAAGAACATTAGCCAATCACTGACTAGGACATTGATAAACTCATGATCTTAAAAATTATTAATGCACTTACATGAATCCCTGTGTGTGTGAAAGCACTTCCACTTCATTGGTGCCTTTTTGAGGAGTTTTATTTAGGTCTTCTGGGTTTTCAGGCAGTGGCACATTTCTCTTTCTAAATGCTGCTACTAAAACCTATGCATGGTAAGAGGTGTCAGGAAAACCAACAAAAGGTATTCAGATCAAAGGTGAACTTAATGTCTAGAAAATAGTGTTTAACCTGTAATGTCCTGGTTAGGGGACTTCCATCAGGTATCTGATTGCGATACCAAGGGAAACCACTAGCAACCACAAGCACTGATAAAAGAACTGAAAGAGCACCAACTCCAAAGCCAATATCCCAACCCTTGTTATTCTGAATCCATACTAGCAAAATTAGCCCTATTAATCCTCCTAGTGAGATCCCAAATGTGTAAGAATTGAAGAAGCTAGTTCTCTCTATTACTTCAACCGGATCTTCACCATCAAACTGATCCCCTCCCAGTGATGGCGATGAAACACGAACACAACCCTCACCCAACGCTAGCATGTACAAGCCCACGTAAAGAAGGAAAGAGTTCCAGCCATGGACTTTCTGGCAATTTTCCCCTTGGTCATTGATGTTGCAATGTGGAGGATGGAGTGATGGAAGGTGTGCTTGCAATGCTAGTAATCCATATGCCTGAAATACAAAAAAAAACATGTAAATTGTTTTAAATTCGCGAAACACTTTCATTTTGGACTGAACATAAAGTATATATAAAACAATTCATTATCATCTGTATTGACTACTGAGCGAGGTCAGCCAATAAAAATATTTCATCAATTAAGCAGAGCGATGTAGCAGCTGTCTATTAGGTGAGTTCCAAGGAAGGTGACCTAACACATGCATTTCTTTAGGAGATTAGTTTTTTAAACATAAGGTTGTTTGATCATAGTATCATATCATGCACTTTGTTGACAATATTTATCCGATAAATACAAAACCTAAATCAAGAAAAAATTGTACAAACTGTTCTAGCCATTGTTTCTTTTTAAAGAGAAATAGTCTGAATAACTCACTTAAACCACTGCTTTAAAAGCAATAAATAATTTTATAAGCATTCGCTAGTGATATAAACAAAGGAAACTCAAATTTTCTTGTAGAATTACCATGAATTCAATAGGCCCAAATATGAGTATGGTCTTAAATCGCGTGATGTAAGAGTCAGAGATGAAGGCTCCCAAAAGAGTGAAGGCACTGCTTGCGCCAACAAGGTTATTGACCATGGTTGAAGAGTTTGCAATGTCCTCGTTCATGGTTCCATGCAAATAAGTCACCAAGTTCAACAAGATCGGGATGAAGGCAAAGCTCAGCAAAAGTGTTTGTGCTGCAGTATACATAAATATATATTCATGAATTCTGAAGAGTTACTTGTAGTGCAGGAAAAGTTAGAATTAAACTTACTGCAGATGAAGGAGGCAGCTCGTGCACCACCATGACGTTTTTTGTTGATAGGCTTTCCTTTCCAATCTACAAAACCATGGATAGCCATTGAGCTAGCAACTGAACAACTCTTATGAGTACTCCAGTGTTTATCTGCATACTAAGCGAGGAGAAGAATGTACACTACATTTTAATGATTGTGCAATGCTTACCGGAGCGTGACATGAACGCGACATTGATTAATGCCTCAACAAATAATTTAGTATTTTTATCGTTAGTGGGTTCTTTATACGACCAAAAGTCGAGAACAATCTAAATCATAAAAATAATCTCTTGCCACTGTATCCAATAGATCCTTCTGCCAAATCCAATATTGACAAAAAATTTATACCTCAAACCACACTTTATAAACTTTCCATAAAGTGTTTATAAAAATCATGATTTATTTTATTTATGTTGATCCTAAAGACTAATTGATGGAATATTAAAATGAACGTATCGTCTTCTATCACTTATACGACATTGAATCGAATGGGGCCATGAATCAAATGTTCAATCTATAATATTTTTTATCTTCATTTTCTTTTTTTTTATTTTTGTAATTTTTTTAGTTTGCATCGTATGTTTAATTTTTCAAACCGACTAATTTTAAAAATGATCGATTTAGTCTCATAAAATTTTTTCATCAACCATAATAATAAATCAAAAGACCCTAGTGATTGTTAAATATAGAAAATCGAGGGTCTAACATGAATCTAATCTTGTAATCTTGGTAACTTTGAATAATTTGTGTTAAGCAGTTAATTATAGTTATGATTAATTAAATGTAATTGGATAATTAGGATGTTCCTAATTAATTAGGATAGTTCATTTAGCTAAGTATCGTGTATTATAGTAGTTAAACATATATTTTTTATTATAAGACCGTGATTAGATACAGATTGGCTGGACGAGAGATTCTTTCCAGTATTACATACGTCATTTACGAGGCCGATATTTTCTGACTTATCTTTGTAGATATTTCAGATTTCTATGTATGGTTCTCTATATGGATAGTAGTAGGATTTATCTTTATCTGCCTCTTAGTCATCCTGCTTGATACTTACTGCTTGACCCTTTGACATGCTCAAAATTATTTCCCACACAGTCTCTATGCTTGATATTATGATTCTGGAGTGTACACTGGTTTATCGATACCTAGCATTTTTTCATGCCCAGTAAGTTATTTGTACACCATGATTTATGCTACGGACCGGTGCATATAATCTGAGGTTATTTGATGTGTGTTAGCTTCATGCATCATCTTTGCATTATTGCATAACTAGCGATCTCTGGGCTCCCTTGTGGTTGAGGCGGGTCGTCAATCATATCGGGATTTGCACACACTATCACTCATGGATTTGTGGTACTATCAAGAGGGTGTGTGCAGTTGTCCTGTCAAGGCTCCACTCGCCCACTCACGGGTAGTGGTTCCGCAGCGTGGTAGTAGGCAGGGATTCCTCCTCTTTCCCGTGATACGAGGAGATGAGAGTGGTGCTCCCTCATATGATTTGGGATAGGATGGGTGTGACCTCCGCCAGCATCATGTCCATTCGGTCACTCAGGAGCAATGACGGCAGAATGCGTACAGTTGTCATAGCCCTACCCACTCGACCTCACCCATGACCAGTGATGGTGGCTGACTGGCGTCAGGGGTGACCATGTCATTCCATCATGTGCACGATTGTATAATTTGTATTGTTTGTGTTTGTTGCACTTGTTTGAGCTATGCTTGCTGCATTTGGATGATATACACATACATGAGAGATTTGCTTTGTTTATGGTATGGTGACTATTCAGGTTCGGGAATTTGTGACCATCAATTGAATTATAATATAGGTATATTTTGCATGTAGTGTACCGATCATATATTCTGATTTTTCCTCTTGAGACTGTATCTGTTTGCTTCTATGCTGCTATGTATAGCCTTTTTACCATTATACATATTTATCTGGTTATATATTGCGAAGTCCTCCTGCACTCATAATCGTTTGTTTGTTTTTCCTTTTAGGATGACACCGCCAGAAGAGCACAATAGTCAGTCTCAGTTTCGTTGACATCGTAGTGTCTTTATTTAGTCCATATATTCTTTTGGTTATGGTTGGGGATGTATTTCTCATTTTATGTACGTGGGTAGACGTGTCATCTAGTGTTATGGTACTCTTTTTGACAATATTGATAGTTGTTTATTCCTTTATTTATGTTATAGTTTGATCATATATATATGTAGAAGTCGTGAAAGAAATATTGTGTATGTATTAATTTAAGATTGTCCGTCTTACATGAAAGATACTGTCCGATTTTTATCGAATATGTAATCTTTCGAGGCGTGAGAGTGATAGTTTATTCAATCGATCCGCTTTCTCAGACGTATCTACTAGAGGGAAAATCTCAAAATAATTTATCACAATTAATTTTGAAATTCCTCAGTCCGTACTTCCGATTTATCCACGGTAAAGGGATAAATGATTAGGAGCCCTTTTCTATCACTTTTAGATTATTTTATTTTTATTTTAAAAAATATTTAAAGTTAATAATTTAGTGGATCAAAAAAGCTAAATAAATCAATTTTTTTAAAAAACACGTTTTGAATTTAATAATTTAGTGGACCAAGCAAACCAAATACATCAAATTGGTTGAGTAAATTAAATATGACAGTTTTGTTGGCAGACATGGATGAGCCGGATGTGTCACCTAATTTAGGTGGGTGAGATAGACATTCGATTAAATTAAATAATTTGATGGAATTTAAAAATCCTGTTATTTTGGAATTTTATTTTGTTAAAGAAATTTATTATATTAGTTAATTTGATTCTCTTTTGATTTTCAAATTTTTTATTCCGTTAAACCGAATAAATTAAAATAAAAAAATAAATCGATAAATTTCTAAGTAGGTGGACCTATAAATCGTTAACTAATATGTAATTCTCTCATAAATTCAAATTTTAATTAAATTAATTAATATTTTATCGACTTCGATTTTATAAAAAAATTTGCCGTAATTATTCGATTTATGTTAATTCAATTTTATTGATTTTTAATTGAATGTTCACTCCTAAGATGACATATTAGTGAGGTAAGATAGGTTGAATTAAATAGATTAAGTGGGATCAACGATTCATACGAGTCCAATTAGATGTGTGAATAGCTAAACTAAACGAACTAATAATGATAGTTCAGGATTGATGGAGTCAAATAAAATATAATTAATAAGGTGATAAAAGATAATTTGTTTGTCTTTAATATTCTCGTCAATTCGTCTTAGGATTAACATGGAAAAAATAAATCACGAAGACTAAAGTAAATAGGCCAAACATAAGATGAAATAATTTGATCAATAAATTGAGTAGTCAACAATTGAATGTTGATCCTGTCGCCGAGCGCGATGGAGCCGCAACCGGATGACGGTGTAGAGGGGAGTGACGTGGACGATGACTGGATGTCCTCGCGCAGAATGGCAGCGGGCGTGGGGCGTCCTCCGAATGGTCGGAAGCAGGTGCTGCCGGATGAACCCTCGACCGGATGGAGGTGGACCTGGAGAGGAAGATGACCGTTAGCAACCTAGCCGGGAGACGTCCCGGCAAGGCACTCCGACGGTCAAGTCAGTAACTCCGTGAACAAGCAAATAGAGTACTGTATACAAGAAGCTATGCGCGCGTGTGCGTACCTGCGAATGAGGAGAGGAGTGGCTATATAGCAGGGGAAAAGGACCAAGTCTGACATGTGTCAGGACCTTCTGACAAGGTCAGAGGATATGGTATGGTTAGGTCGATTTGGGTATGGCCTGTGTCAGGATCCTCTGACAGGATCAGAGGATGTGGTATGGTTAGGTCGTGTTGAGTATGACCTGTGTCAGGATCCTCTGACAGGGTCAGAGGATATGGTATGGTTATGTTAATTTGTAACCAACATTCTTTGTCGTATACGGTTTGTCTTATGTGAGGCCAAAGACAGGTTTCTGTAAATCAGAGAAAGTCAGTTCACACGAATGGTGATAGCTTATTATCTGCAGCGGGTGCAGGTGTATTCTGTCTTTATCCCCGGGTGATCCCAAGAGAGTGCCCAAGTGGACACAGGGACGGCAAGCCCGGCTGGATATCAAGTCTGGGTGTAAAGGACTGCCGGGCGGATGTACTAGGATACACGAGGCGTGTAAGCCTTAAAGCGGTCGGCCGGGCGGGAATACCCGACTAAACGAGGCGTGTAAGCCTTNAAATAAATTAGAGTAGTCAAAAATTGAATGCAAACGGATATGATAAGATGATAATGTCGAGTGTCTTATGAATAAGTCATAACAAATAAGCTAGCAAAAGATTTACTTAACGTGTAGCAACATAAACAAAAAATCACTTCTTTTAAGAACCTTTACATTTTAAGCTCTTATTTGAGTTCATTTTCTACCAAAGTATTAAAACATACAATTAAAATCATCATATCTTTTGGTTGCTCACCAAGAATCTTCATGGGATTTATTCTCCACCTAATATATCAGATAATCAATTAAATCTGAGCCCGCAGAAGTTTTGTACTGATCACTATAATAAATTGGAAAGTACTCGTAACCAACGATCTAAAAGCTCAGCATCCCATGATAGCGCATCTCATTTGAAAATAAAATTCATGTAAAATATGTTATAAATTGGGGATCGAATTACAGATACTAACTTATCACCTTTTTGTTATATCATAACCCACGTGGCAGGATTTATTCTTCACATCTGTCATATCATGGGGTATTATTCGACGAAGAAAAATCAACAAGGGACCAACTGCATCAGTGTTAAATGAAAGCTGGTAAGACTGCTACGCACCCAGAGACTTATGTTTACTCGAAAATCGGACAACATCTCCCCTGTATGGCGGACAATCTGAATTCTTTATACATCACCCTCAACTCAATATATAACCAACCACAACCACGCAGTTAATAATAAAGATAGATAATCAAACTCCGTAAAATCTTACCGTCGGTAATCTGAAACTCCAAATAAAAGAAAATCTTCAGTCATCATGTCACAACTCAAAATCAATGACATAAATACAAGTTCATTGAAATAAATACACGTTCAATAAAACAAAATGGGGAAATAACTACCGACGCTAAAGGTGACTAGCAGATGGATCCTCTCTTGGCGGCACGAGACATAGCCATCTACTTCTTAAAACAAAAGGGAAGCAAGCGGTGGTGAGTCCGGGGTCGAACTCTGCGGATATAGTGAACAGATAAATGTATGGTATAAACAAGGTAATTAAAGCAGATAGAAATAAGGTATACAATCTTCGAGAAGTAAAGTACACAACAAATACGAAAGCATACCTGCAGAGCATGATCAAAAATTCTGATACCAAGTCGATAAACTGCTCAAACTACTGAGCAGATCTAGGTCAAATAACCAATGCAAATCAAATACGTATATGCATGTCGATCACATGCAACAATCATAGCTCAAACAAATATAAGATGCATCGTATGCACATGTTGCAAAAACATGTGTCACCCCCTATACACTACCCAACAACCATCACATCCCATCTGTGTGGTCGACTTTGCAAGAGTTGTGACAAGAAATGCTAAGAGAATCACCTCAATCCCTAGGAGAATCACCTTAATCATATGGGAGAATCACCTCAATCCCGAACCCTAAGAAAAAGGGAGAGCAGACAGGATGTTGGGAGAATCACCTCAATCCCTGGGAGAATCACCTCAATCCCACGGGAGAATCACCTCAATCCTGAACCCCAAAAAAAAGGAGAGTGGACAGGATGCTGGGAGAATCACCTCAATCCTACAGGAGAATCACCTCAATCCCGATCCCAAGAAAAGGAAAAGTACAACGCTCTATTACAAAGATCCCAGGAAAAGTATATCTCTACTCCAGGAATAATGGGGGAGTGTGACCTCTACCCTATAATACTACAATAGGTGCATGATACCAATGTACACCAACCAAATCAAATCGATCATTTATGCAATCAATAAGTGACATAAATATCCAATCAACACTAAAGTAATTAAACATGCACTAAACTACTGGGTAGGGTTTATTTAATGCCAACCAAACCTTAGATAAGTTATACGATGGTTCTAAAGTATACGCATACAAGCGGTACTTTGTAGATTGGAAATTAAAAGTTGAGACTGTCTAATTGAAAATTTAGATTTTTACTCAAAGGTTAAGCATAAAAAAATATATCAAGCAGGAAAACAAGTAGAATGATCTAAGGTAAATAATCCTACTTAGATAACAAAATAATCATGCATTTAGAATCAAATAAGACATACCCCTCCTTAAATGTAACACGAATCCAAGTCAACCTTCACGTGATCAATCGTGCGAGTTCAAATTAAAGTCATGTACCAAAACTGAGTTTAGCTATTTATAACAATAAAATAAATTAGTCAAACTACATATAAACTAAAATTAGAAGAAATCCTAATCGCCACATCTATTTGATTAAACCTTATCCCATTAGAAGTTCATTCTCAACCTAATTTATCAAATTTAGGTTATAAGGTTAAATATCGAGTTTTAACTCAAGGAACCACTCTGAATTTGAATTAAGCCTAATCCATTAAGCTAATTCTTAAGTCAAATTAATATTAACCTAAATCGACCTTCACTAATTAGGTTTAAGTTCCAATTAAACCAAGCCATGTATCATACACATTTTTAAAATTCTCAAGGTTTTACATTACCATATTAAATCCAAATACCAAGAAACTCTATAAGAACAGAAGTCCAGTATCAAATTTCATGGCAAAACAAAGAGCCAAATAAAGGTCAAGCTCTCACGGTAGAATAGAAAACACTAAACAGAACTACCACCACCCCTCGGCTGATCCTTTCCCCAAACAAAACACCTAACTCATCCACTCATGGCATAGAATCCAACCCAAGGCCTAAGGGAACCTCACAACAACAAATTTCGAATTCAAACAGAACAGTATACTCCTCAACACCAAACGAACTCCAAGGATCTACTAGATGCATCCTCCCTGAACCAATTACTGGAAGCAACTCAACTTACCTCAACTGCCCACTTGAAACCGAATTTGGCCGCATCCAAAACCACCAAGGAAACTGATCAGGACTAGAGGAGTTCGCTCAACGCTGCCGTTGGATCGTGGCACTGATGAAGGAGGAAGAACCCCAAAGGTCGGGGACCGCCTTAACGTGTGATCCCATAGCGAAGATGGCGATGATCGCGTTGAGAAGGAGAAGTCTGGCGGACTTGTCGAAGAAGAAGGAGAAGAGAAAAAATCGCGAAGATTGATTTTGCAGTTTCTCTCGTGCGATGAGGAGAGTCAGGCGATCAGCAAAGACGAGGAGTAAGGCTTGCGGCGGTTCGACGTCGAAGAGTAAAGGGAAAAACGGCGATCTGAGGTAGCGAAGAAAAGGGCTTATAATTTGTGGCACTTTTGTAAAAAGACCCTCTATCTTTTGTCAATCCCAACCTAACCATTAAATTTTAACAATTTTACATTCAACCCCTCCTAAATTTCAGTATTTAACAAAGACAAAGAAGTTGAATTTTCTATCGATAATTTTCCTTTTGCATGTCTTTTTTCACTTATCGGAAGTAAATGATTCCCCAGAATATTGACCAGCACTGGAACAAGTCTCCTTTGCCGTCAGTTTCAGAAAAATGACTCCACCATACGAAATGCTGGAGATGACCTCTTTTTTCCCCGACACTTCAACATTGTATGCCTCTGATTGGGATAACTTAACAATATAAAATTGTTGTTAACGTGGCAAGAGAAACGAAAGAAGTGTTAACGTGGCAAGAGAAACGAAAGACACTAAACAAAAGTTTCTTCTTTGCATAAAAATTTTCTTATCCAGAAAGGAAAATCAGAGCCTATTTATAGGTTTTTACAGTAGAATATTTCATCCACTATCTCCTAATTAATAGGATCACACTAAAACTAATCGATAAGCAAAAGACTCGGACAAAACCAAAAGACTCGGACAAATAATAAACTTTTTAGTCTTATCACCCTCCCTTAAACTAAATGTTTGAAAAAAATATTTGGTTTAAGAATTATCAAATGGGCATACTCCAATCAGCCCCCTTAGCAGAGCCGGATCTGAAGCATGTCACCGGAGGCGATCGCCCAGGGCCCCCGATTTTTAGGGGCCCCAAATTTTATATATATATATATATATATATATATAATTTTAATAAAAATTAATAAAATATATATTGTTGTTCGTTTAAATAAAAATTAACAATTATATATATTTATTATTAAATTTAAAGAAAGAAAAAACGTGGGTTGTTAGTTTTCCTTTTCAATACATGCAATTTTTGTTTCAAGCATTCAATTCCATTGAATGGTACAATATAAGATTTCCTTTCCAAGGCTGATCGTATTCATTCTTCAACCTGCTTTGGATTTCCAAGGCATTCAATGCAATTTTCACTATAGTGAAATCGGGGTCTGTCCATTTTGAATGTCGTGAGAGGAGAAACTCTTCCTGCTTGACTGCTGTGGGTTTGGTTTTGTGCTCAAAGATTAAAATCTGTCGTGAGTTCCATCTCGCTTTGATCCTTGCTTTCGATCTGCGGTTCGGCTGAGAATTATCGCAAAGGCGATCTGTGGTTCAACTGGGAATTATCACAAAGACAATATCTATCAATTGCTTCAAACATAAATCAGGTTTTATTGCTCTTTCATTATTATTTTCACTCTTTTGTTTATTTCATTGCTTTGTTATTAGTTTTGTGTTTTTTTTTACATTTGAAATTTGTAATAGAAATATGTTTCCAAGGAAATATCAATCTGGAAGTCAGAAAAGAAACAAAAGAAAAAGAGTAGAACAGATTATTAAAACACAAAAAGGTGCTCTTCATAAGTTTTTTCAAATTGGTTCTTCGATTGAAGATTTAGATGAATTACAAGAAGGAAATCAAGAAGAGCTAAATAATTATGTAACAAATGAGCAACAACCGAGTAATCAAGAAGAACTAAATGATTATGTAATCAATGAGCCGAAAGAATTGAGAGAAAACGATGAAAATAATCATGCAACAACGAATGAGCAGGAAGAATTGAGAGAAAATGATGATAATGATTGGAATGCAGATGTTGATAATATAATTGAGAATGAAAATGAGTTAGAGCAAATTAGGCATGTTTTGGATATATATGATCCAAGATGTTGGGATAACATTGATAATAAAACAAGAGATCTTTTGGTGGAGAAAGGTCCTATAAGAGAAGGTAATCTTAAGTTCTCTATAGATGAGCTTTCGAGACATTTTTCATATTCTTATTACACAAGAAAATTACCAAATGGAGAGAATCAAGATAGAAAATGGCTTGTGTACTCGAAAGATGCAAACAAAGTATATTGTTTTTGTTGTAAATTATTTAAATCAGTGAACAATAAAAGTTTGCTAGCAAATGAAGGTCTTAATGATTGGAAACATTTAAGTGATAGACTTAGACAACATGAGAATGACATTGAGCATATTACTAACATGAGAACTTGGATTGATTTGCAAATTAGATTGAAAAAGAATAAAACAATTGACAAAGAGATCCAAGTGCAAATTAAGAAAGAGAAAGAACATTGGAAACTTGTTTTAGTGAGGATTATTTCTATTGTGAAATGTCTTGCTAAGCGTAATTTAGCTTTTCGTGGGGATAATGAAAAAAATTACCAAGCCAATAATGGTAACTTTTTGGGGCTACTTGAATTAATTGCAGAATTTGATTTGGTAATGCAAGAGCATTTTAGACGCATTCAAAATAATGAGATTCATTATCATTACCTTAGTCATAAGATTCAAAATGAGTTGATTTTTATGTTAGGTTCTAAAGTAAGAAGTGCTATAATTAAAAAAAAATAAAAGAAGCAAAATATTTTTCAGTGATACTCGGATGCAAGTCATCATGAGCAAATGACTTTGATAATTCGATGTGTGAATGTGTTAGTTTATCCTATAAAGGTAAATGAGTATTTTATAGAGTTTTTAAAAGTGGATGATACATCTGGGTTAGGACTTTTTAATGAATTACAATCTGTTTTAGAAACCCTTGGACTTAATATTGATAATGTGAGAGGGCATGGTTATGATAATGGTTCTAATATGAAAGGTAAAAATCAGGGTGTACAAAAGAGATTTCTTAAAATAAATCCAAGAGCATTTTATATGTCATGTGCTTGTCATTCTCTTAATTTAACAATTTATGATATGGCAAATTCTTGCGTTAAGGCTGTGTCATTTTTTGGAGTTGTACAACGCATGTATACTTTATTTGCTAGTTCTACAAAAAGATGGAAGATTTTACAAGATCATGTTCATCGATTAACTCTAAAGTCATTATCAACAACAAGATGGGAAAGTCATGTTAATAGTATGACAACCATAATAACTCAGCCAAATGACATAAGAGAAGTTTTATATGAATTATCAAAAGTTAGTGAAGATGCTAAGACTAGGAGTGAGGCTGAATCTTTAGCAACACATGAACTTGAAAGTTTTGAATTTTTATTGGGCATGACTATATGATATAACATTTTGAAAAAAATTGAATTGATTAGCAAAAAGTTGCAATCTAAAGATATGGAAATTGGCATTGCAATAAAGATTTTGAGAGGATTGATTTCTTATTTTGAAAGATATAGGGAGGACAGTTTCCAATCTGCTATGATACTAGCGAAAGAGATTGCTTCTAAAATGGAAATTGATCCTATTTTTTCTCAAAAACGTACAATTCGTAGAAAAAAACAATTTGATGAAAATTTATGAAGAAATTTCACAATCTCCTGAGGAATCTTTTAGGATTAATTATTTTTTTGTTGTCGTTGATATTGCTATTTCATCTTTAAAAAGTAGATTTGAACAATTGGAAATCTTTGAAAATATTTTTGATTTTCTATTCAATCCAAAAAAGTTACTTTCAATGGATGATAATAGATTGCATGAGTGTTGTGATAATCTTCAAGTTGCTCTAAAGTATAATGGCATGTCTGATATTGATGGTGATGATTTATTTTCTGAATTGCAAGTGCTACGAATGTGTTTACCAACAGAAACAAAGTCGGCTTTTGAAGTTCTTGAGTTCGTAAAAGTCTTAGATTGTTTTCCTAATATCTCCATTGCTTATAGAGTTTTGTTAACTATATCAGTTTCTGTAGCATCAGCAGACAGAAGTTTTTCTAAACTAAAATTGATAAAATCGCACTTGCGTTCAACTATGTCTCAAGAAAGATTAAATGGCTTAGCAATTTTATGCATTGAAAATGAGATGTTAGAAAAACTTGATTTTGAAGATCTTATTGATGATTTTGCTTCTCAAAATGCTAGAAGATCTAGATTTTTTCAATGATTATTTGATATTTTTTTTGTATTTGTAGGTATTGCACTTTTTGAAAAAGCTTGGGAAATATATTTTGTATGGTGTTACACTTTTTGAAGAAACTTGAGAAATATATTTTGTATGATGTTGTACTTTTCGGATAAGATTGGATAATTTATATGATGTTGGACTTTTTGGAGAAATATATTTTATATGGAGTTTATCATATTTTAAATAAAATATATTATTTTTTAAAATTTTCTATTAAACTCTATTCAAATTATATATTAGAAAAAAAATCTTTTAGAATCTTTTTTACAATTTTTTTTTGGCATAGGGCCCCCAAAAGTCAGGGTTGGCCCTGCCCCTTAGCCTTTGAAATGTAGATAACTTTAATGGCTTGGTCATAATATTAGCAACTTGATCTTCACTTGTGTAGAAGTAAAGATCAATCACTCCATCCTTCGTCAAGTCCCTTAAAAATGAAACCTCACATCTATGTGCTTGCTTCTTCCATGCATGACGAGATTTTTAGAGAGTTTAATAGCTAAACTATTGTCACAATAAATTTTAACAGCACCTTCTTGTTTGAAATATAACTCTTCAAGTATGTTCTTTAGCCAAATTGCTTGAGAAGCACAAACTGTTGTAGCTACAAATTCTGCTTCTGTTGTGGATAAAGTCACAATTAGTTGCTTCTTTGAACACCATGAAATAGCTGCTGAACTCATCATAAAAATAAATCCAGAAGTACTTTTTCTATCATCGAGATCACCTGCATAATCACTATCAGTAAAACCAATTAAGTCTGATTTTTCATTCTTCTTGTAGAACAAACCATATTCAATGGTTCCTTTTAAGTATCTAAAAATTCTCTTCGCGGCTTGAAGATGTATTGTTGGATCGAGAGAACCGATAGAGGGGGGGTGAATATCGGAAATCGTTCGGATTTAGGGAAAGAGAAATTGCACAGCAGAAGATAAAAACAAACACGCGAACACAGTAATTTTTACTTGGTTCGGAGCCTAGGTCGACTCCTACTCCAAGGCCCACGGTCGTTGACCGTTTACTTTGGGCAATTCTATATGAGGCGCAATAATAATTTACAAATATAGCACAGTAAACTTAATAATTAAAAAGAAAGACTCTTCTTTTACCGACGTCCGATGTAGGTTGTCTTTTTCGGAGCAGCGGGACGTCGTCGCTCGAGTTGAGAGGTTTCCGGAGCGAGGCGCGAGAGCAGAAGAGCGTAGAAGCGTTGATTGAAAGTGTTGCATGAAGCCTGGGGTCGAGGGCCCTTTATATAGGGCCTGGGGGCGCCCGGGATGTCGGGGGCACCCCCCCCACGTGGCGGTCGATCCGTCTCCAGCGCGGTCAACATCTGATCCCTTCAAAATCGGGATCAGGTTTGACCGGGGCGCCCGGAGCGCTCGGGGCGCCCGCATTGATCAGGTCAAGCCTTCATCCTTTTGGCTTCGCGAGGCTGTGCTTCAGCAGCTGGCACTAGGGGCGCCTGCGACAGGCGGGGCGCCCGGAGCATCCGGGGCGCCCCGACATATAACTGTCGAGGCGTGTTTTCGCTCCTGCTGACTTGGGTTGACCTTGGGGGCGCCCGGAACATCCGGGGCGCCCTGCTCAGCTTCTGCCTCACTCCTTTGAGGCTCTCTGAGCTACAGATACTCAGTCCTTCGGTCCTGCATCCAGGGTTAGTCCAAAAAGCAGTATTATATTATTATTTTATACAGCCTTAGTTGTCTTAGTTCTGACTTTGGATTTCCAAAATGGAGCCCTAGGTCGAACCGACACCTACTGTTCCCTCGACGGGGAACGCGTCCTCACCTACTCCTCTCGGGAGAATTTACCTGATGTCAACCGCTCCTCTGGTTGGACTTTTGCCTGCCGGTCCTTTGCCAGGTCTTGGATACCGAGCTGTCCTTCGCCCGATGCCTAGCATTCCTTCGCTAGGGTTTCAGTCCCAAGCTGTCCTTCGCCTGGCGCCTAACAGTCCTTCGCTAGGGCTTTTTACCCTGGCATTCCTTCGCCAGTGCCTAGCAGTCCTTCGCTAGGGCTTTGTATTTTGGCATTCCTTCGCCAGGTGCCTAGTAGCCCTTTGCTAGGACTTTGTTTCCTGGCAGCCCTTCGCCAGGTGCCTAGCAGTCCTTCGCTAGGACTTTGTTTCATGGCAGCCCTTCGCCAGGTGCCTAGCAGCCCTTCGCTAGGACTTTTTCTGCACACTTGAGTAATAACATTAGATCACAAATAGACTTAACTTTGAATCCTTTGCCAATATCAAAACAAGGTTCGATATGGTGCTTCCTGCACCAACATGTATCACCTTTGGACTTTCCATGTATCTACTGATAAGACTTACAGCATGCATAATATCAGGTCTTGTAGCTGTTAAGTACATCAATCTCCCAACAATTTGCTTTTAAATTGTGTTGTCAATCTTCCTGCCTTCAGGATTTCGAATCAGCTTCAATCCTGCTTCAGCAGGAGTATTAACAGAGTTGCAATTTTTCATTTGAAACTTGTCCAAAATTTCTTGTGCATACTTCTTTTGGGAAATGAAAATTTCAGCTGCTGATTGAACTACTTCAATGCCCAAAAAATAATGCATCTTTCCAAGATCAGACATATCAAATTCAACCATCATAGATCTTTTAAATTTTGCAATCATGGCAATATCATTTTTAGTAAAAATAAGATCATCCACATATAAGTAAACTATAAGCAGTTTTCTTCCATCTTCAATCTTTGTAAAAAGTGTATGTTCATATGGACATTTTTTAAACCCCTCCTTTTAAAAATATGCATCTATACGACTATACCAAGCACGCGGAGCTTGTTTCAGTCCATATAATGCCTTTTTTAGTCTATAAACTTTATTTTCACAACCATATTTTATATAACCAGTGGTTGATCAATAAATACCTTTTCCTGAAGTTCACCATGTTAGATCGATCCGGTTACTAGAGGGGGGTGAATAGTAAGTTTCGAACTCTTTCACCTACGTTGTTAGTTGCGCAAGCGGAAATATAAAGTAAAAACAAAAACTAACACCTATGAACACTCACGATTTACGTGGTTCGGAGATAACCTCCTACTCCACGGCTGCCCGTAAGGTGGGCGATCCCTAATCCGTCGGTGGATGATTCCCCGGAGCGCCTCCGACTAGAACTCGTAGCTCCTTGTGGGTGGAGAAACCTCTCCACAAGATCTGGACACTACCTGAGTACACAAGGCTACTAACTAGCTTTGACCAAGTAAGTTTTGCCAAGAAAAGAAAGCATGAAACGAGCTCCTTTAAATAGAGCTCGAGTCTGAAATAGCCGCTACCAGTCGACTGCCCCTGGTCCCACTCAGATTTGACCGTTACAGTACAACGTTCGAATCCAGCAGCTATTCCAGTCGACACCAGTCGACTACCCCTGGGGCAGTCGACTGGTCCGAACCTAAGCCTAGGGTTACATTCCCCGAGTACATTTCACTCCGCACTCGAACCCTCCCAGCTTAGTTCCCGAGTACAACGACTCACACTAAGACCCTCACAACCTGGTCGACTCTTCACCAGCAGCCTCGACTATTGCCTTCACACCCTCTTCATCTTCAACCCTCGTCCCTCGGATGCGCACGTAAGCCTCCAGCTTGCCTCCATGTCATCCTTCACGTACGCCTCGAAGTCCGCATCCCTCGGCTCATCGTCCCTGCTATCCACGGTCCCTCGGATGCACACATAAGCCTTCAGCTTGCCTCTATGTTACCCTTCACCTGAAGACATCAACCAAGTTCATGTGTACCTACAAACCTGCACACTCACATACACATGTTAGTCCAACAACAAACCTTAACTTAACCATATTTATCACACACATCAAGACCTCATGATCCTCCAGATCATCTTAGGGCTAATTGCCCCAACAATCTCCCCCTTTTTGATGTGTGGCAATATGTTAAGTTAGGTAAACATAACAACAATAACAATAACAATAGCAATAGCAATTGAAAAACAAAGCATAACAAGCAAGAGACAACCTCCCCCTTAACCTATGTTTTTTCTCAATTTTCAATTTTCATTGCCAATACCACGTTAAGTTATTCCCAACTTAACACTTAACACAAGTTAAGTTCTCCCAACTTACCACCCAAGTTTCATAAACCAACCAAAGTTAAGTTCCAAACCAAACCTAACTTAATATCCAAGTTCTCCCCCTTTGACACCATCAAAAAGATTGCCCCAAGTAATCCTACCCCTGGTGCCAAATAGAACTCACCAGATTTCTGAAAAACACCTCAGAAATCCCAAATTCACCTTCTGCCCGAAACATCAGTCGACTGCCCCCAGGTCAGTCGACTGCTACGACCATTTTTGAATTTCCAATCGAAATTCAGAAATGCGTAGAAAATTCTACAAAATTCCAAAAAATATAAAATTTTGCAAGCACGTTTGTTAGGATATACTCTATCCTAGAAAAATATGGTTTCATGAAAAACAACAAACGTGCTTGACTTTTAGTACAAACCTAAAATTCCTCAAGAATGGTCATGTTTGTATTAACTTTCAAATCCATATATGTTTCCTTATGTTTGCCAATTCTATTCACCTTAATTTTACACATAGAATGGTACGCAATTCTCCTCCTTTTTCATATGTATTCTCAATATGACACAAACCTCCCCCTAATTTACTCTTAACCCTAGGGACACATGAACTTATCAAGTTTCCTTAGATTTCATGATAAACAAAACTTTATTTCAAATAATTAACATGGAATAATGAGACAAAACTTAACATACTGTATATGAAGGCAAATCAAGACTTTTAATTCAACCTACATTCTATCATTCAATAGCAACCAATAAATAGCAAATAATACAAGCCAAAATCAAATCATGACATAAAAACTCATAATATATCATAAACATAAATGTATCGTACATGATGTGAAAGTAAAGATAAGAAAAGAGCATAATAGTATCACAAGGGTCGTAGCCCTGAAGACATCAAAATAATACAATTCCAGAATAAGGAGTGTTTGAGAGATAAAAGATATCATTAAATAAAACACTCTCAACACTAAGCCGCTCTCAATACTGCGCCGCCACATCACATCATGTCATCATCGCCTGGAGGAGGAGGAGGCGGGGCCTGATAAGTCAGGTGCAACTGCCAGAGCATCTCATACATCTCGTCCTGCCGGCTCCGGAACCCCTGACAAAACTCCGTGAGGCCATGCACCTCCCCCTGGATCGCCGTCTACGTCTGCTGGAATCCGTGGATCTCCTCCCGGATGCCGTGAACGTCCTTCTGGAGCCCGTGAACATCAGATCGGAGCTGAGTGAACTCCACCCGTGTAATCATATTTGCAGGCTCCTCCTCAAAGCTGGAGGACTCCGGACGTTGTCTCCAGACGAACTCCCCCTGCCTGCACTCTATGCTTGCCAAGGATAGCTGACGCGTGCTGATCTGATCGTAATCCTTGGGCAGGTGTCGTACCTGACCGCTAGTAGTACGAATACCCCGCAACTGGAAAAACTCGGTCAGGACGTGACAGAAGGGCATATATATCTTCCCATTAACACTATGGGAAAAATGACAAATGGAGGTAAACACATGCAGGGAGATGTCTATATCTAATCTCCTCTCCAGGGCATACATCATCACCAGATGAGGCAGTCTTGTTAGTGATATGAGAGAAGTGTCCTAAGGCAATCGCCTTATGATTGTAATCATTTATTTTAATAAATGAATATTCACTATTTGAGTATACATGCTTGTGTATTTGATTGAGATCTTAAACTCATTTACTGAATGTCCGCAATACAATTCACAGCATGAGAGAATTTGTGATGAATTCACAACTAGTGATTATCTCTACATGTGCATTTATGAAGTATTGAAATTGTCCCTAGTCGATGAATTGATAAATACGGACACTATCAATTCTGTTGAGACTAGCATGGGTTATTCTCTAATCAGTTGATTCTCACTGGCTGGTGACATTGAGATGTCTGAAGATAAACATGAATGCTAGTTAAGGGAACTAGTTCATTGGAGTGACTGGCTGTAAAACTTCATATGGTAGTCTACATATAGATATGTCAGTGAAGTTCTTACTGCAGCTTAAGTGCGATGTTCCTTTGACTTGCGGTGTTCAAGTCATCTTGGTCATGGAGACTTATACTTTGACATCTTAAGCAAGCATCTCCAAGGAGGTGTGGACCCAGGATGATTGGGTATAAGCCGAAGTGCCCGAAGATGTTTGAACAACCTACAAAGGATTCACCACTCCTTGCGAGGAGATGTATACCCGAGGCTTATCGTCGGATTGTTACTCGAAGCTTCTGGCCAGAGCATGACATGTTCAGAGTATGAATCTCTTAAATACATGAGAGTAATTAGAATCCGTAGGATGAGAAAACGTTACTTGGGCTAGGTGTGACGTAGTCAGCCTAGTGGGGACTGACACACATAGACCATGTCCTGAACCAAGTGGGTATAAGATGGTGAAGGGAATGGAACACGATTCATTATAGCTGCTGAAGGGTTTCAGAATTGTTTCTGAGGTCAACCGTTGATCTTTCGATTAATTGAGGATCATGATGTACTACTAGGTGCCACTCATGATCGTTCTATAATTGATTAATTATAGACGACCAACATAAATCGAAAGCCTATTTAGTCACACGCACTATGAGTAATCCGAGGGATTTAAAATGAGTTGAAAATTGGATTTTCCAATCAAGAGAGATTAAGTTTGGTTGAGCCAATCGATAAGTCGAATCTGAATTTTTCAGAGACTTATCGGAAGCGTAAAATGGCTAAAGTCTTTTGAAGACTTAATAGATGAATTAAATAAGTTTAATTCATTGGGGCTTGGCTTGGATGGGCCGGCCAAAGAGGGTCTCCATCCTCTTTGCTTAGCCGGCCACAACAAAGGGAGAGAACCAAGTTTTTGGTTCAATTTATAAAATAAACCAAGTGTGGTTTATTTTATAAAATTATGGATGATATAAATTTTTATATAATAAATCAAGGTTTGGTTTATTTTTCATGGAAATTAAAATGAACTATGGATTGGTTTATTTTATAAAATCAATCATGGATTGATTTACCATGATAAGGAAATTTATTCCATAGGAGAGAAGAGACTTGATTGATTTTTTATCATGAATTAAAATATGATTTTAACCATGATATAAAATCAAACTTGGCATGATGGAATAAGTTATTCCATATTTGAGAGGCTTGATGGTTGAGAGGCCACTATATAAAAGACCCAAGGCAAGGCTTGGGTAATAATCGTAGAGACGAAGGCATAGGCTCTCTCCCTCTCTTTCTCTCCTTCTCTTCTCCCCTTCTTGCCGTGTGCCAACCAGCCCCAAGAAGGAGCACCAGCCAGCCATCCTTTTGTGGTTAGTCTTTCGACTTCTCTCTTGGTTTTTCTCGTCGCGTTCTCGGAGAATCTAGTAGTTCTCGAGAACACGAAACTCGTGACTTTGCGAAGTCATCCCGAAGATACTCAGCGTGGACGCGAATAGAGGCGGAGCTTCCAAGGGACGCTTACGGTTGGATCTCGTCCCTTCCTTCGAGTTACGCGAGGTAATATGTAAATTAGTTTATGTTTCTGCAAAATTTTAAATATATGATCATGCCTACACAAGATAAAATTGCATGCTTAGATGTTTGGTTAAATAATTTAAGAAATTATTTATGTTAAATCTTCCGCTGCACGTAATTAATTTTTAAAATTACGAACCCGCATCCATGTCAACATGCACCCGGTCCCAACAAGTCTGATCCTAGCCCTTCCCTTGGTGACAATGGGTAGAAGACACTCTAAAACGATCTTATACAACACATGACTAAACGGGCTCATAGGTTTGGCATCAAAAATACGTTCTGACTCATGTCGATGCCTCCTAAAATAGTGCATATGAATTTGATCTATGGTGACATCAGGAAATATAAATGGCTCAACGACAGTTGAAAAATAAGTGACCATATTATTTGACTCCCTACATGCCAAAAATTTAGCTAAAACCATGGCTGAGAATGGAATGGTAACTCCGGCTACCCTGGACTCATAAAGGTTATTTTCAGAATCAACGCAAGTTAAGTTCGCGTAAAACCCTTTACACAGGTCAATGTTAATGTCATGTTGGCAATAAACTAGTTGTTCTATCCCAAAGTGTGTAATCATCTCGGTTATTTGTGGGGACTTCTCTTGGAAGAAGGCCCTATTCAAATATCGACAACTCATTGGCACAAATTCATTCTCCTCAAATCTTTTCTTACACTCTAAAGACCTAAACCTAGACTCTCCCAGGGCATCCCGACCTTGGTGGGATGAACCCTCACCTCTTGGCCTCTTAGAAACAACCCTAATATCCAATACCCAAACACATGTATATCAAACCATCTCACAAAGGAAAAAGACAAGGAAAACATGAAACAATAGACACATTAGTCCCAAATCATGGTTTAAATGAACAAAATCAACCATAAATAGCAATACCTTTTTGCCAATCGCTTCATGATGTTAATAAGGAGAGATCGGCTTGAAGAGATGAGTTTTCACTAACCCTAGGAGTAGATCGAGGATAGAAAAGGCTTAGGGAAGGATTTTTAGGGCTTGGGAGAGGCTTAGAACAAGAGAGGGGCTCGGGGAGAAGAGAAATCGGTGGGGGTGGCACGCCAAAAACCTAGGTTTTGGCTGCCCCCGCGCGGTTTGAGCCTTATAAAATCCCGCAGACCAGTCGACTACCCCTGGGGCAGTCGACTGCGAAAACACACAGAACCTTTCTCACTCTAGGGGCAGTCGACTGGTGAACCTTATAGAGCGTTTCTTACTCTAGTACCAGTCGACTACCAGGAGGGCAGTTGACTGATACTGAAAATTCAGTCTCCCAATCCTAAATTCAGAAATGCCTAATTAATTCCATAAATCTCCAAAAAATCTGAAATTTCGTGAAGAGATTTGTGGATCCTATGTCTACTTGGGAAAAATATATTTTCAATCAAAACTATTTTGAATCCCAAGATTGGTACAAACTTCAAGACTATCCAAATTAGGTCATTTAAGCTCAACTAAAAGTTCTAATTTGGACCTCTTCTTGATGCTTCCTCTCATACTCATTCATAATACACTAATAGCATCAAGTTATATAGTATTTACACATTAAACCCAATTTCTCTCAATTATAATCCTATTTTCACCTTTTTCTCCATAAATCTTCCTTTTAATGTATCAATTGCTTAGGATTAAGACTAACCTTAGCCTTTTAAACCTTTTTGGCACATTCCATAGCCCATCTAGTCTCCTAGGAGAAATCCACCTGAGATCCATTGACCATGGATCCCATTTTGGCTCTTAGGGCTCTCCCTTGAGCTCCTAGCTCTAGTTACCTCCCTAGGTAACTGATTTACAAATGCAAGACCACACTGGTGCTCCTCGGGTGTTTCTTGACCTTCCACTAACACTCTCTTAACTATATAGACTTTTTTCTTGGTCAATTCCTTTTCTTTTCCTTTAAAAGACTTTTCTTTACCATTATTGACCTTTTCTTTACTATAAACATAAGGTATCCTTGAATATGATATTTTTCCAACATTTGCTTTTCTAGGATGATATCCTAGACCCAGCCTACCATTTCTATGGTTTTGATCCTTTGGTATCACATTTAATCCCTTGGACCCTCGAATGACTCTATCTAGGTTTTTCTCTAATTTATCAAGTTTTGCTCTCAAAACTTGATTTTCCTTTTCTAAATGCCTAACCTTAGTATCACTATACCTAACTTGATCATTTCTAGGTCTACCCATTTTTCTAGGCATATGTCTTCCTTTCTTAGGGTTAATGCCTTAATCCTTAGTCCTAGAAATCCCAGTTTTATCACAAATCATAGATTTTTGAACATTTTGGCACGCAATAGTGTTTTTAGTTCTATCATGATACTTAAAGCCAAAATTACATCTAGGCAAACAATTATTAACATTTCTAGCATTCATGGAAGCATTTGAAGCATAAGTTAGGGATTACCTCCCTTACCCTTGTAGTTGCCCCTTGATGTGTGCTCCTTTTCTTCCTTTCTTCTTTTTTCCACTTTCTTAGGTGCTCCATCTTTTTAAGCTCTCCTTTCCTTGGACATTTTATATGATAATGCCCTAGCTCCCCGCACGTGAAGCATCAAATTTTCCTTCTTTTCTTTTGAGCTTCCTCATTCCTACAACCCATATTAGAATTTAAATGAATGGACTTAGGCTTAGGAATTACCTCCTTTTTACCTAGTGAGCACTTATCCTTGTAGTGCCCCTTTTTGTTGCAAACAAAGCATATGATATGCTCCTTTGATTTTGCTTTGGAGGAGGTTGGAGCTTTCTCTTGCTCTTGTGTGGATGAGGATCTCTCCTCCCCCTCAACTCTTGAAATTGATACTTCTTCTTCTTCTTTTGAGGATGTTGATGATTCTTCACTAAATTTTGCCACCTCACTTGATGAAGTTGGCACTTCTTCTTCTTCTTGGTCTTCTTGGACTCTTGAACTTATTTCTTCGGGCTCTTCTACTAGTTAAGCATGTGTAGGGTTCTTATAAACTTCTTCCAATTTATTCCACAATTCATATGCATTTGTATATATCCCTACACTACTCAAAACATTATTAGACAAAACATTTTCTAAAATACCAATTACCTTTTCATTTGCCCTAGCTTGTTCTTGTTGCTCCTTGGTCCAATACCTAGGTCGGAGCTTCTTCCCATGCTTGTCCCTAGGAATTTTGAATGGCTCCTCTATTGTCATCACACACTCCCACTCCATTCCAAACCATGTCTTCATCCTAGCTCTCCAATATGCAAAATCTTCGTGGTCATATGTTGGTGGTGAGTTGATGTCATCCCCTAGCTTATCCTTCATCATTTTTGTTGGTGCAGTATGCACCCAAGTCAAACCTGTGTTTCGATATTGGCAAAAAGGTTCAAAAGTTAAGGGTTAATGGTTGTTTAACGAGTTTCTTGAGTGTACAGGAAAAGCCCTAGTGAAGGAATGCTAGGCACTGGCGAAGGACTGCCAGACAGGACTAGCCCTAGCAAAGGACTGCTAGGCACTGGCGAAGGACTGCCAGACAGGACAAGCCCTAGCGAAGGAATGCTAGGCACTGGCGAAGGGCTGCCAGAAGAAAAAACCTAGCGAAGGGCTGCTAGGCACCAAGCGAAGGGAAGCTTGGTAACTCAAGACCTGGCGAAGGACTGCTGGGCAAAAGTCCAACTGGAGGATCCGGTTGGCACCAGGTAAAACTCTCCCGAGAGGAGTAGGTGAGGACGCGTTCCCCTCGAGGGAACATTAGGCGTCGGTTCGACCTAGGGCTCCATTTTGGAGATCCAAAGTCAGAACCAAGACAGCTAAGGCTGTTTTAACTAACTTATTATTTGCTGTTTTGGACTAACCCTGGATGCAGGACCGAAGGACTGTGTTTCTGCAGCTCAGAGAGCCTCAAAGGAGTGAGGCCGTAGCTGAGTAGGGCGCCCCGGATGTGTCGGGCGCCCCAGAGTCAACCCAAAGTCAGCAGAGAGGTAAACGCCCCGACAGCAGCGCAATCGGGGGCGCCCCGCGTGTGTTGGGCGCCCCGCATGTCGGGCGCCCCGCGTGTCTCGGGCGCCCACTGTGCCACGCCACTGAAGGCGGCTGCAGCTCACCCTCGCGAAGCCTCGGTGATAAAGTTTGACCGATCAATCGGGCGCCCCGCGCGCGTCGGGCACCCCAGTCAACTGTTATCCCGAAGTCGAAGCGATCAGTCACGACCAAGAGCACGCCGGATCAGAAGCCACGTGGAGGGCGCCCCGAGCATGTCGGGCGCCCCCTGCCCTATATAAAGAGGGCCTCGACCCTCTTCAAAGATAACTAATTCCTTCTACAATTCTACGCTCTTCTGCTTCCACGACACGCTTCAGAAAGCTGCCAACTCAAGCCGACGACGTCCCGCTGCTCCAGAACTTCAATCTTCACCGGACGTCGGTAACAAGAGTTGTATTTAAGTTTACGAGAATATTTTTATTATTATTTGTGTGTAAACTTTTGCGAACTTATAGAATTGCCCGCAGAAAACGGTCAACGACCGTGGGCCTTGGAGTAGGAGTCGACCCAGGCTCCGAACCAAGTAAACCAGCTGTGTTTGTGTTATTGTGTTCTCTTTTATTTCCGCTGCGCACCCGCTCTTTTTAAATCCGAACGAATTGCGACATTCACCCCCCCCTCTCTCGCATTTCTCGATCCAACAAGTGGTATCAGAGCGGGGAAGTCAAACCTGGTGCAACCACCAGTTTGAATATTTTTCGGATTTTTTTTTTCTCTCTCATTTTTTTAATAAAAAAAAATCTTCGTTCGAGTTTTTATCTCAAGGTTGGTGCAACACCCCTTGAAATCTGTGTTTGATTATTTCTTCCCGCACTACTAATCCAAGACCAAGTCTTGGAAATATTTTTGTTGTTTACTTTTATTTCAGTAACAAATGTCTATCCAAGAAGGATTTAGCACCGCCAGACCTCCACTTTTCAGTGGAGAAGACTTTCCCTACTGGAAAAGTCGAATGGAGGTCCACCTGAAAACTCAGGTGGAAATGTGGATAATCATCCAGTCTGGACTGATGATTCCCACCAATGCTGAAGGTGTACCGCAAGACTACTCAGAATGGGACACTGCCCTTAAACGAAAGATTGAAGCTGACGCCAAAGCAACCCAAACTCTACAATGTGGACTAACGAAAGAAGAGCTGAACCGCGTAGGACCCTTCAAAAGTGCAAAGGAACTATGGGCTAAATTGATTGAACTCCACGAAGGAACTTCAGATACAAGGATCAGCAAACGAGACTTGCTACTGAACAAGCTCTTCACTATCAAAATGGCAGATAACGAGACAGCAGCCCAGCTCCACGCCAGAATCCAGGAGCTGATGAATGGTCTTCACGCAATAGGTCACCAGGTTCAAAACCGTGATCTGATAAGGTACGCCCTAAATGCATTCCCTAGGACCACCTTGTGGGCATCTATGGTAGATGCATACAAGGTCTCTAGGGATCTTTCAAAAATTAAGCTAGATGAGTTATTTTCTGAACTTGAGCTGCATGAACAGACTAACTCCAATTTGGTCGAGAAAAGTATAGCCTTTTTTGCAGGGAAAACAGGGAAAATGACCAAGAAGAAAATTCAAGTTGAATCTACCTCAGATTCAGAAATAGAAGATCAAGAAGAAGATCAATCAGAACTGGTCCGGCTAGCTCGAAGCTACTACAAAAAGTTGAAGAACCAAACTAACACACGGAGAACAAGCCGAAGAAAGGACGGACAAGATGAACCGGCAACTGACAAACAAAAGCCCAACGTAACCTGCTACGAATGCAAGAAGAAGGGCCACTACAAGACTGAATGTCCAAGTCTAAAGGAGTCCAAAAAGAACAGAAAGAAGAAGGCACTCCAAGCAACCTGGGACGAGTCTTCCTCAGAAGAAGAAGAAGAAGCACCTCAGTCCAATCTTCTAGCCCTGACCGCTTCGGATCAAATCGAGACTGACTCAGACTCGGAACGGGACGACGGCAAGCTGACATTCTCCGAAGATGGCGAAATAAAGGTAACGGGTTTTTCAAAATCGCAATTAAATTCTCTTATTTCCTATCTATCCCGAGATTTGGCGAAAGCCAAACTCCGAATCGAGTCCCTCCGACAGGAAGTAAAACTCCTGAAAGAGGGAGCTGATTCTAATTCCTTAACTGAGAAAATTCAGGAAGAAACCCCTGATCAAGTTGAGAAACTTGAATCAGAGAATTTTTCCTTGAAAACTCAAGTTAAGGATTTAAGAACAGCTTTAGAACAATTCACTTCTGGTTCCAAGAATCTTGATATGATTCTGGGAAAACAGAAGTCTGTTCTAAACCGATCCGGACTTGGCTATAGAACCAAATCTCGGCAAAGATCTTACTTTGCTGTACTGAACCAGTCAAGACCTAAGGTTCAGGCATGGGTGCCAAAACTGTGCCTGACTAAACCAACTGGTTCAAATCAATTTTGGATCCCCAAGGACAAGATTCACATCTTGCCTAACCCATATAGAGGCTATAGTCCAGGGGGAGCCAAAATCAAAACAATTTTTATAATTAGATAGTTTTTTTTAATTGATTGATTGTGTGTTTATTTAATTTCTTGCAAATTGCCATGCTTAGATTTAAGGAAGTCTTAGATTTAAGGACTAAAATTACTTGAAAATTGAAAACATAGTATTGGGAGGAGGTGAGATGATAGTACGTTAGGGAAGCCAATTTGGCGGAACTAGCCGAAGCTACCGATCCAAGACCCAAGCTAGTTAGACCAGAAAATGACCTAATTTAATTTGAAAATGAAATTTCATTAAAAGGCTTTGTCAAGGAAAGGGTGGATGATCCCATAAGGCTTCGGCCAAAGAAGGCCTAGTGCCTCGCCAAGACCTGGAAGCCAATTTCTGAAATTCAAATTCAAGTTAACTTTTGTCAAATTCGAATCTAACTCAAATTTCAAATAATTATAGATTCTAAACTGTTTTTCAAAACCTCTATTTTTCAAACTTATTATCTTTTTGAAAAACATTTAATCTGTTTTCAAAATTTTTTTCAAAAGTAAATATCTTTTCAAAATAAATGAAAATTCCCTTTCAAAATTAATTTTTACCTTTAAACCTGTCTCACAAAAACCTTAAGGTTAACATGTTTTGAAAACCCTAGATTCAGTGAGACAGGAAAATTAAGCTCAAATTAAACCACCTTGCTTGTGCTTTCATAATCATGGTCAAACTATGATTAACCTAGTCAAACATGGTCAAACACAGTCAAACGGAGTCAAACAGTCAAACCTGGTCAAAACAGTATAAAGTCTGGTATCTAGGGCGCCCGTAACCTGTCGGGCGCCCCTGACAACACTGAAAAGGTACCAGCTCCAGTCAAAGCAGCAAAAGCTGCATTTGACCGACTTGATAAGGGCGCCCGTAACCTGTCGGGCGCCCCTATACGCACCTGTCCCCCACGCTGATTAAAGCAGTCAAAAGCTGCAGTCAAACAGCCTTTGAGAAGGGCGCCCGTGACATGTCGGGCGCCCCTACAGACCTTTTCCCTGCCCGAGGCAAAACCAACCTGTAAAGGGCGCCCGTGACCCGTCGGGCGCCCCCCCCATCAACCCCTATAAAAGGGACCCGAGACTCCCTCATTTCCCACACCACATCTCACTCTCCTTCTTCCCTTTGCCTCATTCTTGTGGATCAAGTGAACCTAAGCCTTCCCTTGCCTCAACCATGCCTCCAAGGTATGAAATTTAGTTGTGCAATTAATTTTTCTTAAATTACAAATTGTTTTTTGCACACTCCTTCTTTATCCTTAATCACTTATTTTTTCTACACTTAGAAAACGTCGAGCAGTTCAGTCAAACCCCGGTAATGAGCCCAGTCCCGACCCTAGATTTCCTAACCTAGCACTTTGTAACAAGTTCGCACAAACCACCTACATTCCGATTAAAACAAGCTACCTTAACCGTCATTTCTTCTCCCAATCCTGTCCAGTCGCAATGTCCGCAATTAACTTCTATCAACTAGATAACCTCGTATTCTGCACACATTCGATCAACAACACCCTATGTGCAGAATTCTATAACAACATAGTTAGGCAAGACCACTTGAGCTTCGTCACTACCGTTCAAGGAATGCCCTTGAGCATCACTCCTACCCTACTGAACCGATTTTTGGGACTCCGACCATCTCAGTCCATCTTCTGTTGCTACCCTCCAAGGAACCCGCCCTTCGACGCCCCCTACTCTCATATTGACCTGAACACCTTATACAACTATTTCTTTGGGGAAGCCATGGACCCTGCAGGAGGGCAGTTCCACTCCACCCGACTCCCGATTCAGGACTACGCTCTCTACAGAGTAATTGTCCGTTGCATCCTTCCTTTGTCCACTAGGGACACAGCCACCATGAAACCCTTTCACACTTTTCTTCTCTATGCCCTTATCCACCATCTGGACATAGATATAGGCCTTCACCTCTTCCACTGTATCCTACATGCCTCTAGTGTATCCACTAAGGGGCGGATCCGCACTCCCTACTGCCACGTCATCACCTCTATCCTCCACCAACCTTGTACGAGAGAGTTACACGACTCGAGACGCACGTCCAGAGCCTCAGAGAAGAAGTGGAAGCGTACCATATTGAAGACCAAGAGACCAACTTAGGCTACTACAACAACATTATGAGTACCCTCACAGCCGATAGAGAAGCCTGGAATGCACAGTACCATGAGATCATGACACGATTTGATGCATGGCAGCCGGGCCCATTTGATCCTCCTGGTCCCTCCTCTTAGATGACTTGGACATGTACCCATTTGACTACCCCTACTGAGTAGGGTTGACTTCTGTTGACTTGTACTAGACTTCTACTTGAACTATGCTAATCTTAGCTTGGCTTGTTTATTTTTTTGACTAAATTAAGTTAGGGTTATGCTTAGTAGAATAGAATCATTTGGTTTTTGGATTTTCAATTTTAAATTGAACTTAAAATGTCTTTTAAAATGTTTTTTGTTAAAAATATTACTTTAACTTTAAAAAGTTTTTTTACTTAGTTTTATTTCAAAAACTACCCCTTTCAAAACTAGGGCTTTTTCGAAAATGGACTTAGCCTAGGCTCTAACCCTAGAACTGCATGCACCTATAGATCTAGAAGCCAGCATCTCACAAGCACCTTAGGGCACTTTTTGAATGATAACCTAGAAAGGGTTGAGATGCTTAGGTCTTTGCCTTAACTCAAGATGCTTTAAGTCAGTGCATCTGCAGCAGTTGGGGCACTAAATACAAACTGAACAGCAATCAAGTTAAGTGTCAAGTTTAGAAAATCTAACTTGAACAGCTCACTTAACTTGACTAACCCTAGCCAAAACTACTGTTTATAACAGTTAGTAAGTAGCTAAGTGGGTTAGACAGGTCCCTAAAGGATTAACCAGACTTAGGTCTTATTTTGATTCAGTACAGCAAATGCTCTATTTAAGTATTGCAAATTTTGTTTTTTCTTTTTTTCTGCATTCTTTTTTGATATATGTCAAAGGGGGAGAGTTGGAAAGGAAACAGGAAACACAATTTTTTCTTTTCCATAGTCTTTTCAAAAAGTTGAACTGAAAAATTGGTATAATTTTATTTCTAAGCTCTGAACTATTTTTTGCTTAAAATGATTTTTACTTAATGTTTCTAAATTTGAAATTTTTCCCAAAAACTGAAAATTTTCTAAAGTCTGAAATTTTTTCAAAAATGAAAATTTTCTAAAGGTTCCCAAACTAAGAATGTTTTTTTTCGAAAAACTTAGCAAAAACTGTAGAGATTTCCTAACTTATTATCAAAACATGAAATCTTCTAAGTACTTCATTCACACCACCTGTTTTTGAAAAACCTAGGGGGAGATTTCTTCTAGGGGAGGGAATCTAACTTAGGATTTTAAATTCAGCACTTTTTTTTCCTTAACTTTTTGAACTAGGTTGCCATATATCAAAAAGGGGGAGATTGTTGGTGCAGTATGCACCCAAGTCAAACCTGTGTTTCGATATTGGCAAAAAGGTTCAAAAGTTAAGGGTTAATGGTTGTCTAACGAGTTTCTTGAGTGTACAGGAAAAGCCCTAGTGAAGGAATGCTAGGCACTGGCGAAGGACTGCCAGACAGGACTAGCCCTAGCAAAGGACTGCTAGGCACTGGCGAAGGACTGCCAGACAGGACAAGCCCTAGCGAAGGAATGCTAGGCATTGGCGAAGGGCTGCCAGAAGAAAAAACCTAGCGAAGGGCTGCTAGGCACCAAGCGAAGGGAAGCTTGGTAACTCAAGACCTGGCGAAGGACTGCTGGGCAAAAGTCCAACTGGAGGATCCGGTTGGCACCAGGTAAAACTCTCCCGAGAGGAGTAGGTGAGGACGCGTTCCCCTCGAGGGAACATTAGGCGTCGATTCGACCTAGGGCTCCATTTTGGAGATCCAAAGTCAGAACCAAGACAGCTAAGGCTGTTTTAACTAACTTATTATTTGCTGTTTTGGACTAACCCTGGATGCAGGACCGAAGGACTGTGTTTCTGCAGCTCAGAGAGCCTCAAAGGAGTGAGGCCGTAGCTGAGTAGGGCGTCCCGGATGTGTCGGGCGCCCCAGAGTCAACCCAAAGTCAGCAGAGAGGTAAACGCCCCGACAGCAGCGCAATCGGGGGCGCCCCGCGTGTGTCGGGCGCCCCGCATGTCGGGCGCCCCGCGTGTCTCGGGCGCCCACTGTGCCACGCCACTGAAGGCGGCTGCAGCTCACCCTCGCGAAGCCTCGGTGATAAAGTTTGACCGGTCAATCGGGCGCCCCGCGCGCGTCGGGCACCCCAGTCAACTGTTATCCCGAAGTCGAAGCGATCAGTCACGACCAAGAGCACGCCGGATCAGAAGCCACGTGGAGGGCGCCCCGAGCATGTCGGGCGCCCCCTGCCCTATATAAAGAGGGCCTCGACCCTCTTCAAAGATAACTAATTCCTTCTACAATTCTACGCTCTTCTGCTTCCACGACACGCTTCAGAAAGCTGCCAACTCAAGCCGACGACGTCCCGCTGCTCCAGAACTTCAATCTTCACCGGACGTCGGTAACAAGAGTTGTATTTAAGTTTACGAGAATATTTTTATTATTATTTGTGTGTAAACTTTTGCAAACTTATAGAATTGCCCGCAGAAAACGGTCAACGACCGTGGGCCTTGGAGTAGAGTCGACCCAGGCTCCGAACCAAGTAAACCAGCTGTGTTTGCGTTATTGTGTTCTCTTTTATTTCCGCTGCGCACCCGCTCTTTTTAAATCCGAACGAATTGCGACATTCACCCCCCCTCTCTCGCATTTCTCGATCCAACAATTTTCCCTTTAGCATTGCTTTGCTCCCTTGGCGGTTATTCCAATCAAGAGCGGTCCTAGCTCTGATACCACTATCGATCCGGTTGCTAGAGGGGGGTGAATAGCAATTTTTGAACTCTTTCACCTACGTTGTTAGTTGCACAAGCGGAAATACAAAGTAAAAACAAAAACTAATACCTATGAACACTGACGATTTACGTGGTTCGGATATAACCTCCTACTCCACGGCTACCCGTAAGGTGGGCGATCCCTAATCCGTCGGTGAATGATTTCCCGGAGCGCCTCCGGCTAGAACTCGTAGCTCCTTGTGGGTGGAGAAACCTCTCCACGAGATCTGGACACTACCTGATTACACAAGGCTACTAACTAGCTTTGACCAAGCAAGTTTTGCCAAGAAAAGAAAGCATGAAACAAGCTCCTTTAAATAGAGCTCGAGTCTGAAATAGCCGCTACCAGTCGACTGTCCCTGAGGCAGTCGACTGGTCTCACTCAGATTCGACCATTACAGTACAACGTTCGAATCCAGCAGCTATTCCAGTCGACACTAGTCGACTGCCCCTGTCGGAACCTAAGCCTAGGGTTACACTCCCCGAGTACATTTCACTTCGCACTCGAACCCTCCCGGCTTAGTTCCCGAGTACAACGACTCACACTAAGACCCTCACAACCTGGTCGACTCTTCACCAGCAGCCTCGACTGTTGCCTTCACACCCTCGTCATCTTCGGCCCTCGTCCCTCGGATGCGCACGCAAGTCTCCAGCTTGCCTCCATGTCATCCTTCACGTACGCCTCGAAGTCTGTGTCCCTCGGCTCATCGTCCCTGCTATCCACGGTCCCTCGGATGCGCACACAAGCCTCCAGCTTGCCTCCATGCCATCCTTCACCTGAAGACATCAACCAAGTCCATGTGTACCTACAAACTTGCACACTCACATACACATGGTAGTCCAACAACAAACCCTAACTTAACCATATTGACCACACACATAAAAACCCCATGATCTTCCAGATCATCTTAGGGTTGATTGCCCGAACATACCATGCAGGAATGCTGATTTAACATCCAACTGGAAGATAGACCACGATTTTTGTGCTGCCAATGCTATCACCAATCTAATTGTGTCAAGTCTTGCAACTGGTGCAAAGACTTCTTTGTAATCCACACCAAATTCTTGCTTGTAACCTTTTGCAACTAAGCGTGCCTTGTGCTTGCCAATTTCACCATTTTCTTTCAATTTTGTCTTGTATATCCACTTAACCCCAATTGTTTTATGCCCTTTTGGAAGATCAATTAACTCCCATGTATTGTTCCGTTCAATGGCTTTAATTTCTTCATCCATGGCCTTTCACCATTTTGATTCTTTGATAGCTTCTTCAAAAACGGTAGGATCACAATCGGAAACTAGGGAAAGTATGTAAGTGGATTATCAGATTGACCAATTTTAGTTACCTCATAGTCTGTCATCCAAGCAGGTCTTCTTCTAGTGCGTCGAGGTAGTTCTTCACTTTCTACTATTGTTGGCAAGCTTGGAGCATCTACTTCATTTTCTAATGAAAGTTGTTGATTATTTTCTGTTGTTGATTGCTGCTCTTCATCAACTCCATCAAAGCTAGTAGGTATTCGTTCTTCAGTAGAGTTGTTGTTCAATTGCCAAAATTTTCCTTCTTCAAAAATCACATCATGACTGATGATAATTTTCTTGGTGATAGGATTATAAAACTTATAAGCTTTTGATTGATCACTAACACTAAGAAATATACATTTTTCTCCTTTGTCATCAAGTTTGATCCTCTTCTGATCTGGAATATGAGCATAAGCAATACATCCAAAAATTCTGAGATAATTTACCTTTGGTTTTTGATTGCTCCATGCTTCTTCTGGTGTCATATTCTGAACTGCAAGTGTAGGACTTTTGTTTAATATATGGATACTCTAGTTGACTGCTTCAGGCCAAAAAACTTTTGGAATGCCGCATTTTGCCAAAAGACTTCGCACCATATTCAAAATAATACAAGTTTTTCGCTCACAAACACCATTCTATTCAGGAGTATAAGCCGCAGTTAGTTGCCTTTTGATTCCATGATTTTCACAAAAATTTGAAAATTCTTGTGAGAGATATTCTCCACTACGATCTGTGCGTAGAACTTTGATTGGACTGCCTGTTTCTTTCTCAACTAGCACTTTATAGCTCTTAAAAGCTGTAAATGCTTTAGATTTTTCTTGCAAAAAATATACCCATGATTTCCTACTAAAATCATCAATGAAGATGATTATATATCTCTTACCTCCATTAGAATATGGATTAATTGGGCCACACAAGTTGGAATGCACCAACTCCAAAGCTTTCTTTGCTCTCCATGATTTTCCTTTTGGAAAATAGTTTCTATGTTGTTTGCTAACAACACATTCTTCACAAACTTCAGAAGGAGCAATAATTTGAGGAAGTCCAGTTACCATATTTTTTTGCTGCAAAGTCTTCAATCCACTAAAGTTTAGGTGGCCATAACGAAAATGTCATAGCCATGAAACATCATTCACTTTTGCTGAAAAACATGAATGAGTAGTATTATTCAAGTAGAGTGGAAACATGCGATTTGCTGTCATGTTAACTTGAGCAATTAAACCCATCTTTGCATCTTGAATTTGGCATACTCCATCTTTAATAGAAATCTCATACCCTTTTTCTTGCAGCTGACCAATACTAAGGAGATTGGTCTTTAGATCTGGGACAAAAAGAACATTAGATATTGTATGAGAAGAATTTCTTTTGGTTTGGATAATTACCATTCCTTTTCCCATAACAGAAATGGTAGAGTTATCACCAAACTTGACTGTGTTGCAGAATGATTCATCCAGTTCAGAAAATGTCATCTTATCTCCACACATGTGATTGCTGCAACCAGTATCCAGATACCACATATTTTGCTGGGTTTCTTCATTTACATGGCACACCATTAGGAGAGAGACTTCTTCTTACTTTTCAACAAGGTTAGATCTTTCTACATCATGCTTATTCAGATTAGTATGACATTCTGATTGATAATGGTCATACTTATGACATCTATAACATTCAATATTGGACTTATCTGCTGATTTATGTTTATAAGTTGTTGAGTGATTGCCTCCTCTTCCTCTTCCACGAGATTGATTTTTTTGGTGATGGTGGCGTTGTTGTTGGCTATCACGATAATTACTTCCTCTTGCTTTGAATTTTCCTCTTCCTTGCCTTCTATCTCCTCTTTGTGTTGACTGATTTTCTGTTGAAACTTGCAATGCTTGCTCCTCTTTGTCTTGTTGGTTGAGTTTTTGTTCATGAACCAACAAAGAACTCTGCAACTCATCAATTGTGTAACGAGATTAGTACAAAAAAACGACAACAAGAACAATAGAGAACACACCAGATTTATGTGGAAAATCCTCAACGGGAAAAATCACGGGCATAGGAGGAAAAATCACTATGAACGGTGGAATACAAAGTCAGCGGCTTTGATAAAGTAAAGAGAAGTAGAGAGAAAAAAAAGGTAGAGAGAAAGAAAGAAGAGGTAACCAAATAACTTTCTTCATTAATTGATAAAATTTATCCATGAGATACACAATTTATAGAGACCTTAGGATATTTAGTCAAAAGAAAAATTAATTACGAAACTGTTAATTAATAGATTTATAAAGAATCTGTTAATTAACATATTAATAAGAAAATATCTAATAATAAATTAACAGATTAAACTGAATTCAGGTCACCAAATTCTAACAATCTCCACCTTGACGCGAATTCCATAAATATTCAAAAAAAAGCATTATCCACCTGTTCCACAAAAGCCCCACAGGTAAATCTCAGCATCTAGCATCAACCAAGTCCAAGCAATGCTTAAACTTGGCTATAGGGAGTGACTTAGTCATCATATCAGCAGGATTATCATGAGTACTGACCTTCCTGACAATAATATCACCACGAGCAATAACATCACGTATAAAATTATACCTCATATCAATGTGCTTTGTCCTCTCATGAAACATCTGATCCTTCGTGAGGAAAATGACACTCTGACTATCACAAAAGACTGTAGTAATCTGCAAGTCTTCGCTAAACTCACTAAAGAGTTCTTTCAACCAAATAACTTCCTTACATGCTTCCGTAATAGCCATATATTCAGCCTCTGTAGTGGACAATGCAACTGTATTCTGCAAAGTAGCTTTCCAACTGATAGCACAACCACCAACAGTGAACACGTACCCCGTAAGTGAACTTCTTTTATCAAGGTCACATGCAAAGTCAGAATCAACATATCCAATAACTGCATCTCTATTACTCCCAAAATGCAAACAAATATCAGAAGTCCCTCGTAAGTATCTGAAAATCCACTAAACTGCCTTCCAATGCTCTTTATCAGGATTTGCCATGTATCTACATAAATCAGCTGAAAGTCTAAAGTGTGCAGCTAACGGAGTACTAACAGACTTGGCAGAATGCATATTAAACCGATGAAGTACTTTCTCAATATACCCTTTTTGACTTAGATATAATTTACCTGCCTTTCTGTCTCTCAGAATCACCATCCCAAGTATTTTCTTTGCAACTCCCAAATCTTTCATCTTGAATTCTTTACTTAGTTGGGCTTTGACCTTTCTTATCTCTTCCTTATTATTGGTTGCAATCAACATATCATCAACATATAAGAGCAGATAAACAAATGATCCATCATCAGTCTTCTTAAACTATGCACAACTGTCATAGCTGCTTCTTCTGAAATCATGAGTGATCATAAATGAATCAAATCTTTTATATCATTGCCTAAGTGATTGCTTCAAACCATAAAGGGACTTTTTCAGCAAGCATACATGATAATCCTCTTTTCCTGAGACTTCAAAACATTCTGGTTGTTGCATATAGATGTCTTCCTCAAGTACCCCATGTAAGAATGTTGTCTTCACATCCAGTTGTTGTAACTCTAAGTCATGCATGACCACAATACCAAGGAAGGCTCGAATCGTACTATACTTTACAATTGGGGAAAATACATCAGTGAAGTCTACTCCTGGAATATGAGTGAAGCCTTTAGCAACTAGTCTGGCTTTGTACCTGACTTCTTCAACTTTCGGTATTCCCTCTTTTCTTTTAAATACCTACTTGCAGCAAACAACTTTCTTACCCTTAGGTAATTTCACCAAGTCCCATGTGTCGTTCTTACCAAGTGACTCCATGTCCTCCTACATAGCAATTATCCACTTACCAGAATTATCACAGCTAATTGCTTCTGAATACATCTCAGGTTCTTCACCGGAATCAATCTCCTCAGCCACGTTTAAAGTATAAGCGACCCAATCAGCCTCTGCATATCTCTGAGGGCGTCTAATTTCTCTCCGAGGCCTATCTTTCGCAATGGAATATTGTGAAGGTGCTTGTGATGAGCTCGTTCCATCCACAACATCTAAAATAGACTCTGAAGTAGTCTCTGTAGATGTCGGCCCAATCTCAATCTCCACCTGTGTGCTTGTCTTCTGCTTATCTTCCTTAGAAAGAGTTTTAGATGGAGACCCCTGAAGCATGCTAGTCTCATCAAAGATAACATCTCTACTGATGATGACTTTCCCAGTCTCTGGACACCAAAGTTTGTATCCCTTCACTCCTTGTCTAAAACCTATAAATATACACTTCACCGAACAAGGCTCCAACTTCCCATTATCAATATGAGCATATGCAGGACATCTAAAAATTCTCAAATCAGAATAACTAGCAGGAGTACCAGACCATACCTCTTGTGGAGTTTCCTTTCAATATCAATTGATGGAGAGTGATTTACAATATAACAGGCATACGCAGCGGCTTTTGCCCAGAAAAACTTCGGTAGCCCAGCATGAAGCAACATACAACGCACATTCTCCATCAAAGTCCTATTCATCCTCTCTGCTACACCATTCTGTTGAGGAGTATGCCGAATTGTATGATGCCTCACAATACCTTCAGCTCTGCATAAGACATTAAACTTATCAGAATAAAACTCCAATCCATTATCAGTTCGAAGATGCTTTAATTGTCTCCCTGTCTGCTTCTCAATCATGACCTTCCACTCCTTAAAGGTGGTAAAAATATTACTCTTATGTCTTAAAAAGAATGCCTAAAATTTTCTTGAGAAATCATCAATAATAGTCAACATATAGAGCGCACCACCTTTAGATGGTACTCTAGAAGGCCCCCACAGATCAGAGTGAATGTAGTCTAGCATACCCTTTATGTTATGAATGTCAACTGAGAACTTGACTCTTTTCTGCTTGCCAAAAACACAATGCTCGCAGAACTTTAGGTTTGTAATATTTTGGCCATCAAGGAGTCCTCTCTTCCTCAATTCAACCATGTCATTCTCACTCATATAACCCAAACGCATATGCCAAAAGTCTTGTAACATCAGAATCAGACATAGACGACCTTGCGATGGCAACATCACCTATTACTGTGGGTCCCTGCAGAACATATAAACCGGTGATTCTCCTTAGTCCCTTCATCACAACAAGAGACCCTTTACTGATCTTCACAGCTCCACCTTCACCAGTGTACTTGTACCCTTTAGAATCAAGAATACTCAAAGAGATCAGATTTCTCTTCAAATCAGGGACGTGCCTCACATCACCAAGTGTCCGAATGACACCATCAAACATCTTAATTCTGACCGTACCAATACCAGCGATTCTGCAGGATGCATTATTGCCCATCAAAATGGCACCAATCGAAACCGTTTCATATGTTGAAAACCAGTCGCAATTGGGACACATATGAAACATACAACCAGAATCAAGAATCCATTCCTCACTCTATTTCAAATCAGCATCAGAGGCAACAAGAAGTTCACCATTACTATGATTTTCGGCAACATCAGCCTCACCAGACTTCTCTGTCATATGCAATTGCTCCAATTTTAGTCATAGTGCAGCAGCGGATTTCTCCTTCAAAACATCCTGTAAAATCTCATTCGATAGGTGAAGGTAGATCTGACATAGGGCTTTTCGATCCTTACATTCCTTTTCCTCCTTTGTCCATGTTGAGGGCATATTGTCTATCCCGAACAGTACGTCATCCAAGTCCAGATGTGCTAGCACCGCTCACATCTTAACCTGCCACAGCGTAAACCTGGTGTTGGGATCCAAAATCAGAATATCATACTTCATGCTTACCGTTGTCATTAATCCCAGTTGAAATCCTCAAAACCAACCTGGCTCTAATACCACTTGTAACGAGATTAGTACGAAAAATGACAACAAGAACAATAGAGAACACACCAGATTTATGTGGGAAATCCTCAACGGGAAAAACCATGGGCAGAGGAGGACATACACTATGAACGGTGGAATACAAAGTTGGCAGCTTTGATAAAGTAAAGAGAAGTAGAGAGAAAAGAAAGGTAGAGAGAAAGAAAGAAGAGGTAACCAAATAACTTTCTTCATTGATTGATAAAACTTGTTCATGAGATACACAATTTATAGAGATCTTAGGATACTTAGTCAAAAGAAAAATTAATAACAAAACTATTAATTAACAAATTTATAAAGAATCTGTTAATTAACATATTAATAAGAAAATATCTAATAATAAATTAACAGATTAAACTGAATGCGGGTCACCAAATTCTAACAGATTGTAAGTTTATCAATATCTTTTGACTCTTCTATTGAACAAACAACAAAATTAAATTTCGGTGTCATTGATCGAAGAATCTTCTCAACAATGGTGACGTCTTGCATTTTTACACCATATATCCTCATTTTGTTGGCAATTGTCATGGTTTTGCAAAAAAATCTGAAACAGATTCCCCAGACTTCATGCGTAAAGTCTCGAATTCTGTCCAAAGACCTTGAAGTTGCACCCTGTTAGCCTTGGCATTCCCTTGATACTTCTTCTTCATGCAATCCCAAATATCCTTAGATGTTTCTTTGCTAAGAATTGTCTCCAAGGTTGCTCGATCTATGACTTGGAAAAAATAGTTCTTTGCCTTGAGATCCTTTAGCTTCAATGCATCTAATTCCATTTTTTGTGCACTCGTTAGCACTTCTCCAGCTGCTAGCTCTGCTACTCCAGATTCAACTGTTGATGCAGTCTGACCCTGATTGTTGTTTTGGTGTTGACAACGATTTGAGTTTTGATTTAAGTTTGGTTGAACGAATTGGGATTAAGTCCTAGTCGGGGACTGGGCACGAAATCCTAGCTTTGAGGGCTAGGTGTGAAAAGTCCTAACTTGGAGGGTTAGGCATGGAAAAATCCTAACTTGGAGGGTTAGGTGGGGAAAAATCCTAGCTTGGAGGGCTAGGTGTGAAAAGTCCTGGCTTGGAGGGTCAGGTCCTAGCTTGAAGGGCTAGGTGTGAGAAATCCCGGTGAGTGAAGCTGGGTCTTGGTGAGTGAAGCCAGGTGATTGAAATCCTAGTGAGTGAAGCTAGGTTGAAATCCCGATGAGTGAAGCCGGGTCCTGGTGAGTGAAGCCAGGTGATGGAAATCCTAGTGAGTGAAGCTAGGTTGAAATCCCGGTGAGTGAAGCTGGGTCCTGGTGAGTGAAGCCAGGTGATTGAAATCCTAGTGAGTGAAGCTAGGTTGAAATCCCAGTGAGTGAAGCTGGGTCCTGGTGAGTGAAGCCAGGTGATTGAAATCCTAGTGAGTGAAGCTAGGTTGAAATCCCGGTGAGTGAAGCCGGGTCCAGGTGATGGAAATCCTAGTGAGTGAAGCTAGGTTGAAATCCCGGTGAGTGAAGCTGGGTCCTGGTGAGTGAAGCCAGGTGATTGAAATCCTAGTGAGTGAAGCTAGGTTGAAATCCCGGTGAGCGAAGCCGGGTCCCAGTGAGTGAAGCCGGGTGACCGAAACCCTGGTGAGTGAAGCCAGGTCCTACCTTGGAGGGCTAGGTTGAAGTCCCGGTGAGTGAGATTGGCATGAAGTCTTGGTCCGAGGGACTTAGCACGAGTCAGGGGAGGCTGGGAGCCAGTTCTCTTGACTTAGAGAGGGTTTGGCCTTGCCCAGATCGGTCTGGTGACCGATCAGGGAAGTTGGTACGAAGTTCCCTCGTGGATCGGTCTGGTGACCGATCCAGCGATGTCTGATCGGTCTGGTGACCGATCAGGGAGCTTCCAGTAACTTTGGCAAACCTACTATTCGAGTCCTGATCGGTCTGGTGACCGATCAGGGAGAAACCTTGATCGATCAATCTGAACGATCAACTATCGCGAGATTTCTCACCCTGACCGATCAGACTAGAGCCTGATCGGTCAGGGAGTGTCCTGATCAGTCTGGTGACCGATCAGTAGTGTATTTCAGGCGGGATTGTGGCAAGAAGATTTCTGGATCGGTTTGGTGACCGATCTGATGACCGGTCAGGGTGATCGATCATACAAGCTTGCGATCCCAGGTTTCTCACTGGGGACCGATCAGGCTGGAGCCTGATCAGTCTGGCATCATCTTGATCGGTCCGGTGACCGATCACTTTAATTCAAAATGCATTGTCAGAGTTCTGATCGCGCTCTGAACACTTCTGATCATCACTGATACTCCACTGATATGTTCTGATGCTTTGATCTCCTGTTGATTTGCTACCCTAATGTGCTGCTAAGTGTGCAGGTGACTCAGGGATCATCCAAGGGAAGTCAAAAGAAGGTTTTCGCTACAACAGTTTTGGCTGTTTGCTTCAGCAGGTTGCAACGTTCTCTGGCGTGAGCTGCAACGGCTGAGGAGCTGATGGCCTAGGGCTCAACTGGAAGGGATTCAGTGAGTTCAGAGGAGGTCAGGGATAGCTGGCTGTTGCAGGAGAGCAGATGGGAGCTGCTGCAAAGGAACGGTTGACCTGGCGATGGAAGCTGGTTAAGCTGGGTAGCGGAGAAGAGCGGAATAGCTTTCTCGCTAGAGTGCTGGCTGCGCTATCAGTTCTCCATCATCTTGACATTATGCTCTTGCGACAACTCTGTTCCATCATCTTGAGCAAGCAACTGCGATCTTTGAAGCAACCTTGTGTTACTTGAGCACTTGGAAGAGAAGCAAGAAGCTTGGCGAGTCCATCAGCGAGAAGACACGAAGAAGGGAGTTCTTGCGTGAGATCTGCGCTGAGTGGAGTTCGAAAATCGAAAAGTGCTAAAGTTTAAGTGTCTGGCTATATTCACCCCCCCTTTCTAGCCATCCAAGATCCAACAAGTGGTATCAGAGCTTGGGGCTCTGTTCACGGCTTAACATCCGAGAGCTTACAGTAAGATGGCTGGAAAAGAAGGATTGAGCACAAACCGACCTCCATTCCTCGACGGCACTGATTTTTCATATTGGAAGTCAAGAATGGAGTTTTACTTGGAGACAAACATGAGCTTGTGGTTCGCTGTCAAGGAGGGGTTTTCCCTTCCAAAGGATAATGAAGGAAAGTAGCTTGAGTTTTCCAAGTGGTCGGCTGAGCAAATCCGGTAGGGGGAAGCAAATGTCAAAGCTGTGGTCACCTTACAATGTGGGATGACCAAAGAGCAATTGATCAAGATTGGTCCCTTCACCTCTGCCAGAGACTTGTGGAACAAACTCATTGAGCTCCATGAAGGCACTCATTAAACCCGGACAGCCAAGAAGGATCTCCTTCATAGCCAACTCCAGAACTTGACAATGGGAAAAAAAATGAAACTGTAAGTATGCTTCATTGTCGATTCAAAGAAGTATTGAGTGGTCTCCACTCCATTGATGAAAAGGTAGAAAATCGAGACCTAGTAAGGTATGTTCTTAAAGCTTTTCCTAGGAACGCCTTGTGATCATCCATGGTGGATGCTTACAAGGTTTCCAAGGACTTATCTTTTGTTAAGTTAGAGGATTTGTTTTGGGAGATGGAGCTACACGAGATCTCTAACACAAGCCCAAAAGAGGAAGGGTTTGCTTTTGTGGCAGGTGACCGAAAGAAGAAAGAGAAGAAGGACAAGGAGGAGGAGAAGACCCACTGTCACGTGGCTTTAGTGGCCTTAGAAGAGTCAACCAAGGAGAGTGAAGATGAAGCTAGTAGCTCCTCAACCGCGCCTTCATCATCTTCGGATGATGAAGAGGTAATCTCTCCCGAGTTGGATAAGTGCTATAGAACAATAGCATGCCTAACTAAGTTGTTTAAGAAATCTAAGGAAAAAGTTAAATCATTAAGATTAGAAGTAGAGGAATTGAAAACCTCTAAGGATGAGGTAATTGATGACTCACATGATAAGTCCCTTGAGAATGAAAATAAGGACTTAAAGAGCGAAATTGAAAATCTCAAGAATATTCTTGAGAAGTTTTCAACTAGCTCTAAAACATTAGACATGGTACTAAATTCTCAAAGGGCGGTTTACAACAAGGCCGGTTTGGGTTACCAACCTAAAGAACCTAGTGTCATATCACTAATGTCTAGAACATATTTTGGATCACAAAATAAGTCTATGGTTCAAAAGGCTAGAAAGAAAATGACTAAGGCATGGGTGCCAAAGTCTTTCATTGTAGATGCCTTAGGTCCCAAATTTTGGGTACCTAAAACTTCCATATTTCGAATTGTATAAGCATTATTTGAGGGGGAGCATCTATCAACATGGGAGGTTGATATTTGGTGCTCCAAACCCATGACCAAGAAAAAATTGTCATTCACATGGTTGGTTATGGAAAATTCGAATTAAATGTTTTGAGCTTCATTGTCTTTTGTTCTTATTACAATGTAATCCCCTGGCTAGTAATTTTTATGGACTTCATATGTCAAAGAACTTAATCATGCTTAAGTATGATCTACTTTAGTATTAAAATTCTTCCATGATCAAGTTTGCTTCCAAAACAAAGAAGGAACTGTCTAGTTCATCTTTACCAAATAGAATTATACATTCATCATGTGTGCTATCCATGTCTATGAATTTCCTACTCAAATGATTGCATGCATACCTGCTTTGGAAGCCTAATTCAAACTTGATTTCAAATCGGTTGGAACCATGACTGTAATACACACTTGGAAGTATGACTTTTCAATCCAATCCATGAGGTTTAGCTTCAATATGCCATGATTTGGATTGAACTCCATAGTTCACTGTAAATCTAGAAGTTAGCCAAAATATTTGCAATAACTTATGATATATCTTAGGCTCAAGTTTTTTGTTATTTTTGAGATGAACCTAGCTGAGTGTGCCATGATTTTATTGTATGAATGCATGCTAAAGAACAAGGATTAACACATATTTTGTACTAATAAGACATCACCAAACAAAGAACATGAGCTTTAACATTCACTACTTAAGTTCTTTGACTTAGTGCCCTCTTTGTATCAAACTAAATTAAGGTTCTAGGACTTAGGATATATATACGCATGTATCCCCAACATCTAGCTCATCACATTCAAGCTTACCATGGTTTTCGAAATCACACTTTAAAACTTAGTATGTATGGGCTTTACTCTCAAGTTATATTGTCATTGGAAATGTGTTATTCATGAGTATTAATTTTCTGCTCAAATAGTTTTATGCAAATCTGTTTTGGGGATTATAGACTTGACATATATTTTAAACTCACTTAAAACATGTTGATGCAAACGTGTACGTGCCTATTTTTAAGAAGTTCAACCCCCTAGGAAATGAATGTCTTTGATGGTTTTTCCCTTTGATATGAAAATATACATTTTGGTTAAGGGACCCCATGTTTAGAACCAATGTAATTAAATCTAATTGAGTTAGGGTTTGGGAATGGCTAAGAATTGAAACAAACTTGATTTCAGAGTTTCTGAAATCGGTTTCTGAAATTTGGAACTCAGAAAACATTCTGTGCCGAACCTGATCGGTCCACCGACCGATCAGGGATCCCTTTGATCGGTCCGGTAACCGATCAGATCAACTCTGATCAGTAAGTTCCATGATTGGGTCAAAACTCCTTAGTCTGATCTCCTCTCATCGAATTGTATCAGTTTAATGATCATACTACAAACAAACATGATACAATCCATTTACAATTGAAACATATTTGATCACCCATTGGTACAAACCTGGTACTAAGGGAGCACAAATTTGGTCAAATGGTAAAATATGGGTAGAAAGTTTTAAGACCCTTGATTCTCAGAAATCTTTCTGAAACATCAAGTATTAAAATGAGATTTGCCTAATCATACTTGGAACTGATTCGATACAAACCCGTGCTGCAACTCTAAAAATTCATTTGCACGGGTTGGTTGAATCATGTCTCTTGTTCCTTGATCTCTTGATCCTTGATGAGGAATATTTTTCAGTCAAAAACCCAACCCGTATTGAAGATTTTGAAATTCATAGGGAAGGGTTGTTTGAATCATGACTCTCGTTCCCTGATCATGTTTCAGATATTTTTCTGAAATATCATATGGAGTCTACACCCTTGTTGTGGAATGCAAATTGTTAATGAAGTCTAATCAGGAACGTATCAGAGTTTCAGAAATTATTTTAAAAATTGATCGCTCCCCAGATTAATCAGAAATTTTTCTGTATCAAATAATCAACAAACCTGATCGGTCCGGAGACCAATCAGGATTATATGTCAGATACAGATGCATTCCTTACTTGACATATGAAACATATACATGTTTGACCATGATATAATTCCGTATATGTTTTCATGTGAAATTCAAAATTTACCTTTGATTATTTTGGGTTTGGGGAGAGACCCTTGGTTTGAGGGGGAGGTATATTCCAACTTAATAACCATACCCTTTTTCGATGTTTGACAAAGGGGGAGAGAATTGTTGATTAAGTTTAGGGTTATTGTAGGGGGAGGATTTTGATTCCCTTACGATAATTGAACTGCCTTCAATTGATCATTAATATCTAAACTTAAATCGGGTTGTCAAACAACAAAAAGGGGGAGATTGTTGATGCAGTCTGACCCTGATTGTTATTTTGGTGTTGACAACGATTTAAGTTTTGATTTAAGTTTGGTTGAACGAATTGGGATTAAGTCCTAGTCAGGGACTTGGCACGAAATCCTAGCTTTGAGGGCTAGGTGTGAAAAGTCCTAACTTGGAGGGTTAAACATGGAAAAATCCTAACTTGTAGGGTTAGTTGGGGAAAAATCCTAGCTTGGAGGGCTAGGTGTGAAAAGTCCTGGCTTGGAGGGTCAGGTCCTAGCTTGGGGGGCTAGGTGATTGAAATCCCGGTGAGTGAAGCGGGGTCCTGGTGAGTGAAGCCAGGTGATTGAAATCCTAGTGAGTGAAGCTAGGTTGAAATCCCGGTGAGTGAAGCTGGGTCCTGGTGAGTGAAGCCAGGTGATGGAAATCCTAGTGAGTGAAGCTAGGTTGAAATCCCGGTGAGTGAAGCTGGGTCCTGGTGAGTGAAGCCAGGTGATTGAAATCCTAGTGAGTGAAGCTAGGTTGAAATCCCGGTGAGTGAAGCCGGGTCCTGGTGAGTGAAGCCAGGTGATTGAAATCCTAGTGAGTGAAGCTAGGTTGAAATCCCGGTGAGTGAAGCCGGGTCCTGGTGAGTGAAGTCAGGTGATTGAAATCCTAGTGAGTGAAGCTAGGTTGAAATCCCGGTGAGTGAAGCCGGGTCCCGGTGAGTGAAGCCGGGTCCCGGTGAGTGAAGCCGGGTCCCGGTGAGTGAAGCCGGGTGACCGAAACCCTGGTGAGTGAAGCCAGGTCCTACCTTGGAGGGCTAGGTTGAAGTCCCGGTGAGTGAGACTGGGCACGGAGTCTTGGTCCGAGGGACTTAGCACGAGTCAGGGGAGGCTGGGAGCCAGTTCTCTTGACTTAGAGAGGGTTTGACCTTGCCTAGATCGGTCTGGTGACCGATCAGGGAAGTTGGCACGAAGTTCCCTCGTGGATCGGTTTGGTGACCGATCCAGCGATGTCTGATCGGTCTGGTGACCGATCAGGGAGCTTCCAGTAACTTTGGCAAACCTACTGTTCGGCTCCTGATCGGTCTGGTGACCGATCAGGGAGAAACCTTGATCGATCAATCTGAACGATCAACTGTCGTGAGGTTGCTCACTCTGACCGATCAGACTGGAGCCTGATTGGTCAGGGAGTGTCCTGATCAGTCTGGTGACCGATCAGTAGTGTATTTCAGGCGGGATTGTGGCAAGCAGATTTCTGGATCGGTTTGGTGACCGATCTGATGACCGGTCAGGGTAATCGATCATACAAGCTTGCAATCCCAGGTTTCTCACTGGGGACCGATCAGGCTGGAGCCTGATCGGTCTGGGATCATCTTGATCGGTCCGGTGACCAAT
>JAGFNQ010001334.1:152676-395640 GCA_024364735.1 Boesenbergia rotunda | reverse complement strand
GGGTGAATAGACGGTTTATGAAAAATAAGCACTAACACTCGTCTTTAAAAAGAAATAAACTTGGTTGCAACAGAGTCGTTGCTTCCAAGGCAGTTGATGCTCAAACAGAAACTCCTTAAGGCGGAGAAGCCTTTACAGTTGTAGCACAGAGAAAGCTTAGAGAGAAAGAGAGTTTACAACTTAATTAATTGCTTTAACTTCTAAAACTCCAAGCCTATTTATAGGTTAGGAAAATAAATCCAGATCGTAGATCTTTGATAGGATTTCTCTTATCTATTGATCTGCAGATTCGATCTTGATGGTTGATCTTGGATGGGATTAAACTGCATCCATTGGATTTGATTAAAGGATAATGTAACATTATCCTTTAAGTTTTAATTGTTTTAATTAAAACTTTATATTTCCTCGAGATGGCTGTTGGAATCTCCATGTCGCAGTTGTAATCTCTAAGTAGTAATATCGGCAACATTTTACTACCATCGCCCTTTAGTCCAAATGGTAAGTGGGTTAGTGTGTGTTGTTGAGGTCTCGGGTTCGATCCTTTGTGGCACCAAATAATTTTCTTTTTCTTTTGGGCGCTTGGACTAGTCTTTTTGATTCTTCGTCTTCTGGGTGATTTCCGGCCAACCGGAGTTAGGCTCACCCGAACCCAACTCCGGCCTTTCGCCCATCGAGCGTCCTTCCTCCCGGCTTCTCGTCCCTCGGACACCGCGCACGTCCTTCTCGCTCCACCGGTGTACTCTTCCGCAGCATCCGCGTCCCTCGGATTGTACCGAACCCGTCGGCTCACTTCCCCGCACAATCCTTCTCGTCCGCTACGTCTTACACTCGACTTCCTCCATACCTAAGCTCCTGCACACTTAGCAGAGGGATTAAAAACACACCGGACCTAACTAACCTAGTTGATCACATCAAAACCAGCCGGGGCACCAACAATCTCCCCCTTTTTGATGTGGATCAACCCAAGTTTAGTTAGGGTAAACCAAAAAAAAAAAATTAAAAAAAAAAGTAAATTAAGCAGTTAAGCATAGAAAAAAAATATTGCAATCAATAACCACAACCTCCTCCTAAACTTAAGCTACTCTCCCCCCTTTGATCACAGCAAAAATGGGGCACAAAAAATAGGGAAAGGAAAAAAATATGATTAGAACTTAGAAAAATGTGAAACATTTTTTTTTTGAGCCGTGAATAGATTAAGTGCATATCACCGAAATTTAATTTTTGAATAAAAAATTTCAAATATTTTTTTAAAATTAAAAAATACGAATTTCAATTAAAAATTTATAGAAATTAATTCGTCCATTGGAAAATTTTAAAAATTTTGTACAGGTGGAAGATAAAATTATTGCTTTTTACAAAAATTTCCAAATTAAAATCTATTTTGTATATTCAAAAATAATTCATATAGTGGCAGAATAAAAAATTCAAAGATATATTTTTAAAATTCAAAAATCTCATAAAAAATTTAAAAAAAAAATTTACCAAGTTTAATTGACTATGTGTAGATCTCAAAAAAAAAATCGGTTCTTGCAGAATAAATTAATTTTCTATTTTTAAAGTTAAAAGTTTACTTTTCAAAATGAAAAATAATAGAAATTCAAAATTTAGCAAAAAAAATTTCCAAAATTTCACAGTAAACAAATAAGATACTCTTGTATCAAGTAAAAATAGAAATTGAATTTTGTAAGAAAGTCTAGGTAAAAAATATTTTCAAAAGAAACTTAATCATAAAATGTGTTAATCTATTTCTAATTTTGCAAGAAAAATTATGCAGTAGTAGAAAACTAATTCAAAATTGATTTTGGTATCCAAAATAGATTTCTATCGACAGGATTAACTAAAAATTTGGATGGAATGTAATTCTTTGGCACCTTTTTAAATTGGCCTTTATGGTTTTTAAAATACCAATTCAACTTTTCAGGATAACTATTTTTCTTGTGTCGCAAACAGACAATATCACATTCTAATTTCTCAACTAAATTTTTCAGATCAATATTTTCATTTTTTAATTTAGAATTTTCTTTTTCTAATCTGCAATTAGATTTGAGCAAGGCTTTAACACCAGCATACAATTGATCATGAGGAAGAAAACAAACCTCACTTACCGGATCGCTTTCGAAAAGCGAGGTTCCTTCTTCGTTGTCGCTTTCTGATGTCGCTCCCCCTTCAACACTGCTCCCCTCTTGATGACTTGCCATCAGCACAAGTCCCGCGTACTCTTGAACTTCTGATTCGTCCAACGAGGTCTCGTCCCAGGTGGCCTTCAATGTCTTCTTTTTCTTTGGCTGGTTTTTGATTTTGGGACACTGATCTTTTAGGTGTCCCTCCTCGTTGCAGTTGTAGCATCGGACAGTTCGTTTCTTCGGAGACCGCCTTTTCTTCTGCATTCTCGAAAAGTTATTAGCTTTAAAAAAACTTTTAAACGAACTTACTATTTGCGTTGTCTCGTCGTCCGTCGAGGATTCTGACTCCTTCTCCGTTCTCCTTGTGTTTAGGGCCAGATTCTTCGTCTTTCTAGATCCTGCCCACCGAGATTCGTGTAATTCAAAAATGGAAAACATTTCATCTAATGTACTTACCTCTAAATCTTTGGAGATGTAATAAGCATCGATGATTGAGCTCCACTCCTGGGTCCTTGGGAAGGCGTTGAGGGCGTATCGAATGGAGTCGCGATTACTTACCGATTCGCCGAGTTGGGTGAGTCCGGAGATTAGCTCCTTTATTTTGGCATGAAGTTCAACCACCGTTTCTCCTTCCTTCATTTGCAGGTTTATCAGCTGGTTCCGGAGGAGATCCTTTCTTGCTGATTTGGCTTCAGAGGTACCCTCATGAAGTTCTAGGAACTTCTCCCATAATTCTTTTGCGGAGTGGTAGTTGCCGATCCGGTTTACCTCTTGAGTAGGCAAGACTGTTAGGAGGTGGAACTCGGCCTTACCATTGGAAACAGATTCCGACTGCTCATCTTATTCCACAAGCTTTCTTCTTTTTCATCCCCGTTCGCATCTTTAGTAACTGCAAAACCATATTTTATTGATAAAAGAATATCAAAATCTGTACGAAAAAATACCTCCATTTTTTTTCTTCCAGACGGTGAAATCCCCTTCGAATTTAGGTGGATGAATGTGCGCGCCGGCCATCGTCTTGTTGCTTTCTCAGGCGATTAGTCCTTCAAAAGCGAACCCGCTCTGATACCACTTGTAGGATCGGGTCGACCGGCTAGAGGGGGGTGAATAGACGGTTTATGAAAAATAAGCACTAACACTCGTCTTTAAAAAGAAATAAACTTGGTTGCAACAGAGTCGTTGCTTCCAAGGCAGTTGATGCTCAAACAGAAACTCCTTAAGGCGGAGAAGCCTTTACAGTTATAGCACAGAGAAAGCTTAGAGAGAAAGAGAGTTTACAACTTAATTAATTGCTTTAACTTCTAAAACTCCAAGCCTATTTATAGGTTAGGAAAATAAATCCAGATCGTAGATCTTTGATAGGATTTCTCTTATCTATTGATCTGCAGATTCGATCTTGATGGTTGATCTTGGATGGGATTAAACTGCATCCATTGGATTTGATTAAAGGATAATGTAACATTATCCTTTAAGTTTTAATAGTTTTAATTAAAACTTTATCTTTCCTCGAGATGGCTGTTGGAATCTCCATGTCGCTGTTGTAATCTCTAAGTAGTAATATCGGCAACATTTTACTACCATCGCCCTTTAGTCCAAATGGTAAGTGGGTTAGTGTGTGTTGTTGAGGTCTCGGGTTCGATCCTTCGTGGCACCAAATAATTTTGTCTTTTCTTTTGGGCGCTTGGACTAGTCTTTTTGATTCTTCGTCTTCTGGGTGATTTCCGGCCAACCGGAGTTAGGCTCACCCGAACCCGACTCCGGCCTTTCGCCCCTCGAGTGTCCTTCCTCTCGGCTTCTCATCCCTCGGACACCGCGCACGTCCTTCTCGCTCCACCGGTGTACTCTTCCGCAACATCCGCGTCCCTCGGATTGTACCGAGCCCGTCGACTCACTTCCCCGCACAATCCTTCTCGTCCGCTACGTCTTACACTCGACTTCCTCCGTACCTAAGCTCCTGCACACTTAGCAGAGGGATTAAAAACACACAGGACCTAACTAACCTAGTTGATCACATCAAAACCAGCCGGGGCACCAACAGGTGCCCTAGGAGAGAGAAGGAGAGGAAGAGGAGGAAAGCCAAGCCTTGATTTCTTGATCTCATTGGGTATTTATGGGGCTAAGGTAGGGACCAAGAGGAGGAGTTGGATCTTGGCCCACCAATGGATCTAAACCCGATCCATTAATTAAGATCTATTCCACTAAAGGATCTTAATTGAACTTCCTCACCAACATCTATTTTTTCATATGGGCTCCACATATTACGAGTTGTCCATCCCTCCGTGTTTAAGATCTCAAATGCTTGTTATTTAATTTAAATCACTGACAATTCAAATTAATTAACCTCTGAGTCCTTGACTAGTACCACTCGACCTTATCATCATGTCGGATCAAATCCACCTGCAGGGTTTAGCATGGTGAACCTTTCGAGCTCATCAAGGGGGCATCATCAATCCGACTCACCAAGACACGAATTCCGTCAATAATCAATAGCACATCATATTATTAATATTATCTCCCAACTCACCGGGCCTATAGATCTAACAGAATAGATCTCGCCCATTGGTGAATCAAAGAAATAATATGTCACGCCCCGAGACCCCTAGGAGCCGCTGATCCAATAGAAAATCGGACAGCACCTCCCCTGTCCTGCGGACAATTCACACATACACATATCACATAAAACACAACCACGCAGTTAAAATGGCCTCAGGTCTCAAATCAAGACAGAATATAATATAAAACCGGGTAAACCATACCTGACTGCGGACCGGTCCGACTTACGACAAAACACAAAGCATAAAGGTCTCACAAACGTACAACTATACTGCCGTATAGTAGGACTAAATCCAACAAAAGCAACAACGGAAGAAAACAATAGAAAGTACTACCAACAACCTAGACGATAAATCTCGAAGACACCTCAACAAGTACGCGAACTGGGACAGGCTGTCGGGCACGCTCCAGTCAATAATCCTGAAACAAAAACAAGGAGCTAACGGTATGAGTAATAAAACTCAGCGAATATCTCATCATATATATATACAAGATATTCTAAGATAGCAACAGGGTAATAGACTACCGAAATAACACGGGCATAGGCAGGAATAAGAACAATTGCAAGAGCATAATAATAACTACCATACCAAAGTAGCAGAGTCGCCAAGACCAGACATAAGGATCTCCTGTAAGTGCATGTCAAACATATACAACATCAAGTATAAACAAGCACAAGTAAGGCAAAATAAACGAACACACAAAGTGCAATAACATGGTCTGGTCACCCCTGCCGTCGGTCAGACATCGTCACCTATGTACGGGAGGAAGCTGAGCGGAGGCCACCCTCCGACGTAGGGCTGTGACTGCCGTCCATACTCTGCCATCACTACTCCTGAGCGATCGAGTAGACGGAATGCTGCCGGTGTAACACCCCTACTCCAAGGCCTATCCTAGCGATGTCTCTATCAACCTAAGGCCATCTGTGGAGGACATCTCTATCTGAGTGTTACCCCTACCCCATGTATATAATGGGGGAGAGATATCTCCCTCTCATCTCCTGGTATCTGGACAACGCAAGGAGGGACATCTGCTTGCTACCACGCTCCGATTCACTAACCCATGAGTGCATGAGCGGAGCAGCACAGAGCACACTACCCAATACTCCGTCAACCACTAACCCATGAGTGGTCGTATGGGTAGGTCAGTATGACTGTCGACCTAGCTCACCCAAAAGGGGCCCCTGCTCGACAGTGATGCACAGTACACGATGATGCATAACCCTGGTCAAATAGCATCCACTATCTAGTCCACCTATATCGACATGATATGCAAGGTTCGTGGATAATGCACCATAACCTAAGTCCTAAAGGTATAGGTATCACAAGTCAATTGTGGCACAAACAACATCAACAAAACAAATATAAGAGTCATGCTATAATTTATTACGCTATTGCTAAACAAGCCTATCAAGTATATATATATATATATATATATATATATATATATATATATATATATATATATATATATATATATCTGTGACAATTCTAAAAGAAGAGTCAGAGATACCCGCCTCCGATATAGAAGTCCGTAGTCGTCGAGAACCACCCGTCAAAATAATATCCGCGACAAGGAACTAAGTCAACTCCCTGCAGCAAAAGCATAATTAATAATTAAATATTTCTAACGACTCATAACTCTACATACCATTTAGATTAATCAGGATTAATTAAAATTAATTAATCTCAATTAACTCTCAATTCCTAATCACCCACTCACTCACGACAAAATTTGCCAACACAAAATTCCCTCCTATCCCAACAGAAAATGAGATTAAAACCTAGTTCGAATTATAGAACTCTTAACCGAAACCATTGCTTCAATAAAAATTCACACAGCAACATTGATCCATTACCCCATCAACAGCTCAGCTCCAAAAATCTAAATTCCATACTAGCTCCTCAAACTAGTTCTCGGCAAAGCATGATCAACCACAAGCAAAACATCAATTCTACCTCTCAGCCTTAAACAGAAACAAATCCAACAGAACTCATGGTAGCATAAGGTAAGTAGCAACCAACTCCTACGCATGAAAATGAACCACTTCTATCACCAAAACCCGATCCTAGAACAAGAATGAATCTGTAAGGAAACTCCAATTCAGAAACTTCTACAAGAATCAAACCGAATTCCTCTCCCAAAATAGCATGGTTTTCCCAACACACACTCAACAAAATCTACCCATCGCTGAAAACCGATCAAGAAACCCATCCATGAAACTGAAGAACCCTACAAATCAGAGAAAGGTTTACCTCAGCCCACGCTCGACTCCTCTGCTCAATTTGCTCGAGAAGAAAATATCGCCCAATTCACCGTGCCCTAGATCTTTCCACGCCGGCGCTTGTCAAGTCGAAGAGGAGAATCAACGACAATAGAGGAAATCGCTTGAGAGGAGTGGAAGACGCAGAGTCGGCGCTAGGGCTCGCGACGAAGAAGAGGGGAAATCCCCTTTGGCGTCGGCGGAGATGTGGTTTTAACGTGCAGAGAAGAAAAAGGAAAGAAGAAGGAAATCGGAAGGGAATCAAATCTGACCGCTCTTATATTTGGGTAATTAATGGATTGGTCTTTTGCGAAAACCCCCCTGTTATTTTCGCTATTCGCACAAAAGCCCCTAACGCCTGAGTTTATTGTCTTTTGGCCCCTTCAATTTTTCATATTCTAACATTCTCCCCCACTAACAAAAATTTGGTCTCCAAATTTGTCATTGCTAATAGTAAATACTAACGACGGTATAAATGAGGTATGCATGCTGAAATGAACTACCAATACATACCTCAGTCGAATAAATGGGAATATCGAGCTCGGATAGTGTCCTCGAGCTCCCAAGTCACCTCTGCATCCGTGTGATGCTGCTATCCGACCCTAACCAGCCGAATCGTCTTGTTCCGTAGCTGACGCTCTCGAAATCCCAAAATCTGTATAGGTACCTCCTCATAAGTAGCGTCAGGCTGGAGCGGAACCGGCACCTCGGATAAAATGTGTGTGGCGTCTGGCACATATCGTCTAAGCATAGATACATGGAACACGTCGTGGATGCCGGTCAAGGACGGTGGAAGAGCTAGGCGATAAGCTACAGCTCCAATCCTCTCCAGAATCTGGAACGGACCAATATACCGTGGAGCTAGCTTACCTCTGAGGCCAAAACGCTTCACCCCCTTCGTGGGTGAAACTCGTATAAAAACATGATCCCCCACAGCAAACTCTAAGGGTCGGCGTCTCCGGTCAGCATAACTCTTCTGGCGATCCTGTGCTGCCGATAATCTCTGTCGAATAGTCAGTACTAACTCTGCCTCGTGCTGAACTCTCTGAGGTCCTAGCAGCTGAGTCTCTCCGACCTCATCCCAAAGGGTGGGTGTCCTGCATGCCCTACCATACAACGCCTCAAACGGTGTCATCTGTATCGCCGAATGAAAGCCGTTGTTGTAGGCGAACTCCACCAAGTGCAAATGGTCCCCCCAACTGCCCCCAAAGTCCATCACACACGAGCGCAGCAAATCCTCCAAGGTCTGAATAGTACGCTCTGACTGTCCGTCTGTCTGGGGATGAAAAGTTGTGCTAAGACGAAGCTCGGTGCCCATAGCCCTTTGCAAACTCTGCCAGAACCGCGATGTAAAACGCGGATCCCTATCCGAGATAATACTCAAAGGGACTCCGTGCAATCTGACTATCTCCCGGCAATACAACTCTGCCAATCTATCAAGAGAATCTGCCCTCCGGATAGCTAAGAAGTGAGCAAATTTGGTTAATCGGTCCACGACTACCCAAATCGCATCATGGCCTCTCTTAGTCCTCGGCAAACCCACGACGGAATCCATGGTGATATGTTCCCACTTCCACTCAGGAATGGGAATCCTCTGATGGAGTCCAGCAAGTCTCTAGTGCTCTGCCTTAACCTGCTGACAGACGAGACATCTAGCAACAAAGTCCGCGACATGCCTCTTCATGCCGTTCCACCAATAGGAACGTCTCAAATCACGATACATCCGAGTGCTACCCGGATGAATAGCAAAACGTGATCGATAAGCCTCCTGCAGCAACTCCTCTAAGACAGGGTGCGCCTCTGGTATACACAACCTCCCTCGGAAGTACAGAACACCCTCCTCATCACGTGTGAAATTCGACTGCTCTCCTGAAATCGCCTGACTACCCAGAAACTGAATGTGCTGGTCACTGACCTGAGCCTCTCTGATCCTCGACCGAATCTCTGACTGAGCCATCAAAGTCACTAACAATCCTCTCTCTGTCCGAGACTGCTCCTCTAACCCCAGCTCAGAGAAACTCTGAATCAGATCGGTGACCATCAGTCTGTGGCATGCCAAAACAGCTCTGGACTTCCGACTGAGGGCGTCGGCGACTACATTAGCTTTCCCAGGATGGTAGCTAATGGTGCAGTCGTAATCCTTCAGAAACTCCATCCACCTCCTCTGTCGGAGATTCAGCTCTCGCTGAGTGAATATATACTGTAGGCTCCGGTAGTCTGTGAAGATCTCGAAAGTGACCCCATAAAGATGATGCCTCCAGATCTTCAGCGCAAAAATAATAGCAGCCAACTCCAAATCGTGAATGGGGTAGTTCCTCTCATGCTCCTTCAGCTGTCCGGAAGCATAAGCAACCACCCGTCCATGCTGCATGAGTACCGCGCCCAGTCCCAAGAGAGATGCATCCGTATACAGAGTGAAACCATCCTCTCCAGAAGGCAGTACTAAAACTGGTGCAGATACAAGTCTCCGCTTCAGCTCCTGAAAGCTGGTCTCACAAGCCTCAGTCCATACAAACTTCACACCCTTCCTGGTCAGGCGTGTAAGTGCTGATGCGATACTGGAGAAACCCTCGACAAAGCGTCGGTAATAGCCTGCTAGCCCCAAGAAACTGCGCACGTCATGGACTGACTTGGGCTGCTCCCAACTGGTGACAGCCTCGATCTTCTGGGGGTCCACTGAAATACCTCCACTGGATACTATGTGTCCAAGAAAATCCACAGAAGATAGCCAGAATGCACACTTGTCGTACTTCGCATAGAGCTTCTCCTTTCGAAGAACCTCCAAAATGATACGAAGATGGCGAGCGTGCTCCTCCTCAGACCGAGAATATATCAGAATATCATCGATGAATACTATAACAAACTGGTCCAAGTACGGGAGGAATACCCTGTTCATGAGATCCATGAACACGGCCGGGGCATTGGTGAGCCCAAATGGCATCACCAAGAACTCATAATGTCCATAATGGGTACGAAATTCCATCTTCTGAATGTCTGAATCTCTGACTCTCAGCTGATGATAACCAGATCGCAAGTCTATCTTGGAATACACAGATGTACCGCTCAGCTGATCAAACAGATCATCAATACGCGGCAGCGGATACTTGTTCCTGACTGTGACTGAGTTAAGCTGCCTATAATCAATGCAGAGTCGCATAGAACCATCCTTTTTCTTCACAAAAAGGACCGGAGAACCCCACGGGGAAGCACTCAGTCGGATAAAGCCACGATCGAGTAACTCCTGGAGTTGGACCTTCAGCTCGTCCAACTCTCGCGGTGCCATCCGATATGGTGCCTTCAATGCCGGCGCAGTCCCCAATATCAACTCAATGGCAAACTCGACCTCCCACTGGGGAGGTAAGCCCGGCAACTCGGCTGGAAATACATCCGTAAAATCCCTGACCACTGGAACGTCGGAGATCTGAGGAGTACTACCATCTGAAGTGTTGATTAATGATACCAGAAATCCCTGACAACCCTGTGTAATAAGTCTCTGTGCCTGAAGTGCGGAGATAACTGCTATGTCGTCATCCCGGATGCCAAGGAATTCCCACGAGGGTTGGTCTGGAGGTCGGAAAGTGACCACCCTCGAATGGCAATCAACGGTGGCATGAGAAGTCGTGAGCCAGTCCATGCCTAGAATAATGTCGAACTCTATCATGTCCAGGACAGATAGATCCACGGTAAGGGTGACCCTCCCAAAGTCCAAAGGACACCCTCTGACCTCCTGCGTTACCTCCAGAACTTCTCCTGAAGGTAAGGACACTGATAACCGTGATACCCTAAGGGTTGGTAACCTGCAGATCTTGCTCAAGAATGCCCTTGATATAAAAAAATATGAACTACCAGTGTCAATGAGTAAATCTGCAGTATGTGCATAAAACAAAACGGTACCTCGTGTAACGCCCGCTTTTTTTTTCTTTCCATAAAGCGGCGTTACGTTAACATGAGTAGGGCAGGTGGACATCATAATGCAGCGGAAAAACTTTAAACTTACACCTACATGCACTACTACCATTCCTAACATGATGACATGGGAACTTGGCACATTTACTTCATACTTAGCATCATATCATGTCTTACTTAACATCATGTCATAGAGTCACATAAGTCATCATTTACGTACTTAAGTAGCAAACGTAAAGTTCTAGCATAAAACGAGTAAACATATTATTTTCTTGGCCAAGTCACTACCACACACATGCATTCTTGCCCTCCTGCTGCTTCCTTACTGTCCCCTTGCGTGATCTGCGGTATAAGGAAATAAGACTATAAGCACACAGGCTTAGTAAGACTCTTTCCTACTCACTAAAACCATTCATCACTTAATAATGAGCACATGAAACATTAACATACTTAGTGCTCTACTTAGAACATAAGCATCTAAGATTACTTAGCATATATTTGACATGGCATGAACATAGACATAATAAACATTCTTAGCATGGCATGATACATGACATAAACCTAAACATCATAAACATTCTTAGCATGGCATGATACATGGCATAAACATAAACATAATAAACATTCCGAGCATGGCATGATACATGGCATAAACATAAACATAATAAACATTATTAGCATGGCATGATACTTGGCATAAACATAAACATTATAAACATTCTTAGCATGATATGATACTTGGTATAAACATAAACATAATAAACATTCTTAGCATGACAGAATGCATAACATGAATGAATGCATGAGTCTAATGCATATACTACATAAGGATGCTTAGCTTTTAAAATCATTGGGGGTCCCCGGCTTGCACCACATTCATACATCATAAGCGCGCATCTCTAAGTAAATACGAGGTAGCGAGCCCCGACCTACTAGGGTAAGGACAGCATAGTCGGTAGTCCCAGAACCGGGGCGTTCTTAAGGTACCCATCCCTGTTGCACAACTTCAGTAGTGCCAGAACCGTGGACAGCATAATCGGTAGTCCAAAACCGGGGCGTTCTTAAGGTGCCCATCCCTTGGACCCATACTTCGGTCCGGTACAAGCCCATTCATAAAGTAAAATACTTCACATGCTTCATCATTCATACATCATGGCATGCATCTTTATTCATAAAACATAGCATGCATCTTCATTCATAAACATGACATGCATCTTCATTCATAAAATATGACATACATCTTCATTCATTAAACATGGCATGCATATTCATTCATAAGATATGGCATGCATCTTCATTCATTAAACATGGCATGCATATTCATTCATAAAACATGGCATGCATCTTCATTCATTAAACATGACATGCATCTTCATTCATAAAACATGGCATGCATCTTTATTCATAAAACATGGCATGCATACATAAAACATCATTCCTATTCCTAGTGCTTGCATGATCATGGCATCTAAGGTAAGCATTGCATTATATTCATTGAACATGATATATTTACATAGACCATTTTCCTAATCCATGGAGCTTGAATGGTCATGATACATAAGATAAGCATTGCATTTCATACATAAGCATGGTATCTCTCACAAGCATGCATAGGTAGAACTTCCATAAACACGCTACCTACCATCCAAGTGCAAGGCATAGAACATAAAACATTCATGTATAACCCTATTAAGCATGGCATAAACATACACACATGAAATATAGTACTTAAGGTTAGGGTTATTGGTAACATAATTTCTACCACATGCTTGAACATATATATATATATATATATATATATATATATATATATATATATATATATATATATATATATATATATATATATATATATATATATATTTCATAATAAGCCATAAACCATCATTCTTCAAACCCTAACTCCTCCCATACCCTATTTATCTTGCTTGGCCGAAACTTACAAGTGGGAGTTCCATCATTCAAATGACATGTAAGGTAGCATAAGGAACAAGGAACAACCATACATTACCCATAAGGCCATAAGAAGCCATTAGAGCTCATAATTAGGGTTCACCCTAGCTTTTAGCCCTATTTTCTAGGGTTGGCCGAAACATGCTTGGATCATGGGTGCATGAATAAATTCATAAAATTTCCAATTAATCACCTAACACCTTCCATACCATACCATAGGAGCCATTGGACCCCTTACTTGAGGTAAGCCCTAACTTCTTGCCCTAGAACCCTCCTTGGCCGAAACCTTTAGGGTCACAAGACCTTGTGAAAATTCACACAAATTACCTTCAACCTCCCCTTGAATCATGGGGATACCCAAAGGACATACTTGAAAGGTTAGGCCCAATTCCAACTAAAGAATCATGGTGAGAGTCCCAAACCCTAAGGGGTCTTTAGGGTGCTCCAAAAATTTCCCAAAAATTATATTTATTCTATATTCATCATGATAACGCATTAGAAAATATGAGAGAAGTTTTTAACATCGCCTTGGACCCAAAACCTATAGTGGCCGAAACCTAGGTTAGGGTTCATGGCTCTTTTCCTTTTTTTTTCAACATAAAATTCAAACAAGACTTTCATATCATGGTAAACTTCAAGGAGAGCTATTATACCACAGGTGAGGGAGTCTTACCTTGGTTGATCTTGATTATGAACCTTAGATTTGGGAGAAGGATGAAGATCTTGTTGCCTCTTGACCACCCCTAGCCTTTGTACCCTTGTAAAAGCCTTGGATCTTGGAGATGGAGCCTTAGGTGAACTTTTTCCAAGGGAGAATCCCTCTTGAGGGTTTCGGCTAGGATGAGGGAGGAGGAAGAAGAAATGTGGACTTGATGGAAAGAAGAAAGAAACTCCTATTCCCCCTCTTTATAACACACTAAGGAGGGTAAGTGAAGAGTCATGGTTGGTGACTCTTCATTTTTCCTAAGCCTTAACCATAATCCACTTCATTTCCTCATAGCACTCTCTTGCTAGGTGAATTGGTTAGAGCATGCATGGTTGTACAAGAGGTCCAAGGTTCAATCCTTGGTGCATGCACTAATTTTTCCATTTTATTTTTATTTTATTTTTCTATTATTTCGAAAATCCCTTAAAAATTCCCCCATAATTATGTTAATATTTCTCATTAAAATCCCTTTATATTTCTATAAATTTTTACCTAAAATTCACCAATAATCATGGTACTAGAAAGTCCATATAAGGCCCATTAGTGCCTATTTCCCCAATTTAAATGGAAAAGCATGGATTTCTAGGTTAAAATTCGTGTTAATATTTCTAGGTCCCTCGAAAAATTATCTAGACATGCTCAATATTTTAAAGAAATATTTGTTGGTGCAGGAAGCACCAGATCGAACCTTGTTTTGATATTGGCAAAGGATTCAAAGTTAAGGGTTATTATAAGTCTAACAATGCTGCTTGAGAGTGCAGGAAACAAAGTCCTAGCGAAGGGCTGCTAGGCACCTGACGATGGGCTGTCAAGAAACCAAGTCCTGGCGAAGGGTTGCTGGGCGAAAACCAAGTCCTGGCGAAGGGCTGCTAGGCGAAAACCAAGTCCTGGCGAAGGGCTGCTAGGCGAAAACCAAGACCTGGTGAAGGGCTGCCGGGCAAAAGTCCAACTGGAGGATCCGGTTGGCACCAGGTAAACTCTCTCGAGAGGAGTAGGTGAGGACGCGTTCCCCTCCGAGGGAACATTAGGCGTCGGTTCGACCTAGGGCTCCATTTTGGAGACCAAAGTCAGAACCAAGACAGCTAAGGCTGTATAAACTAACATAATATTTGCTGTTTTGGACTAACCCTGGATGCAAGACCGAAGGACTGTGTATCTGCAGCTCAGAGAGCCTCAAAGGAGTGAGGCAGTAGCTGGCCAGGGCGCCCCGAAGGTTCCGGGCGCCCCGCGCATTCCGGGCGCCCCGCGTGTCGCGGGCGCCCCCAGTGCCACGCCGACTATCAGCTGCCCTCGCGAAGCCAAAGGATGAGGCTTTGACCGGTCAACCCGGGCGCCCCGCGCGCTCGGGGCGCCCCGGTCAAAGCTGATCCCGAAGATGAAGAGATCAGCCTTGACCGAAGCGATCACCGGATCGGAAGCCACGTGGGGGGCGCCCCCGTCGACCAGGGCCCCCCCAGGCCCTATATAAAGGGCCCTCGACCTCCTTCTTCAAAGCATCAATTGCTGCGACACTTCTGCGCTCTTCTGCTTCCGCGACACGCTCCAGAAATCTTCCAACTCAAGCTGACGACGTCCCGCTGCTCCGAAACTTCGATCTACACCGGACGTCGGTAACGAAGAGCTGTATTTAAAGTTTACTAAACTGTTCTTGTTATAATCTTTCTTGTAAACTTTTACGAACTTATAGAATTGCCCGCAGAAAACGGTCAACGACCGTGGGCCTTGGAGTAGGAGTCGACCCAGGCTCCGAACCAAGTAAACCGACTGTGTTTGCATTGTTCTGTTTTTCTTTTATTTCCGCTGCGCACCCGCTCTTTTTAAATCCGAACGATTTGCGACATTCACCCCCCCCTCTCTCGCATCTCTCGATCCTACAAGTGGTATCAGAGCGGGGTAGTTCAAACTTGGTGCAACCACCAGTTTGAAAGTTTTTTTCGGATTTACGAATTTTTTTAATTTTATTTCTTTTCTTTTTGTTAATCAACGCAACTCAATCTCGTTCGCTTTTTATTTTGGGCGAACTCAAACTGCAGGTATCAGTCGACTGATATGTTGACCGGCCCCCTTATTCGATGCAGGGTTTTCCCCGCTTATTTTAAACAGTTTAAAGAGAGAGAGAACAAAAATTTCTCATGCTCATTTTCCCCCTGAATAATGAACTTAACTCTTAACTCTTAAGGATTATAAATATGATTCCGTGATACTAAGGGATTAAACATGCTTCCTTGTTCTATGCACATGTGAGTAGTACTTAAGCATTTCTCTATACTGCAATTAAATAAATGAGCAATAGAAAAACTGAAACTTAAAGCTTTCTTACTTGAAGACGGCAAGGTTGATGCTGATGTGTGTGTGATGCTGGAGAATGGGAACCGCTCTGATACCACCTGTAGTGACCCGCCTTCTCTACCTTAGACGGTTCATTACTTTTCTCTTTTACATGACTAAAAGTGCGGAAATCTTTTTTTTTTTTAACTTTTAAATTCACCTAATAATTATATTCTAACTTAAGCAATCATGCATAATAACATATCACCCTTCTATCCCAAAAGCTCGCAAGATGATAAACATTGAAGCTTGCCTCGCCCAACTCAAACTGCAGGTATCAGTCGACTGATACTGTATCAGTCGACTGATAGGCCTGAAATCAGAAAACTCAGGTTTCGGCAGTTGCTTCTCAGCTCCTCCATACCTATGATTTCGAGCCATATGGAATCATTGCACCATTTCTACACTCTATGACAGTTTTCAAATGAGTTTAGCCAATCAAAACGAAACCATAAACTTGAAATTTGGACTTTTGCGGAGGAAAATAAACTATTCAAGATATATGAACTTTAACACTAAAGTTTGTACCAATCTTGATTCCTATGTACTCATAACTCCAAATGCATGTTCTATAACCCTGCCAAAGCATTAAAAAATGTGGATGCAACTTTTCTAAACATTTATAAGCAATAAAACTTAATTCAAAGAGAATTTGATACTATCTTGGCACATGCGTCTATTTTCTAACAAAGTATCAATATCTCCATCTACTCACATTTCTACTCATCCAATGCAAACATAAGAATATATAAGCTAAATGAAATGACATGGAATCTTTACTCTAAGCAATTGAGCATGTAAAACTATCCAAAACTTAAATGTTCGCTAAACTCCATAAAGCAAGAACTTGCAATTCAAATGTACTATAACATTGTGAATTAAATAACTAAATTGTCTCGTGCCAAAGATCTCTCCATACTCAGCCACCACACACACACTCTACTCAGCACCGCCTCGTCGTCTTCCTTCAGAATTGCTTGCCTTTACCTTTATCTGCAATAAGAGGAAATGCAACTAGTAAGCAAAAAGCTTAGTAAGTACTATCTAGCTCACAAAAACTCGAAATATGCAAACATGCTTCTAGATCAAACTGAACATCATATGAGATACTAATATGCTTGAAAGAAAACTAAGAATATGTATAACTCAAAACATGCATACTCAAGCAATAATAAATCTCAATTTACTTTTCTTGGCTCAACTTGAAACTTTAGCTATTCTTTAACTTTTTGAAAACTCTTTAAATTTTTGAAACTTTGCTAAAGCATATACTTGAAAATACTAATCACTTGGATCCACTGAAGACGTAAGTACCATCTCATGCGCGTTCCCTAAAAGGTTGGGGTAGCGAGCCACCAATCCTAATAGAGCAGACCTTGGTCTACCAGGGCCAAGACCTTGGAATTGGACACCTGGATTTCTTTAACGACGCCCTTGGACGCCGGGTACTGGCCTTAGAAAATAAAATAGCTTTTCTTTCTTTTCTTTCTTATCTGTAAATGCCTTGGCATTTTCTTGAGCACCTTGCGTGCTAAAATCCCTAAGTCTTGACTTTTGGGGATTTCTTAAGGCCTTGGCCTTTTCTTTTCTTATCTTTATCTTCTCTTTTCTTTTCTCATAGCTTTTCTTGGACCCTAATCTCATATAGGGCACTCAATAAAATATATAAGCATATAATGAACTAAGATCACATGCAAAAATCTTAACAAGAAGTAAATATCTCTTTTAAAAACTTTTAAGGGAAATTCTTGCGGAAAAACCGCCTCTTACTGCAGGTGAGCAGTACTTACATTGATATCTTGGACTTACAACCAAGATTGACGTCTAGGGCTCGGAAGAAAATTGAGATCTCGGAGAATTCTTCGCGCCTACGCGTTCCTCTCGTCGCGGGGATTCCAAATATTAGAAGATCTCTTGGAGAAGAGCCTTGACCGGCCCCCTAGAGCTTGGTGTAGTTTCGCCCAGAAGAGGAGGGGTCGGCGTGAGGGTTTGGAGAGGAGAGAAAATAAAACTTCTCTCTTCGCGGGAATTTTCATATTTTCACCATAAGTCTGAATTGATAAAACAAACAATTTTTGAAATTTTGTCATAAATTTTTTTTATTATTATTTTAATATTTTCCCTCGAAATTCGTGCTATCTTAATTCGAGGAATTTTTTTTCTTACTTTTTCTTCATTAATCATAATTGTTAAGGTCAACATTTTCAAAAAAATTTTATTATTATTTTACCTCGAAATTCGTGCAAACACCTTTTGAGCTTATTTTTCTCTCTCTCCCGCACTACTAATCCAAGACCAAGTCTTGGTACATCTCTATTTTTTTTCTTTGTGTGCAAGATTTATCCTTAATGGCCAATCAAGAATGGAACAGTGTTCGTCTGCCTCTATTCTCTGGCGAGAACTTCAGAACCTGGAAAAGTCTAATGGAATCCCACCTGAAGGACAATCTAGATCTCTGGTTGATAATTCAAACAGGGTTCCACCTCCCTACAGAAGATGGACTATCAATTGCATGGGACAAACTGGATGAACCAACCCTCAACCAAATTGAGACTGATGCAAGAGCAACTGCAATTCTTCAATGCGGTCTAACTAACGAACAACTCAAGCTAGTTGGATCCTTCAACTGTGCTAAAGAAATGTGGGAGAAACTAATCAACCTACATGAAGAGAGCTCCGACATTGAGGTACTTGATGTCCAAGCACAGATAGCCGAATCAGAATCTGAACTCAAATCCAGAATCGAAATCGAACCAGTAGAATCAGACGACGAACTGACTAAGACGGTAACTAATTTTGAATCTTTTTCTAAATTAGAATTGAATAATCAAATAGATACTATAATGGTCGAGAAAGGTATAAGTTTTATTGCAGGGAAAACTCCAAGAGAACTGCAAAAGAGGCCTCAACTAGAACCTGAGTCCAACTCAGACTCAGAATCTGACGACAAAGAAAGGTATCCTCGGAAACTTGTCCGGTTAGCTCGCGACCACTACAAAATACTGAGGAAACAATCAAGCAAAGGGAAGATGGCTAAAATCAAGGGGGAGACCTCCAAAAGTGAATCAAATGGTAAATTTACAGTATTTAATAATCCATTATTTACTATGAACAACATGATTAATTCATATGAAAATGTAATTCATAACATTGCTTATTGCGAAAATCTAGAATATTATTACCATTTTGAAGTGACTTAAATAATTTTTTATTAAATTGCATGTTTGATTGATTGATTGTTTATTTAATTTCTGTAATTTACCATGCTTAGACTTAGGTTTAGTTAGCTTAAGGACTTAACCAATTACTTGAAATTTGAAAACATAGTATTGGGAGAAGGTGAGATGATAGTACGTTGGGGAAACCAACTCTAATAAGATCAAGTCTACTTGGTCTCTTTAGACTGGTGAAACCAGCCGAAGCTACCGATCCAAGACCCAAGCTAGTTAGACCAGAAAATGACCTAATTTAATTTGAAAATGAAATTTCATTAAAAGGCTTTGTCAAGGAAAGGGTGGATGATCCCATAAGGCTACGGCCAAAGAAGGCCTAGTGCCTCGCCAAGACCTGGAAGCCAATTTCTGAAATTCAAATTCAAATTATCTTTTGTCAAATTCGAATCTAACACAAATTTCAAATAATTATAGATTCTAATCTGTTTTCAAAATTTCTATTTTTCAAACTTATTCTGTTTCAAAAATCACTTAATCAGTGTTCAAAATTTCTGCTTTCTAAACTTATTTTTTTTCAAATCTGTTTTCAAAATTAAATAACTTTTTTCAAAATAAATGAAAATTCCTTTTCAAAATTAATTTTTACCTTCAAACCTGTCTCACAAGAACTTTTAAGGCTAACTGTTTGAAAACCCTAGATTGGGTGAGACAGGAAAATTAAGTTCAAATTAAAATTTCTTTTATGTTGTATTTTAATTCAGAGGATAATTCCAACATAGTCAAACCATGATTAACATAGTCAAACCTTAGTCAACTGAGTCAAACATGGTCAAACCTAGTCAACACTAAGGTCTTAGATAAAGTCAGTCTATGTCGGATACAGGGGGAGTTCTTCTTAATGTTTTTTAGATTTCTCAAAATCCTTATGCTTTAAAACTTATTTTCATCTCAAAATAAGGCTTTCAAAAGTTGATTCAAAAACCTTAATATATTACTATCGCTTTGGAAAAATTATTATCATTTCAAATTTTTTTAAACTGTGTTATTATTCCAAATTGAGTTTTCAAAAATTTATCTCCTTGAAAGTTATCATACTCAGAAGATTGTTCAAAAGTGCTTCTTTTGATCTTGACAAACCCTAAAGACACAGAGGAAAGGTCCACTTCATGATCTTCAAGGACTCCTAGGATGTGTCAAATTAAGGGGGAGTCTAAGTCAAAAGAAAAACTTCAGAAAAAGTTTCTTTTTACTTATGTCTTTGTTAAACAGTTCTTTCTAATCTGACTCAAACCTTAAGACTCAAAGGAAGAGTACTTGTGGTCAACAAGCTTCCCAGGACTGAGTCAAGTTTAGGGGGAGGTCAAAATTAAAGAAATTATTTAATAACATGCTTTATTTCAAACTCTTGCAAAAATCTAAGTTTTTCAAAATACTATTTGTTAGAATTTGTGTGACTTATGAAATTGTTTTCGAAATAACATTTACTTAGGTTGGAAAATTTCCAGGACACTTAGGAAATGTCCTTGTAGTCAACAAGGTTTCCTAGGATGGTGTCAGACTGGAAAATGAACCAAGTTAAGTAAAACATTGAACCTTCAAAAGTTCACACACTTTTTAGCATATATTTTTAAGTACTATCATTTTTTTAAAAATTTACTTAAGGTTGAAAATTTCCAGGACACTTAGGAAATGTCCTTGTAGTTAACAAGGTTTCCTAGGATTGTGTCAGACTGGAAAAGAAACCTAGTCAAGTGAAATATTTTGTTTTCAAAAAAAAAACTAATACTTTTCTAAAAGTACGTATCTATTTCAAATCATAATTTATCTCAAAAGTACTTGAAAAATCTTTTCAAAACTCTGTTTCGAAATTTTTTTTACAAATACAAAATATTTTCAAAATGGACTTAATCTGGAAATTTAAGCTTTTGCTATGCTTTTAAGAGTTATACCAAGTATTTTTATGTTTTCAAAACTCATAAGCTCTGATACACAATTTATTCTCAAAACTTCTTTCAAAACATATTTCAAAACACAATTTCTTTTCAAAATCTTTTAAGTACTTAAGTATTTAACGGGTATTTTTTTACTTAATTTTCTCAATCAAGTACTTGACACTTAATTTTCAAATTCTTCTAAAAAGTACTTGCTCCAAAGTTTAAAAACTTGATAAGCCTGAAAAATCCTTTTCTTGAAAATTTTCTAAGCGTGAAAAATTTCTTGAAAAATTTTCTAAGTAAAGTTTCCTTTTCTAAAAGTTAAAATTTTTTTTGGAAACTTGGAAATTTTGCCTAAGTAAATTTTTTCTGCCTTATAAAAAGTTGTAAATTTTTTTTAAGCCTGAAATTTTTTTCATAATGGTAAATTATCTAAGTGTAAAAAGTTTTGAAAATGCTTTTACTCGATTCTTGAAAAATACTTTGTCAAAAACATAAAGCACTTAGAAAAACTCATAAATCCCTGTTAGATACCTTGTTCACCCATGCTTGTTTTTGATATATGTCAAAGGGGGAGGAAAGGTCAAAGTTAAGAGTTAAGTTCATTATTCAGGGGGAAAATGAGCATGAGAAATTTTTGTTCTCTCTCTCTTTAAACTGTTCAAATTACATTTGGGTTTAGACTGTTACGAATTGATATGTTTTATTAGTCTTAACCTTTATGCTTAAACTGCTATCTTTTTCCTTAACTTTGAATTTTGTTGCCATAATCAAAAAGGGGGAGATTGTTGGTGCAGGAAGCACCAGATCGAACCTTGTTTTGATATTGGCAAAGGATTCAAAGTTAAGGGTTATTTGTTGTCTAACAATGTTGCTTGAGAGTGCAGGAAACAAAGTCCTAGCGAAGGGCTACTAGGCACCTGACGATGGGCTGTCAAGAAACCAAGTCCTGGCGAAGGGTTGCTGGGCGAAAACCAAGTCCTGGCGAAGGGCTGCTAGGCGGAAACCAAGTCCTGGCGAAGGGCTGCTAGGCGAAAACCAAGACCTGGCGAAGGGCTGCCGGGCAAAAGTCCAACTGGAGGATCCGGTTGGCACCAGGTAAACTCTCCCGAGAGGAGTAGGTGAGGACGCGTTCCCCTCCGAGGGAACATTAGGCGTCGGTTCGACCTAGGGCTCCATTTTGGAGACCAAAGTCAGAACCAAGACAGCTAAGGCTGTATAAACTAACATAATATTTGCTGTTTTGGACTAACCCTGGATGCAGGACCGAAGGACTGTGTATCTGCAGCTCAGAGAGCCTCAAAGGAGTGAGGCAGTAGCTGGCCAGGGCGCCCCGAAGGTTCCGGGCGCCCCCAGAGTCAACCCAAGTCAGCAGACCAAGAAAAAGCTCCGACAGCAGCATTTCGGGGCGCCCCGGTTGTTCCGGGTGCCCCGCGCATTCCGGGCACCCCGCGTGTCGCGGGCGCCCCCAGTGCCACGCCGACTATCAGTTGCCCTCACGAAGCCAAAGGATGAGGCTTTGACCGGTCAACCCGGGCGCCCCACGCGCTCGGGGCGCCCCGGTCAAAGCTGATCCCGAAGATGAAGAGATCAGCCTTGACCGAAGCGATCACCGGATCGGAAGCCACGTGGGGGGCGCCCCCGTCGACCAAGGCGCCCCCAGGCCCTATATAAAGGGCCCTCGACCTCCTTCTTCAAAGCATCAATTGCTGCGACACTTCTGCGCTCTTCTGCTTCCGCGACACGCTCCAGAAATCTTCCAACTCAAGCTGACGACGTCCCGCTGCTCCGAAACTTCGATCTACACCGGACGTCGGTAACGAAAAGCTGTATTTAAAGTTTACTAAACTGTTCTTGTTATAATCTTTCTTGTAAACTTTTACGAACTTATAGAATTGCCCGCAGAAAACGGTCAACGACCGTGGGCCTTGGAGTAGGAGTCGACCCAGGCTCCGAACCAAGTAAACCGACTGTGTTTGCATTGTTCTGTTTTTCTTTTATTTCCGCTGCGCACCCGCTCTTTTTAAATCCTAACGATTTGCGACATTCACCCCCCCCCTCTCTCGCATCTCTCGATCCTACAATATTAAGAAAATTTTCCGGGTTGTTACAATCCCTCATACCTCGTGAAAGTTCGTCCTCGAACTTAGAATAGCTCCGGGTACTTGCACCTCATCTCTTCCTCGCGTTCCTAGGTAGCTTCTTCGAACCGTTAACTTTGCCATAGAACCTTGACTAAGGGTACTTCCTTACTCCTTAGCTTCTTGACTTCCCGATCCAAGATCTGGATAGGTCTGCTTTCATAGCTTAGGTCCTCCTGCACTTGTACTGTCTGTGGCTCGATCACTCGGTCCATATTTGGGATACACTTTTTAAGCGTTGACACATGGAACACATTATGAATGGCCGACATCTCTGGAGGCAGCTCCAGCTCATATGCCACCTTACCAACTCTTTTCAGAATCAGGTACGGCCCCACATAACACGGACTTAGTTTTCCTTTCCTGCCAAATCTTGTCACCCCTTTCATTGGAGCCACTTTGAGGAACACCAAATCTCCAACATTAAATTCCAGTGGTCTACGCCGGACATCGGCATAACTCTTCTGCCGGCTCTGAGCAGCTTCTATCCGTTGTCGAATATTCTGTATAGCTCGGGTGGTGCTGTCGATGACATCCGTTGTGAGCCCCATTTCCTTCTTTTCACCACCCTCGTACCAACAGATCGGAGACCTACATCTCCTCCCGTATAAGGCTTCATAAGGTGTCATTCCGATAGTAGCTTGGTAGCTATTGTTGTAAGCGAATTCCGCTAAGCATAGATATCGACACCAGCTCCCTTTGAAATCAAATGCACAAGCTCGCAACATGTCTTCTAGTACTTGATTCACCCGTTCAGTTTGCCCATCAGTCTGAGGGTGAAAGGCGGTGCTAAATTGCAATTTAGTGCCGAGAGACTTCTGAACACACTCCCAGAAATGCGAAGTAAAGTGACCATCCCTATCTGAGACGATGGTCTTGGGAACTCCATGAAGTCTGATTATCTCCTTAACATATAATTGTGCCAGTTGCTCCATTGAATCAGTCATCTTGATTGCCAAGAAGTGAGCAGACTTCGTCAGCCTGTCCACAATTACCCAAATCGCATCATATCTATTCGTAGTCCTGGGAAGCCCTGAAATAAAATCCATAGAGATGTCTTCCCATTTCCACTCCGGAATTGCGAGTGGTTGCAGAACTCCTCCGGGTCGCTGGTGTTCTGCTTTTACTTGCTGGCAAGTCATGCAAGTACTAACATGCTGAGCCACATCCCTCTTTATACCGGACCACCAAAACTTCTCCTTCAGATCCTGATACATCTTGGTGGATCCTGGATGCATCGAATAAGGGGTTCCGTGAGCTTCTGCCAGTATTTCCCTTCGAAGCTCCGGATCATTAGGAATACATAGACGATCCCTAAGGTAGAGTACTCCCCCTTTTGCGATATGAAAACCATCACTCTTTCCTTCTAGGATCTCCTGTTTTATTTTCTGAAGACTCAGATCACCATTTTGTTTTTCCAATATGTCCTCAAATAGCGTGGGTGATATTGTCATGGTGGAAAGTCGTCCAGAGATAACTTCGACCCCAAAATTCATAATTTCTTCTTCGAGTGGTCGGGGTAATACGGCTATGGACATCAAGGTGGCACTTGACTTCCGATTGAGTGCATCGGCCACTTTGTTTGCCTTCCCTGGATGGTAGAAGATCTCGCAGTCATAGTCCTTCACCAACTCAAGCCATCGGTGTTGTCTCATATTCAGGTCTTTCTGAGTGAAGAAATATCGCAGACTCTGGTGGTCTGTATAGATCTTACACTCCACTCCATATAGATAATGCCTCCATATTTTAAGAGCGAAGACCACCGCGGCCAGTTCTAAATCATAAGTGGCGTAATTCTGTTCATATTCCTTGAGTTGTCTAGAGGCGTAGGCAATAACCTTTCCATTCTACATAAGTACAGCTCCAAGCCCTAGTTTGTAGGCATCGCTATACATGTCGAAGCTCTGATTACATTCTGGAAGGGTAAGGATTGGAGCGCTTGTAAGTCTCCTTTTTAGTTCCAAGAAACTCCTTTCACAGTTTTCCGTCCATTCATACTTCTTATCCTTCCGGGTGAGAGCCGTTAAAGGGGTTGCAATCCTCGAGAAGTCCTCCACAAATTTTCTATAATAGCCTGCCAGCCCAAGAAAACATCTGATTTCGCTGGCGTTCTTCGGCCGGCTCCAGTTATTCACAGCTTCAATCTTTATTGGATCTACCATAACTCCGTCTTTGGAAATAATATGGCCCAAAAAGCCCACTTGGTCGAGCCAGAATTCACATTTGGAAAATTTTGCGTACAGTTGCTTTTCCCGAAGAATCTCCAATACTATCTTCAGGTGCTCAGCGTGCTCTTCTTGGGTCCTCGAATAAATAAGGATATCATCGATGAAAACGATCACAAATTTGTCGAGGAACGACGAGAATACCCGATTCATAAGGTCCATAAACATAGCGGGAGCATTCGTCACGCCGAAGGGCATAACCACAAACTCAAAGTGCCCGTATCTTGTTCGGAAAGCCGTCTTTGGAATATCCTCCTGTTTTACTCTAACTTGATGATAACCAGACCTCAAATCAATTTTTGAGAAAACAGTGGCTCCCTTTAATTGGTCAAACAGGTCATCTATCCTCGGAAGGGGATACCTGTTCTTGATCGTTACGTTGTTCAGCGCTCGGTAATCTATGCACATTCGCATAGTTCCGTCCTTCTTCTTCACAAACAGTACCGGAGCTCCCCACAGGGAATGACTAGGGCGAATAAATCCCTTATCTAGCAACTCCTGTAGTTGTTCCTGAAGCTCCTTTAATTCAACCGGCGCCATACGGTAAGGTGCCTTAGAGATCGGGTTGGTACTAGGAACCAATTCAATCTCAAATTCCACCTCTCTATCAGGAGCTAATCCTGGTAATTCATCTGGGAAAACCTCTGGGTAATCGCATACCACCCGGACATCTTCCAGCTTCTGGTTCTTCACTTGACTGGCATCAACCACATATGCTAGAAATCCGGTACATCCTTTGTCTAGCATCTTCTGAGCTTGGAGAGTTGATAAATATTTCCCGGTTCTTTTCCTTGGCTCTCCGATGAATTCGAACCTAGGACCTGCCTCAGGTCGAAAGACCACCTTTCGCTTACGGCACTCAATAGAAGCACCGTATTTACCCAGGAAATTCATTCCCATTATAACATCATAATCTTGCATGTCGAGTACTATCAGATCGCAGTAAAGTTCACTTCCTGCAATTCCGACCGGCACCGCATGCAGCACATGAGTGGATGTCATTATTTCTCCCGAAGGTAGGGTCGTTAAGAACCTGCAGTCTAACACTTGCGGACGCCTATCTATCTTCTTGGTATATGGCACGGAAATGAACGAGTGCGTTGCCCCAGTATCAAATAATGCAGTAGCATACTGACTGAAAATAAGTATCTTCCGCAGTGTCTTCCTTGGTAATCGAGAAAACCCTGGCATTCATCATAGTCGGTTGGGCCTCCAGCATCAGGGTACCTTCTGGTTCAGCTTGCATATAGTGTAGTTTCGCTGGGGCACCTTGGTACTGGACGAGTTGTTGAGAAGGTGTCTGGCTCCTGGTAGGACAGTAAGCCGCCATATGCCCCTCCACTCCACAGGTGAAGCACCGATTTGTACCTCTTCGGCATTCCCCGGGGTGCCGTTTTCCGCATGTTGCGCACAGGATAGGCTTGGCCTGTTTATTTGCTAGGCCTCCTTGAGGGTTGTTCCATGACTTCCGTTTACCACTCTGATCTCCCTTCCAGTTGTTATTGACGCCCTGGGGTTTTTTCCCTCCTAAGCGGTGATGAAAGGAAAACGTCAAAGATAATGAAAGGAAGAATCGAGAATCCCGGAGTGAACTTGATCCTTACTTTCATTTAGCGCCTTCCTACTACCATTCCTAACATGATGACATGGGAACCTGACACATTTACTTCATACTTAGCATCATATCATGTCTTACTTAACATCATGTCATAGAGTCACATAAGTCATCATTTACGTACTTAAGTAGCAAACGTAAAGTTCTAGCATAAAACGAGTAAACATATTATTTTCTTGGCCAAGTCACTACCACACACATGCATTCTTGCCATCCTGCTGCTTCCTTACTGTCCCCTTGCGTGATCTGCGGTATAAGGAAATAAGACTATAAGCACACAGGCTTAGTAAGACTCTTTCCTATTCACTAAAACCATTCATCACTTAATAATGAGCACATGAAACATTAACATACTTAGTGCTCTACTTAGAACATAAGCATCTAAGATTACTTAGCATATATTTGACATGACATGAACATAGACATAATAAACATTCTTAGCATGGCATGATACATGACATAAACCTAAACATCATATACATTCTTAGCATGACATGATACATGGCATAAACATAAATATAATAAACATTCCGAGCATGGCATGATACATGACATAAACATAAACATAATAAACATTATTAGCATAGCATGTTACTTGGCATAAACATAAACATTATAAACATTCTTAGAATGACATGATACTTGGTATAAACATAAACATAATAAACATTCTTAGCATGGCAGAATGCATAACATGAATGAATGCATGAGTCTAATGCATATACTACATAAGGATGCTTAGCTTTTAAAATCATACTTTTAAATACTTAAACATAATCATAACATCATTGGGGGTCCCCGGCTTGTACCACATTCATACATCATAAGCGCGCATCTCTAAGTAAATACGAGGTAGTGAGCCCCGACCTACTAGGGTAAGGACAGCATAGTCGGTAGTCCCAGAACCGGGGCGTTTTTAAGGTACCCATCCCTGTTGCACAACTTCGGTAGTGCCAGAACCGTGGACAGCATAGTCGGTAGTCCAGAACCGGGGCGTTCTTAAGGTGCCCATCCCTTGGACCCATACTTCGGTCCGGTACATGCTCATTCATAAAGTAAAATACTTCACATGCTTCATCATTCATACATCATGGCATGCATCTTTATTCATAAAACATAGCATGCATCTTCATTCATAAACATGACATGCATCTTCATTCATAAAACATGGCATACATCTTCATTCATTAAACATGGCATGCATATTCATTCATAAGACATGGCATGCATCTTCATTCATTAAACATGGCATGCATATTCATTCATAAAACATGGCATGCATCTTCATTCATTAAACATGGCATGCATCTTCATTCATAAAACATGGCATGCATACATAAAACAGCATTCCTATTCCTAGTGCTTGCATGATCATGGCATCTAAGGTAAGCATTGCATTATATTCATTGAACATGATATATTTACATAGACCATTTTCCTAATCCATGGAGCTTGCATGGTCATGATACATAAGATAAGCATTGCATTTCATCCATAAGCATGGTATCTCTCACAAGCATGCATAGGTAGAACTTCCATAAACACGCTACCTACCATCCAAGTGCATGGCATAGAACATAAAACATTCATGTATAACCCTATTAAGCATGGCATAAACATACACACATGAAATATAGTACTTAAGGTTAGGGTTATTGGTAACATAATTTCTACCACATGCTTGAACATATATATATATATATATATATATATATATATATATATATATATATATATATATATATATATATATATATATTTCATAATAAGCCATAAACCATCATTCTTCAAACCCTAACTCCTCCCATACCCTATTTATCTTGCTTGGCCGAAACTTACAAGTGGGAGTTCCATCATTCAAATGACATGTAAGGTAGCATAAGGAACAAGGAACAACCATACATTACCCATAAGGCCATAAGAAGCTATTAGAGCTCATAATTAGGGTTCACCCTAGCTTTTAGCCCTATTTTCTAGGGTTGGCCGAAACATGCTTGGACCATGGGTGCATGAATAAATTCATAAAATTTCCAATTAATCACCTAACACCTTCCATACCATACCATAGGAGCCATTGGACCCCTTACTTGAGGTAAGCCCTAACTTCTTGCCCTAGAACCCTCCTTGGCCGAAACCTTTAGGGTCACAAGACCTTGTGACAACCTCCCCTTGAATCATGGGGATACCCAAAGTACATACTTGAAAGGTTAGGCCCAATTCCAACTAAAGAATCATGGTGAGAGTCCCAAACCCTAAGGGGTCTTTAGGGTGCTCCAAAAATTTCCCAAAAATTATATTTATTCTATATTCATCATGATAACGCATTAGAAAATATGAGAGAAGTTTTTAACATCGCCTTGGACCCAAAACCTATAGTGGCCGAAACCTAGGTTAGGGTTCATGGCTCTTTTCCTTTTTTTCAACATAAAATTCAAACAAGACTTTCATATCATGGTAAACTTCAAGGAGAGCTATTATACCACAGGTGAGGGAGTCTTACCTTGGTTGATCTTGATTATGAACCTTAGATTTGGGAGAAGGATGAAGATCTTGTTGCCTCTTGACCACCCCTAGCCTTTGTACCCTTGTAAAAGCCTTGGATCTTGGAGATGGAGCCTTAGGTGAACTTTTTCCAAGGGAGAATCCCTCTTGAGGGTTTCGGCTAGGATGAGGGAGGAGGAAGAAGAAATGTGGACTTGATGGAAAGAAGAAAGAAACTCCCATTCCCCCTCTTTATAACACATTAAGGAGGGTAAGTGAAGAGTCATGGTTGGTGACTCTTCATTTTTCCTAAGCCTTAACCATAATCCACTTCATTTCCTCATAGCACTCCCTTGCTAGGTGAATTGGTTAGAGCATGCATGGTTGTACAAGAGGTCCAAGGTTCAATCCTTGGTGCATGCATTAATTTTTCCATTTTATTTTTATTTTATTTTTCTATTATTTCGAAAATCCCTTAAAAATTCCCCCATAATTATGTTAATATTTCTCATTAAAATCCCTTTATATTTCTATAAATTTTTACCTAAAATTCACCAATAATCATGGTACTAGAAAGCCCATATAAGGCCCATTAGTGCCTATTTCCCCAATTTAAATGGAAAAAGCATGGATTTCTAGGTTAAAATTCGTGTTAATATTTCTAGGTCCCTCGGAAAATTATCTAGACATGCTCAATATTTTAAAGAAATATTAAGAAAATTTTCTGGGTCGTTACACCTCGAAAGACGGATCCATCCACTCGATGAGCCTCCTCTCGGGTAGCAGCATAAACTCGGCCCGACTCTGGCAGTGGTGGAGGTGGGGGCAATACCAATGCAGGAGGTACAGAAGGTAGCTGAGGTACCGATGTTCCCAAAATCTGAGACTGTTGATAGACAGGTAGCTGATACCCAGTATAGATCTGCTGACGAGGCTCTAAAATCGAAGGCTGAACTGAAGATTGGGGTACCACAGATAACGCTGCAGCCTCCTGACCCTGACCAAATAAACAGTAGAGCTGGATCGGTGGAGGGACAGTCTGCTGCTGCCGTGAAGGAGTCTGGGCCTTGCGGCCTCCCCGCTGGGCCCCCGACTGGCCAGAAGATCCTCCTCTAGCTGAGTCTCCTGTACCCGCCTCCTGCGCCCTCTGAGGGGAGTGGAACCTCCAATGGCCAAGCTGTTTGCAATGGAAACAAACAGCCCGTCCAATGGTACAGCTCGACATGCTATGTTCCATGGAGCCACACCAAGTGCACTGATGAGACTCTTTGGACCTCTGTCGGTCCTATCGAGAGGCCTGGGAAGATCCTGCCACTGAACCTCCTGTTTTCTGAGGCCGAGAAGCGACCCCAGAAACATCCTGTGCTGTCTGCTCCGGTCTATCTCGCTTCCGCGAGGACTGGGTCTGAGAAGTCTGCACTGTCTTCTTGTCCTTCTTCCTCTCTGATGATAGCCTCTGCTGCATCGCCTCCACATGTAAGGCGCGGTCCAGTGCCTGTCCGTAGGAAGTCAGATCCCAGGGAGCCATCCGAGACTGGATGTAGGGAGCCAACCCTCTAATGAAATAGGACATCCTCTTGATACCTCCTGGAAACATCTGCGAGCAACTCTCGGATAAGCGGTGGAACTCCGCATCATACTCAGCCACTGACTGATCTCCCTGTCGAATCTCCAGAAACTCCTGCGATCGAGTCAGCTGTTGTGCAGCTGGGAAGTACTGAGTGGTGAACGCCTGTCGAAACCTCTCCCAGGTAATCGGCTGAGTGCCCATAACCGATCGCTGAGTGATCCACCATGTCTCTGCTCGGTCGCGCATGTGATACGCCGCGAGCTCAACACGCTCCAGATCTGTACACTCTAGGTATGGAAACGTCCTCTCCAGTGTCTCCAGCCAAGCGCGAGCCACGTTCGTATCGGGGGCTCCATGGAACAGAGTAAGACGACCCTTAGCCGCCTGTGCTAATGCCGGAATCCGGGCCACAGATCGGCTCGAAACAGTAATAGTAGGTGTTGCCGGGAGTACTGCAGATGTAACGACCCGACCCCTTGGCCCCTTGGGCGGCCCAACTGGCGGCCCACTTGGCGGCCCACGGCCCCTTGGGGGGCCAAATCTCATTTGGCGGCCCCTTTGGCGACCTCTTGGGCGGTCGTTACTCACAAGTACTTCCCACCCCTGGCTAGTGGATTTTTGCCTTCCTCAGGATTCAAACTCTAGACCTCCAGGCTAAGTACTCTAGACCGACGGTACCATCCGGAGATTCTGCTGTAGCGATCTCGGCCTCTATGGTCCCCGCAGGCAACCCTCTAGGCCCGAGACCCTACGGGTCTTCCCACCCCTGGACAGTGGATTTTTGCCTTTCCCAGGATTCGAACTCTAGACCTCCAGGCTAAGTACTAAAGTTCCTGAATCCTGGTACCAATTGAGCTATAGCTCAATTGGTATCAGGATTCATAAACTTTAGTGCTTAGCCTGGAGGTCTAGAGTTCGAATCCTGAGGAAGGCAAAAATCCACTAGCCAGGGGTGGGAAGTACTTGTGAGTAACGACCGCCCAAGAGGTCGCCAAAGGGGCCGCCAAATGAGATTTGGCCGCCCAAGGGGCCGTGGGCCGCCAAGTGGGCCGCCAGTTGGGCCGCCCAAGGGGCCAAGGGGCCGAGTCGTTACAATAAAAAGGCGCCTTTTTATGTAGCGGCCCCGCCTCTATGGTCCCCGCAGGCAACCCTCTAGGCTGGCGACCCTACGGTCTTCCCACTCCTGGCAGTGGGTTTTTGCCTTCCCCAGGATTCGAACCCTTGACCTCCAGGACAAGTACAATAGTTCCTGAATCCTGGTACCAATTGAGCTATAGCTCAATTGGTACCAGGATTCAGGAACTTTAGTACTTGGCCTGGAGGTCTAGAGTTCGAATCCTGAGAAAGGCAAAAATCCACTGGCCAGGGGTGGGAAGTTCTTGTGAGTAACGGCACGGCCGAGGTCGCCAAAGGGGCCGCCAAATAGAGATTTGGCCGCCAAAGGGGCTGAGGGGCCGGGGTCGTTACAATAAAAAAGGCGCCTTTTTATGTAGCGATCTCGGCCTCTATGGTCCCCGCAGGCAACCCTCTAGGCCCGAGACCCTACGGGTCTTCCCACCCCTGGCCAGTGGATTTTTGCCTTTCCCAGGATTCGAACTCTAGACCTCCAGGCTAAGTACTAAAGTTCCTGAATCCTGGTACCAGCTCAATTGGTACCAGGATTCAGGAACTTTAGTACTTAGCCTGGAGGTCTAGAGTTCGAATCCTGGGAAAGGCAAAAATCCACTGGCCAGGGGTGGGAAGACCCGTAGGGTCTCGGGCCTAGAGGGTTGCCTGCGGGGACCATAGAGGCCGAGATCACTACAGCAGAATCTCCGGATGGTACCGTCGGTCCCGGCGGCTGTATATCTATCGGCTGCGAAATCTGAGGCTCTGACTGATCTGGAGCAGATGCTGGTGGAGCAGATGATGGGACAGCCTGGGTCTGAAACATCTGAAATATCTGTTGCATCATCTGCTACTGTTGAGCCATCTGCTGCATCATCTGCTACTGCTGCTCCATCTGCTGCATCATCTGCTGCATCATCAATGATGCAGCATCCTGAGGTACCACAGCAGGTGCCACTGGAGCTGATGCTGATGTCGTACCAACTGGAGGTACCACCGGTACTGCAGTCGGAACTGGCGACGGTGTCCGCGGGGGCTGAGATCTCTGATCATCAGGGGTCTCGGAAGAGGATCGTCCTCGGCCACGAGACCCTGTCCATGTCCGTCTCATAGAACCCTCCTCTGTCCCTGTCACCGTCGCTCGCTGAGACACCCGTGTCCTCCTGTGCGAGGGTCGACCCGGCCCACCAGGTCGGCGGGGTGGACTCAACTCTATGCGTCGCGGCATACCTGTAGGGCTATGCCATTCATTAATACCTGCCAAAAATTTCTAGAATTAACCACAAAACCTGCAACAGAATGTAAGAACATCGCCTGGAGCTGTCCCGTCGCCGCCATGTCCCAATCGCATCTATCGAGAAAACGACTCCGACATAAAATCCGAAAAACACCCACAGGACCACAAGGTATCTCGAGAACCTCGCTCTGATACCAAATAAATTGTCACGCCCCGAGACCCCCAGGAGCCGCTGATCCAATAGAAAATCGGACAGCACCTCCCCTGTCCGGCGGACAATTCACACATACACATATCACATAAAACACAACCACGCAGTTAAAATGACCTCAGGCCTCAAATCAAGATAGAATATAATATAAAACCGGGTAAACCATACCTGACTGCGGACCGATCCGACTTACGACAAAACATAAAGCATAAAGGTGTCACAAACGTACAACTATACTGTCGTATAGTAGGACTAAATCCAACAAAAGCAACAGTGGAAGAAAACAATAGAAAGTACTACCAACAACCTAGACGATAAATCTCGAAGACACCTCAACATGTACGCGAACTGGGACAGGCTGTCGGGCACGCTCCAGTCAATAATCCTGAAACAAAAACAAGGAGCTAACGGTATGAGTAATAAAACTCAGCGAATATCTCATCATATATATATACAAGATATTCTAAGATAGCAACAGGGTAATAGACTACCGAAATAACACGAGCATAGGCAGGAATAAGAACAACTGCAAGAGCATAATAATAACTACCATACCAAAGTAGCAGAGTCGCCAAGACCAGACATAAGGATCTCCTGTATGTGCATGTCAAACATATACAACATCAAGTATAAACAAGCACAAGTATGGCAAAATAAACGAAAACACAAAGTGCAATGACATGGTCTGGTCACCCCTGCCGTCGGTCAGACATCGTCACCTATGTACGGGAGGAAGCTGAGCGGAGGCCACCCTCCGACGTAGGGCTGTGACTGCCGTCCATACTCTGCTATCACTACTCCTGAGCGATCGAGTAGATGGAATGCTGCCGGTGTAACACCCCTACTCCAAGGCCTATCCTAGCGATGTCTCTATCAGCCTAAGGCCATCTGTGGATGACATCTCTGTCTGAGTGTTACCCCTACCCCATGTATATAATGGGGGAGAGATATCTCCCTCTCATCTCTTGGTATCTGGACAACGCAAGGAGGGGCATCTACTTGCTACCACGCTCCGATTCACTAACCCATGAGTGCATGAGCGGAGCAGCACAGAGCACACTACCCAATACTCCGTCAACCACTAACCCATGAGTGGTCGTATAGGTAGGTCAGTATGACTGTGGACCTAGCTCACCCAAAAGGGACCCCTGCTCGACAGTGATGCACAGTGCACGATGATGCATAACCCTGGTCAAATAGCATCCACTATCTAGTCCACCTATATCGACATGATATGCAAGGTTCGTGGATAATGCACCATAACCTAAGTCCTAAAGGTATAGGTATCACAAGTCAATTGTGGCACAAACAACATCAACAAAACAAATATAAGAGTCATGCCACAATTTATTACGCTATTGCTAAACAAGTCTATCAAGTATATATATATATATATATATATATATATATATATATATCTGTGACAATTCTAAAAGAAGAGTCAGAGATACCCGCCTCCGATATAGAAGTCCGTAGTCGTCGAGAACCACCCGTCAAAATAATATCCGCGACAAGGAACTAAGTCAACTCCCTGCAGCAAAAGCATAATTAATAATTAAATATTTCTAACGACTCATAACTCTACATACCATTTAGATTAATCAGGATTAATTAAAATTAATTAATCTCAATTAACTCTCAATTCCTAATCACCCACTCACTCACGGCAAAATTTGCCAACCCAAAATTCCCTCCTATCCCAACAGAAAATGAGATTAAAACCTAGTTCGAATTATAGAACTCTTAACCGAAACCATTGCTTCAATAAAAATTCACACAGCAACATTGATCCATTACCCCATCAACAGCTCAGCTCCAAAAATCTAAATTCCATACTAGGTCCTCAAAGAAGTTCTCGGCAAAGCATGATCAACCACAAGCAAAACATCAATTCTACCTCTTAGCCTTAAACAGAAACAAATCCAACAGAACTCATGGTAGCATAAGGTAAGCAGCAACCAACTCCTACGCATGAAAATGAACCACTTCGATCACCAAAACCCGATCCTAGAACAAGAACGAATCTGTAAGGAAACTCCAATTCAGAAACTTCTACAAGAATCAAACCGAATTCCTCTCCCAAAATAGCATGGTTTTCCCAACACACACTCAACAAAATCTACCCATCGCTGAAAACCGATCAAGAAACCCATCCACGAAACCGAAGAACCCTACAAATCAGAGAAAGGTTTACCTCAGCCCACGCTTGACTCCTCTGCTCAGTTTTCTCGAGAAGAAAATATCGCCCAATTCACCGTGCCCTAGATCTTTCCACACCGGCGCTTGTCAAGTCGAAGAGGGGAATCAACGACAATAGAGGAAATCGCTTGAGAGGAATGGAAGACACAGAGTCGGTGCTAGGGCTCGCGACGAAGAAGAGGGGAAATCCCCTTTGGCGTCGGCGGAGATGTGGTTTTAACGTGCGGAGAAGAAAAAGGAAAGAAGAAGGAAATCGGAAGGGAATCAAATCTGACCGCTCTTATATTTGGGTAATTAATGGATTGGTCTTTTGCGAAAACCCCCCTGTTATTTTCGCTATTCGCACAAAAGCCCCTAACGCCTGAGTTTATTGTCTTTTGGCCCCTTCAATTTTCCATATTCTAACATAATAGTTAATAATATATGCCTGTTATTATATCGGAATTAAGGGATCGTACTTCATAATATAAACTTGAGATCTTATGCAATTATCGAGTCAGTACAAATTGGATAACCTCGGGTTTTGGTCCTACTCAATGTACTCAAAGTACACTAGTGTAATTCTATGGTCAAGACTAAACACACTGATAAGTACCATTTTTGTTAATTATTTTAATTGCTAAAATCCATGTTTGACCCATGTTTTACTTGCTTAATTATGATTTTACCCTAGGTTTTAGGATTTCCTCTTATTTTGGACTTAATTACAAATTTGCATATTTTTGGATTATTTGGCCACTAATTTTCTGATATATTTTTATAGGCATGAAAGGATCCTGGACCTAGGGCATACTGGGTCAAGCTTGAGTCGGAAGTGGACCCAGATCAAGTTATCAAGTTTCGGATTAATCTGGGACGTCCGATTCAAAAGCGGCTAGATCTGAGCCATCTGGGACCATCTGAAGCAATCCGAGCTAGGGTTAGGCTTGATCAAGCATTCTGATCAATATCTGAAGGTTTCATCCAAATCAGTGCTCAATCAACCGTTGGATCAAGCTTGGAGGGCTCTAGATCGTCCATTCAAAGATTAAGTTGATCTGGACCATCCGTTGCACATCTGGAGGATCCGAGCTACCACGAGGCAGATCCTGACCCCTGATCAACATCCTCAAAGTTTGGCTCAAATCAGAGAAAGATCAGCCGTTGGATTCATCCAATTCAATCTGGACCGTCCAATGCTAAATACTTAAGAAAATTTTCCCAGCCTTCAGCCGTTGTCGCGTCTCCGCCGTTTCTTCGTCTTCTTCGTTGTGTTCTTCACGTTCTTCATGTTCTTTTTCATCTAAGGGGCGCGACCCCTCAATTCTTCATCTAGATCAAGATTTGGATCATTGAAGATAGCTAGGGTGGAGAATTCAGCTCAGATTTCATCAGGACAGAGTTTGTTTGAGGGTTTCGACATCTCTGCTAACCAATCACTTGTTTCTCGTCCACAAGCCAATTCCGATCGTTTGAGCTGCTTGTAGGGGTTCTCAGGTGAGCTCAGATGTTCTTCAAATCATCATCGCAAGCCATCCATTGAGACAGAAGAGATTGGACTGAAATTTTTCAGCCGCGTGTAGTTTGAGCAGAGTTCATCAATCCAAGCTGCGCTCCACTGATTTGCTGAGCCTAGGGGTTCGAAGCCAGCCCTTGCTTGACGACCAAGGAGATTTTGAGCTCGGGAAGGGTTGAGGAGTAGTTTTCTATAGTTAATTTCATTGTATTAGCAGTAGCTTTTAATTCTGCCGCAATTTCAATTCTGCACTTTTGTTTCAGGATAGTTAACATCGTTTATTGCATTGTTCCAGCTTAAATTAGGGTTCAATCTTCAAGTTAAGTAGCTAGGGAATGTGTTTAGGGGATAATTGTTTTTAATTTCAATTTATTTCTCGTTTTTAGCTTGCGTATCAGTTTGTATCAGCTTTTCCCTATTTTTCTTCATCCTGCGTATCAGCCACTTCAGTTTCAAGTTCCTGATTTGTTCTTGCTTCAATTAGAGTTTTAATTCAGTGTTTTTATTAGCCAGCTTGTTTGTGTAATGAACAAGTGTGTTTAGATCAGTTTATTTAGTCGCAATTCATTTCTGAATCTAGTTTTCAGCTGCGTATCAAGTTTCCTGAATAGCTGTTCTGTAATTTTCTGTTCAGTTTCGAAAATTTCAGTTTGTTCCCAGTTAGATTTGTGTTTAGTGTATTCCCTGCGATTGAAGATAGCATTTAGTATGTTAATGCATGAAATCTGAGTTTGTTTCCTATTCGGTTTTATTTCTGAATTATTATCTCAGCTTGTAATGTGTATAAAACCCATTTCTGAAATTCCAGTTTATGCCTGCATGAACTGATTAACAGGTTTCGAGTTGCATTGTTAATGAACATTAGTGCATCATGATCATTGTTGAAACAATTCATTTGGTGCCTTAGACTCTGAATTCAGTTTGTTGTTTAAGCTTTGATCTTGTGCTGAATTTTCTGCACTCTTGTTTGCATTGGGTCCATTTCTGCACACCATTAGTTCTGATGTCAGTTCTGTCCTGCGTATCAGATTCAAGTTTCTGAAAATTGCATTAGTGAATTGTTGAGCTCGAATCTAGTTTAATTTGCAGTTGGTTTACTTCTGAACCGTAGCCCCATCTCAGCTTCATGATCTGAATTTTTACATTCGAATTCTGCAAGTTTCAATCCCTGCACATTCAATTTCTGCATTGAGCTGCTTGGGAATTCCTGATTTCAGCTCTAAAGTTCTCATTCTGTACATGAATAGCAATTTTACATCAGCCAATAGTTTCCCATTTAGCATCAATTTCATGCTCCTGGATCAGTCACTGCAATTTCTGCAGTAACCTGCTAAAGTTTATCTGTCCTTGTTGCGTTTCTGCATCAATGCATTTCTGCATCCCAGTTTCAAATCTGTACCCAATTCATTACTGCAATTTTTAGTTGTAGATGCTAAAGTTTGTATCAAGAAAGCTTGGAAATTGAATTCCATTGCATTTGAAATTAGTTGCTTGCTTGAGTTGCATCTAAGTGGAGTTTGAATTGCCAATTCAGTCCATTAGTTGGAGTTATACCTGCACGTTTGATTTCTGCATTGGAGTTATATTTCTCATTCATTTGTTCAATTTCAATTGCTTCACGTTAGTTGTTTGTTGGATTTTGCTTTAAAACCAGAATTGTTTCCCAAAATTGGTTACTTAGATTTTTCCATTGATTGAGTTGCTTATTACCATCATTTTGTGTGGCTTATTAGCTAAGTCCTCTATTTTCATTGCATTTCCATTTCTAATTGAAACCCAATCACATTTGAAACCCAAATTCACAAACGACACATAAACCAAGCTCGAATCAAATTATATCAACTAGCTCCGAGAAAAATACGACCTGTGGCCCCTTTACTACGTTTTCATATTTTTTTATTGCAAAAAGGGTTTCCAGCACATTTTTATAAATATCTAAATTCTGACGGATCCACACATTTCGTGACAACTTTAAACTAGCTAAATCGGGTTCGTCACACACCTAATTGCACTACAACCATTCTGATGGGTTGTCCAATTCCATCTCAGTTGTGAGCTTCTATTTTATACTAAGCAAGGAACTGATAACATGATCTTCCGTGTGACACCACACACCATGTTATCTACAATGCAAAGTAATTGGGCTTCATGCATATACTAATGTAAACAGGAACCTAGTGTAGTTGTGATTCTCTTTTCAAAATAAAGATGTTCATATAAAGAAATTCACGTCTTTCAGTATACTCATCTTACAGTCTCTTCCTTATGGAGTTTTACCTCCTCTAGGAGAGACTTGACCTGGTCATGAGACTTAGCCAGTTTGCAAGATAGATAAGAGATAAGTTTATAAAGATCTGATTCAGTATAATCTATTACCTTGAGTCGGCCAGTTTCTGACAGTAAGACAGTTCCATGCTCCGTTTCTTCTTCTAATTCAGAGTCAACGCCGATCTCGTCTTGGCTTGTTAACATTAGGAGGTTGGAGTGCATTGGTTCATCCTCATCCGATTCTGAGGACGACTCGTCCTAGGTTGCTTGCAATGCCTTCTTCCTTCATTGCTTTTTCGTGTCTATTGCGTTCGGGCATTTGGATTTGAAATGCCCCTTCTTTCCACACCCATAACAGGTGAGGTCTGCCTTGTTCTTTGGTCTAGATGGATTGTCCTTTGGTTGTCCCATTTTCTTTTTCTTTTGGGCGTTCCAAGCATTGAACAACTTCTGAACGACATTCACAAGCTCCACCAGTTCTTCTTCTTCAGATTCCGAGTCAGAATCTGGTTCTAATTCTGGTGCCTTCTTTTTTATTTTTCCTGCAAATAAAGCTATACATGTCTATGCAAGTGCACCGTTAATCTGTTCATATAATTCAAATTCTGAAAATAATTCATCTAATTTTATTTTAGACAAATCCTTAGAAACATTGTAAGCATCAACCATTGATGCCCACAGTGAGTTTCTAGGGAAGGAGTTAAGTGTATACCTGATTAAATCCCTGTTTTCAATTATGTGCCTTATGATGTGGAGTTCGTTCATAATTTCTTGTATCCGGGCATGCAGTTGGGAAGCAATTTCTCCGTCCTACATTTTTAGATTGAACAATTTATTTAATAGTAAATTACGACGGCTTACCTTGGTGTCGGATGTTCCTTCGTGGAGTTCTATCATCTTAGTCCACAATTCTTTGGGGCTGCTAAAAGGTCTGACGCGGTTCAGTTCCTCCTTCGTGAGTCCACATTGGAGAGTTTGTGTTGCTTTTGCATATGTTTCAATTCTTCTCTTGGCAGATGTGTCCCATTTGTCATAGCTCAGCACTGTTCCTTGCTCGTCTCTTGGGAGATCGAATCCGTTTGGATTATGATCCACATGTCCACCTGAGTGTAGGATCAGTGTCGGTCGATAGAGGGGGGGGTTGAATATCGACTCGATCTTTTTTGCAGAATTCCGTCATTCGATCGTCATTCTATCAAAGTTAGTTCGCAGCGGAAAAATAAAATAAAATAAAGACAGCAGACAAGCGGGTTTATTTACTTGGTTCCCAACCCCCCCAGGGTCAGTACGTCCAAGTCCTATGTACTCGGCGTGAGTCCTCTATTGGTCTCCTTTCCAGAATTTCTGGAGGCGAAGAATACCCGTCTTACAGTTTGGTTACAAGTACAAAAGAATAACGTTAAATACAACTTGTAAATGAAAAAGTAAACCAACGGAAAATGAAGATTCAGCCAATCCGAAAGTCCGAAGTGCATCGCACTTCCTCCTTGAGCCACTAGTAGAAAAATGCTTATTAACCACTGGCGTTCACCGTTGTCGTAGGCGAAAATTACTGTTGTTAAAGGTCATGTTGTTAAAAGGGGTGGTCTACATCAACAGTTACAAACCGTTGTCGTTTATAGTCAATAACAACAGTGTAGCAATAGGTTTTCACCGTTGTCTTTTAATGTGAACGACAACAGGTTAACAATAGTATTAAACCGTTGTTTGTGTGTGATTTAAACAATAATTTAACAACAAATAAAAATCATTGTCTTTTGGTTGAGGCAGCCAACAATTTACAACAAATATCATTTAAAAAATAAATTATTTAAATAATTAAATAATATTGAGCAAACACACTTCAAACTATCATACATCAAAATATCATCAAATATCATACATCATACTGTGCAAATATCATACATCAAGATATCCTCAGTATTAGTCCAAACTGAGATAACATCATCAAAATATCATATACATCAAGAACCAGAAACTGAGATAAACAAATAGATGAAGACAGCCGCACCCCAGTAGCTTCATCCAAGTGCAGTCAACCAGATGAAGACAGCCGCGCCCCTTAGCTTTGCACCATAAACTGATTCCTTCCCTTGGATATAAATTGTCACAACAAATAGAAATATAAAATGAGCATTCACAACTAAAAATAGTAGACCAAAAGATTCTAGAAGATAATCAAACTCACATACAGATTCTGCAGTAAGAAAAGAGTAGATCGACATATTAGAACTACAATCTTGGAAACTGTAATTTGTGAAAGCAAGCCAAATTTGCTGGTTCGAAGCTTCAGTAAAATAGCAGAATGGTAAAGAAGTACATGTGTAGATTCTCCAAAATTTCAGTGAATGAGCAGTGCACTCATGGTATGGGAACATCCAAGTGTAAACATGATGCCTATTTTTTAGCATGTGGTATGATAACTAGAAATTATAAATTAACTGGAGGAAAAAATAGAAGCATCTCACTATTTCTCAGGCATAGTTACCCTTGTCAAGTGAGTCAAAAAATTGAAGTTTCAAAATACTTGCATTTTGAATAAAGTTGTAGGAACTTAGCCTGGTCCAGAAAATGCATTTAAGGGAACATATGAGATGTAGTATACATAACTTGAATTGCAAAAAAGGAAACATTTAGCATGTAGAACAAAATGTCTTGGGCAAACCTCATTTGTGTTGAGAAGTAATCCAGCCTTCATTTAGTCCTTCAGTTCACTAAATTTATCCTGCATTTATGTACATGAACCCTAGATTTAATTCTGACATAGTGGCGCTGGAAATTTCTATGTGAACTGAAATGCATCAGTAAGGAAGCTATCTGCGATTTATCTGACTCTGACCTGAAAAAAAAAATTGAAGAATTTAAATACTCACAAGTTGGATATGATAAGGATAAATGTATCTTTTTCTTAAGAATAAAGTTACCTCTAGAAGATGATCTGCCTTTATGTAAGTTTTTGGTGTCTTTATCATGCAAAAACTCAAATGAGATTACTATAACCTTCACATGCAAAAATGACTCTTTTGGCAAAATAAAACAAAAAAACATCTTTAAATGTGTTTTATAGGTGGAAAGTGTACTCAAAATGTCGAGCTACGTGGAGAAAACATCAACATTACTTACAAACCGGATGGGACTCACATAGCTGTTGGAAATAAGGTACAAAAGAAGAGCTTATTTCTGCATTTTTCTGTAGCTTGATATTTGAAACTTTGTTTGCCAAATTGGACATAAGTGAAATAATAGGAACAACAGTTTAGATTTTAAGATCATGTTTCTCATTTCTCTATTCCGCTTCCCTGCTCATTGGCTAGAAAAGTGTCACAATCATAAGCTGCACATATCCCTATTTCTTCAACCTAAGTAGAGATTCTTGCAGTATAGTTAATTTGTGTTTGATAAATTGGTTGTTATCTTTTTTTTGTCATGTTGTGAGTTGTGACTTGCTCCTATCAAAACTGAAATTTTTTTTGTTTTAATCAAACAGTACCGGCATTTACATACCAGGATTTAGGTCCTTGCATTTACCTCTTTGATTATTTTGACTTTCTTAAGGCATCCACATTTCCTTATTTCAGTTTTTTTCTCTAATGTGAAAGTCATTTGTTTTAAATTAATTGGGTTTGTTTCTTTTCCTTATGTAACTGATGGTGAGGAGTCCAGTTACTTTAAGCGTGTTTGTGCTCAACCTATGTAGAAGGATGAGTAAGTTGGGTTAAAAATCAAATGTGTGAGAGCCACATCCCTAAATCTATAGGAACATTATTAGCAACTCAACAAAATAAAGTTTGTATCAAACTTCATCTGCAATAAAGCATACAAGCTATTAACTTGTATTTACCCCGAAAGATGTGGCGGAAACGCCACTCCACTCTATGCAAATCCTTTGCCACCAGCTCTTGACTTGGTGGCTGCGGCTCATGTCCTGATCACCAACCAAATAATAAAGAGAATACGAAACAAATAAGAAGAGCATGAATAAGCACAACTTCAAATCTTACCAGTGGAGGTAAGCACTCATCTGCATGACGTCGTAGCACAGAGAGCCCACCATGTGTGCTAGTATCGGGTGCGGGCGGTGTTTTGCAGAAAGAATACACATGAGGCCGGGGCTTTGGAGATGGAATGGCTCCGTTCTCGACAGTGTTCTCGTCTTGCTGATGTAACGTTCATAAAATACATATAACAACAATATACCCAACTATATCTTCATAGGCTTCAACAAAAACACATAGCGAATGATCCATGAACAGGCAAATATGCGTCTTTTGAAAATCTACCTTATCAGGAAGCAATGACACCTGAGCATATACCTCATCAGTATCTGGTTCAGCCTGTCGAGATAAACCACAATTCTGAGATTAATCAAAAGAAAAGAAACAAGTTCTAAGCTCTGTCGCTGAAACAAAAGAGACGGAATTTCACAAGATCACCTTCAGTTGAACATTCATCACACGGCAAAGGATCTTCCATGGCAGGTTGTAAAGCGGCATCTGCCGGTCAGAAACCTGATTTGTGGACGCTTCCACCTAAAACGCGGCCATAGACGAGCAAATAATAAGCACAAGAACCTCGACGACAATGAGAGTAATCCTAGAGGACCAAAAGAAGAAATCCTAGGAATTGGAAATCTATAAGACATTTTAGCAAAATTATGGAATCCCTTGGATATTTCGCTTGGCACCTGCTCAATGTGCCCCTGAGGGAAGTAAAAGACTTTCTCCCCAACTTTAGGAATCGTCACCAAAGGACCGGCGCAAGAAAGCCATAACTCTGTGTACAAAGCTCCCTCCAATTCTGTTATAGAATCAAAACCAGAAGAAATTTCATCAAAAACTGACTCAGATCGGCGATGAAACTTACCTTTAACGCTGAGAGAGTCATTGGCAAAACCTAAACTTTCATTCACATCAGCAAAGCCGCCGGTCGTTGCTCCGCCCTCATGCGGCTCGCTACACACAGACGAGAAGCTCTGCACTTGTCCTCCACAGCTACCCATAACCGACACCTCCGACGGCGCCATCAGTACCTCGGAAAATGCCGCAGCTCCACGACTTCCCTACCCACCGCCGATCCAATCAAAATAACCCATCATAAACCCTAAACCGAATCCATTACCCAATTCTCAGAGCATCAGTTCCCCCGATCACTTCTCAACCTCTGACGCCCTCCCTCTCTCACACACACACACTGAAAAGCCGAAGAAAAAGAAAGAATCAGCTTGGCTGCGATTTAGGGCTCGCAAGAGAGAAGAAGAGGTCGACGCTTGGCTGCGATCCAGGGCACGCAAGGGAGAAGAAGACTCGGGTTGGCTTGGCTGGGATTAGGGCTTGCGACACACGAGAGAGAAGAAAGAAGATTTATAAAAGGTGGTCATTTTTTGTTTTCGCGCTCATCGCTCGTTGTTGTGTATTACTACGTAAGGAACACCAAACGATAACGGTTATTTAAAACCAGTTGTCGTAACCAACCAAATAGACATCGGTTTTTAAAAAACCGTTGTCGTTGCCATACATAAGACAACGGTTTTTTAACAACCGTTGTCTTTTTTCGTAAAAAACTTTTCAACATCAACGGTTTTTGAAAAAACCGTTGTTAAATAAAAAAAGACAACGGTTTTTTTAAAAAACCGTTGTCTATTGGGTGTTGTTGAATCCAAAATTTCTTGTAGTGAGCCTCCTTGGTCGCAGAACTTTAGCACTTTTGCTTCGCACAGATTACTTTAGCGGATGGGAAACATGATTCCATGAAGTGAAGGTCGAACCCCTATTTATACTGTGTTCACGGACGCCTCAAGGCTCTTGGGCGCCTGCCACATGTGGTTAAAACTTCATCCATAACAGAAAAATCACGCAGGGATAAAATACTCTTCCTAGGCGCCTGGGAAGCTCCTAGGCGCCAGGGTAATGCTATACTGGGCACCAGAGAAAGGCTATACTAGGCGCCTAATTCATGTCAGACGCCCAGGAAGCTTCTTCCCAGGCCTTGTTTCTCCTGCGTTTGCATTCCTATTTTACCTCCAACTCTAGGTACCTGCAAGACAACAAACACAAGACAAACATTCAAATAATCTTATATCTTAGTTTATTGGTTCTGACTTTGGATTTCATCCCAAAATCCTAGGTCGAACCGACGCCTACTGTTCCCTTTCCCGGGGAGCACGTCCTCACCTACTCCACCCTAGAGAAGTTACCTTTGCCAACTGGGACCTCCGGTTGGACTTTTGCACAGCTTCTGAGAACCCGGATCTCGAGATGTCCGACCTCGACCCATCTCTACATCTGTCCGCAATCCCCGCTCGGCTAAGTCTTTTTCCCGATCCTCGACCATGACTTCATTCTCGGCCTCCGAGACTCCTGAATCTCGAGACGTTCGACCTCGACCCGTCTCTACTTTTATCCGTAATTCTCGCTCGGCTAAGACTCCGTTGCCTGATCCCTGACCAGGACTTCGTGCTCAGTCCCCCGGACCAAGACTCCGTGCCCAGCTTCACTCACCAGGACTTCGTCCACCTAGTTTCACTCACTAGGACCTAGCTTCACTCACTAGGTGTTCTTCCACCTAGCTTCACTCACTAGGATTTCTTCCCTTCATAATAATTTCTTTGCTAGTCATTTTAATCCTGACTAGACATCTCTCCTCCACCTTTCAAGTATGTATCCCAAACCTCAAGTCCAGTTTGGTTTAATCCCTTGGTCAAACTGACCAACCCTGGGTTCTATTCACTCTGTCAAACATTAGATCCTGTTTGGCTTAACCCTTTGTCAAACTGATCAAACCTAGGTTTACCCTATCAAACATAAGGTCCTGTTTGGTTTAACCCTTGATCACTTTGACTACACATTATATTGTTACTGCCAAACATTAGGTCCTGTTTGGCTAACCCTTTGTCAAACTGATCAAACCTGGATTATCTTACCAAACATCAGGTCCTGTTTGGCTTAACCCTTGATCATTTTGACTTGACATTAGTATATTGCTACTGCTAAACATCAGGTCCTGTTTAGCTAACCCTTTCTCAAACTGATCAAACCTGGGTTATCTTACCAAACATCAGGTCCTGTTTGGTTTAACCCTTGACACTTTGACTCGACCTTAGTATATTATCAAATATCGAAACACTAGTGGTTGACTGTGCATAGCTGATGCACTTTGCACTAACACTGAGTCTTCAGGTGAACTTCCATTCGACTCTTCCAATAACCGAAATCTTCCCCAGAGAAAAGAGGGGGGCGAGCAGTGTTGTAGCCTTCTTGCATGACCATCAAGGAAGAATCAAAGAGATTAGACTTGCAAAAAACAAAAAGAGACAAATGTACCAAGACTTTTATCTTGGATTAGCAGTGCGGAAAAAATAATAAATGCTCGAAGTAAGAAAAAAAACAACGAAAATCCGAAAAAAACTCAAGTGGTGGTTTCACCAAATTGAGCAGCCCCTGCTCTGATACCAATTATAGGATCGAGATAGAGCGATAGAGGGGGGTGAATATCGCTTCAACGATATTTTAGGTTTTTAAACGATCGAGTATGCAGTGGAAAACAAAACACAGCATGCTAACACAAGTTAGTTTTGCTTACTTTAGAGTCTTGACCGACTCCTACTACAAGGTCCACGATCCTTGATCGTTTATGTTGAACTATCACTAATAGTCGAATGAATGTACAGATAACAAGATTTTAGTGTGAAATTAAAATAAAATAAATATACCGACTCCTTTTTGAATAAGTTGAAGTTCATCGCTCGGAGAGTCGGACGACTTTTCGTCGTTGTTGAAGCTTTGATCGCGCAGCACATAAGAAAACAGAATGATCACAGAGTGTCAATTGATATTCTGGGGTTCTGATCTCGACTCATTTATATAGTAGTCTTTCAGGCGCCTGAAAGGCCTTTTAGGTGCCTTAGTCGCAGCGTCTCGGGCGACAATTCTATCCGCTGCGCAGTCAAACTTCTATCTTGGCTCAGGCACCCTAATCCCTTTCAGGCACCTGAGTGCCGACGTGGCTCCTCCACTCAGCACTCGCCACGTAAGCTTGACCGTTACACCAGCTCAGCCACCCGCTGCCAGCACCCAGGCGCCTGAGTCCCATTCAGGCACCCTAGTCCAACTAGTTCAACTTTTTAGCTGCAACAAGGGTTAGTTCCACACAATAATATAAATATAATTGAAGCAAGTATGGATTACATTCAGTGCTGCCTTGGTCCTGACTTTTAGGTTTCACCTGAAACCCTAGGTCGGAACGACGCCTACTGTTCCGTCCCGGGGAATACGTCCTCACCTACTCGTCTCAGAAGAGTTTACCTGCTGCCACCCGAAACCTCCGATTGGACTTTTGCTCAGCCTCTATGAACTCGAAACTCAACGACATTTGACCTCAACCTATCTCGACTCTTGTCCACAATCCCTGCTCAACAAAGTCTTCTGCTCAGTCCCCCGGACCAAGACTTCGTGCTCGGCTTCACTCACCAAGTCTTCGTTGCCCGATCCCCGGCCAAGACTTCGTGCTCAACCCTGCAGGTCAAGACTTCTTGCCTGGCTTACCTAGGATTTTCCTACAAGCTCCATAAATTCATCAGTACACACAAACAAGCTTAACTTGAGCCCTTTGCCACTTATCAAAACAAGGTTCGATCTGGTGCTTCCGTCACCAACAACGTTCATTAATTAATCTTAATTAAGGATTAGTTCTTGATTAATCCCAAACATTGAGATTAGGTAAGGTTCCATCCTTGCTTAACCCAAGTCGCCAATCCATTAGAATATCATACCGCTAAGAACATCAATATCAACAAGTTGAGGTAAGGAGAAATTCCACTATGGCCTATCAAATAAAACATGGACCATGTATCCCATGGCAAACAGCACTTAATATCATGATTACCACAATTCATTCAAATGTTTCCCTATACTACCCCATTAATGTAGCATACAACAAAATACCATTAGACCAAAAGAACAAAGCTAACAACTATTCGAAACAGAAATGCAGCCCAACTTCTAGCTCACAGTAGACCATTAGATGATCAAAATAATTCAACAATAACCAAAACTAACTCCCAAAGCTTCTATCAAGATTTACAACCCGGTCATGCTACAAACCCATGCTTTAAACCAATAACAAAGACTTCTATCGAATTAAACGAGATCATCCACTAGGTGAGGTATCCACTATCCTAGCTTCATTCGATCTAGTAATCACAGATCTCATTAAACACTAGAATGTAACCAAAATTATGATATATATCGCAACAACATTACCTCACAAAACCCATGCATAAGGATCACTCTCTCCTGCTCAGATCCGGCTAAGCCATTGTCGGGACTTTAAGGACAATAACAACTAGAAGATTGACAAGGTTTGGAAGAAGCTTAATGTGGGGGTTGGTGCCATCGAAAGAGGGGGGAGGGGTGAATATCAACCGTAAAAATTTCACGAAAACTTCGTAAACTTTCGAGGTTCGTTCTAGACACAGAGTTAGTAGCAGCGGAAAAATAGAAAGAACGAACAAACACAGAACAAAGAATGCACACGGGATCTACTTGGTTCCCAACCCCCCAGGGTCAGTACATCCAAGGCCTAAGTACGGGAACGCCCGTCCACTAGTGGTCTCCTTTCCGGACTTTTCAGAGGCGGAGAAACCCGTCTTACAGTGCAAAAATTACAATCACAAAGGTAGATAAAAATAATTGTAGAATATGAATTCAAACCAATAAGAGTCGAAGACTCGGCCGATCTGGAACTCCGTAGTGCCGCGCACTTCCTTCCGGAGCTTCCTTGGTCGTAGAGCCTTATCGTTAGCACTTTTCTTCCATTCGGAATGCTCAGAATGATCGTAGAAGTGTTGGTCTAAGTTGAGGGGTCGAAGCCCCTTTCATAGGTTGGTTGCTGGGCACCTGTGTTCAATGAGGCGGTTCACAGGGCTTGGTCAAAGCTTATCTCTGCGCCGAACTCGTAGCAGCAGATAACCCATTGATCTAGGGCACTTGTGTTGAAGGAGGCACCTCAATGATTGAGGTGCTCTGCATCATTGAGGCGCTTAGCTGACTGGGGTGCCCTAGCAGAAGGAGGCGCTTAGCAGCCTGGTTTCTAGCCTTGTTGTGTGTTTGTTTGCCTGCTTTGTCTTCACATTTAGGTACCTGCAAGATACATAAATACAAGCAAACACATGTACAATCTTAGCCTTAGCAAATTGGTTCTGACTTTGAATTTTCACGAAACCCTAGGTCGAACCGATGCCTAAGTTCCCTCCCTCAGGAACAGGCCTTTCACCTACTCCTCTCAGGAGATGGTTGCTGTTGGTGTAGGAAGCACCATATCGAACCTTGTTTTGAAATTGGCAAAGGATTCAATATTAAGTACTATTTGTGCTCTAACGATGTTACTCAAGTGTGTAGGAAAAGTCCTAGGAACACTAGGCACTAAGTCATGATCGTGGACTGGCCACTAAGTCCTGGCCGAGGGCTGGGCACCGAAGACCTGGTTCAAGGAATTGGCCACTAAGTCCTGGCCGAGGGCTGGGCACCAAAGACCTACTCGAAAGGTGGGCACTAAGTCCTTGCTGAGGGCTGGGCACCGAAGACCTGCTCGGAAGGTGGGCAATAAGGCCTGGTCGTGGATTGGGTACGAAGACCTGGTGAGTAAAGCTGGGCAAAAGTCCAACCGGAGGAGCTGGTTGTCAAAAGGTAAATTCTCCTGAGAGGAGTAGGTGAGGATGCGTTCCCCATCGAGGGAACATTAGGCGTCGGTTTGACCTAGGGTTCCATTTGAGAGACCCGAAGTCAGAACCAAGACAGCTACGGCTGTAAAAATCTAACATTTCTTGCCTTGTTTGTAGTGGAACTAACCTTGGATGCAGGGACCAAAGGAATGTGTTTCTGCAGCTCAGAATGCCCCAAAGGAGAGGGTCAGCAGCTGGGCTAGGCACCCTGGAGGTCCCGGGCACCCATGGTCAAAGCCAAATGAACAACTAAGCAAAAATCGCTTCGGAAGCTTACTGGGACAGGCGTCCTCAAGGTCCAGGGCGCCCTGATGGTCCCGGGCGCCCTGGATGTCTCGGGCGCCCTGGGTCCAAGCCAACCAGCGGTCGAAGCAAAATCAGCCGCGAAGCCAAGCAGACCAAGTCAACCGGGGCACTCCCAGTGTCTCGAGCGCCCCTATCAGCTCCGAGGCTGATTCTGGAGGGATAAGCGCTGACCGAGCTGCAGATGAGGTTTCTCGGATTCGTAGGCACGTGTCAGGCGCCCCCAATGTCCAGGGCGCCCCAGGAGCAGTATAAAAGGGGCTCGACCCCTAAGGCTTCGACATCACTTTTTCCAACGCTTCCAAGCTCTTCGTTCAAGCGCTTTGCTCCGGCAAACTCCGTTCTCGACATTCTAGCGCTGACGACGACCCTCTGCTCTAAAGTACGATCCACACCGGGCGTCGGTAACGAAGAGTATATTTGTTTAGTTAATGCACTCATATTGTAATAATTTCTATAACCTTTTTGCGCTACTATAGAATTGCCCACAGTAAATGGTCAAGGACCGTGGGCCTTGGAGTAGGAGTCGAACGCGACTCTGAACCAAGTAAAACCACTTGAGTTCTGTGTGTGTTTCGTTTAAATTCCGCTGCGTACTTTCTCTTTTCAATCCGAAACGTTTTCATGATATTCACCCCCCCCCTTTATCGTGTTTACTCGATCCAACAGTTGCCACCCGGCTCACCCGGTTGGACTTTTGCTTAGCCTTCGATACTCTCAGATCTCGAGACGTCTGAACCTTGACCCATCTCTACTTCTGTCCTTAGTCATCGCTCAGCTAAGTTGCTCAATCCCTCGGACCAAGACTTCATGCCCATACCCTAAGTCCAGGACTTCGGTGCCCAACCCTCGGTCAGGACTTAGTGCCCAATTCCTCGAACCAGGTCTTCATGCCCAACCCTTGGTCAGGACTTAGTGCTCAATCCATGATCAGGACTTAGTGTCCAATTCTTCGAACTAGGACTTCATGCCTAGGATAACTAGGACTTTGGTTCACTTTTTCTTGACTCACCCTTCTACGTTCAATATATCACTGACTTAAGCATATTGTCAAACATTGAAACATTTAAAGGAGGGCATCATTGATGCATCTTTCACCAACAATCTCACTCTTTTTGATATTTGACCAAATCCTAAGTTAGATTGGATGAAAGGGCTAAGTTATAAACCTGGGGATAAAAAAATGATCTAAGTTTTGAAAACACATTTTGATCCGTTGGGAAGGCTCTCTATCCTTTGGGAGAAAAAGAAAAAATTTCCAATCTTAAGCTCACTCTCCCCCTTTTTGAAAAAAAATATTTTGATTTAATTTTGATCCTTTGGGAAGAAGAAAAAATTTCTAACTCTCTTAACTTAAGCGCACTCTCTCCCTTTGTCATACATAAAAAAAAAACCGACAAAAATGCTTGCACCAACAAAAAAAATTCCTTTTGAAATACTTGCAACAATCTTTGAAAGCATAGCAACTAGGTAGTTAAAAATACAATTTGTACCAACAAAAAAATTAATTTTACTTAAATTGCACCAAAAAATAACACATTGAAAAGTATTTGTGCAAATCGAAAAAAAACATTTTGAACTTTCAGCAAATGTTTTGAATCTCAGAAGATTTTCTTAGAAAAATAGGCACTTTTCAAAAATATTTCACTTATAAATTTTTGCACTTTAAAAGAATACTTTGAAAAATATTGTGCTAAAACTTGTACTTTAAAAGATTTTTTTCTCTGAAAAGTTTGTACTTTGAAAAGTCTGTACTTTGAAAGATCAGTATTTTGAAATATATGTACTTTTGAAAGATATTATGCATTTTTGAAGAATATAAGTACTTTTGAAAGATATTATGTATTTTTTGAAAAATATAGGTACTTTTGAACAGATATTATGCATTTTTGAAAAAAATATAAGTACTTTTGAAATGATATTATTTTGAAAATATGATACTTTAATTGACTTGGTTACTTTTCCAGTTTGACACAATCCTACGAAACCTTGTTAACTACAAGGACATTTTTCTAAGTGTCCTGTAAATTCTCCAAATTCAAGTAAGTATTATTTCCAAAACAAAAGAAATTTGAAAGGAAAAAAATGACAATAAAAAAAATTACTTATGTTTTTGAAAGGATTTTAACAATACAGTTCATGCAAACATATTGTTTTGAATTGTTCAATAATTCTTTTAATTTGACCTCCCCCTAAACCTGACACAATCCTTGGAAGCTTGTTGACTACAAGCACTCTTCCTCTGAGTCTTTATGGTTTGGTTCAGACCAAAAGACTTATCTAATAATTTCAAAAAAAATAATTGCTAGAAATAATTTCTTTTGATTTAGACTCCCCCTGAATTTGACACATCCTAGGAGTTCTTGTAGATCATGAAGTAGACTTTCCTCTGTGTCTTTAGGGTTTATCAAGATCAAAAGGGAAATAAGCACAATTTTTAAAATGCAATATGAAATATTGATATTTCGGAAAAAATTAGTATTTGAATGACATATTTTGAAATGAAGGTAATTTGTCAAGCACAGTTTTCGAAAAATATATGTGACAGTAATTTTTATAAAGCACAGTTTTTGAGAAATATTTTGAAATGAGAGTGATTTGTAAGGCGTAGTTTTCAAAAAACATAAGTGAGAGTGATTTGTAAAGCACAGTTTTCGAAAACCCAAAAAAAACTTTTTAACAGAATAAGACACTTCCCCTATATCCAACACCGTTTAACTCTATCTAAGTGCCATAAGGAACTTTAGTGTTGACCTAAGAGGCTTGTGTCTAATTGGGTTGGTCAAATAATTTTTCAAAGAGATATAATTTTGAAAGTGTATAATATATAATCACTTAGAAAAGCATGAAATCCATAAAAATATTATTATGTTAAAGCACTATTTTGAAAATAGATTTATAGAAAAATATTCTAAGAATTTTGGAAAACAATTTTAAAAAATATTCTTCAATTTATTAGTCCTTAACATCTCACCCATTTTAGATGTCTCAGTACAAGCAAGCATGGTTGCCTTATGGGTGTATTGTGAGAGACTTGAATAATTTTTCTTAATTTATTGTTAAATGTAAGAGTTAATCAAAACTTATGTTAGATTCAAATTTATCAAATAGTAAAGTGAATTTGAGTTTCGATAATTGGCTTCCAGGTCTTCGCGAGGCACAAAGTGTTGGTGCAAGTTGCATCAATGATGTTCTCCTCTAAGTGTTTTAATGTTTGACAATACACTTAAGTCAGTGATACATTGAACAAATAAAGGGGAGCAAAGGAGAAGTAACCTAAGTGGAAGAAAAGCCCTAGCGAAGGGCTGCTAGGCATCGAAACCCTAAGACCTGGCGAAGGGCTACTGGGCACCTAGAGAAGGGATGCTAGACATAGAAACCCTAAGACTTGGCTAAGGGCAGCTAGGCATCGAACCCCTAAGACCTGGCGAAGGGCTGCTGGGCACCTAGCGAAGGGCTGCTAGGCATAGAAACCCTAAGACCTGGCGAAGGGCTGCTGGGCACCTAGCGAAGGGCTGCTAGGCATCGAAATCCTAAGACCTGGCAAAGGGCTGCTAGGCACCTGGCGAAGGGCTGCTAGGCATCGAAGACCTGGCGAAGGGCTGCTAGGCATCGAAGACCTAGCGAAGGGTTGCTAGGCACCTGGCGAAGGACTGCTAGGCATTGAAGACCTGGAAAAGAGCTGCTAGGCACCTGGCGAAGGGCTGCTGGGCAAAAGTCCACCCGAAGGACTGGGTGGCAACCGTCTCCTGAAAGGAGTAGGTGAAAGGCGCGTTCTCGGGGGTGGGAACTTGCGCCGGTTCGACCTAGGGTTTCGTGGGAATCCGAAGTCCGAACCAAGTCCTTAAGGCTAATATTGTACGTAAATGTGCTTTGTGTTTGTGTATCTTGCAGGTACCAAGAACCGGAGACAAAGCAGGCGAAAGACTGGAAAGCAGCCAATCCGGGCGCCCCCACTGATGGGGGCACCCAGATCAGAGTGTAAAACCCAGTCTTGGGTTTAAATCCATGATTGGACAGTATGATGGGGGTGCCCAAGACAAAGTGAAAAATGCAGTTTAGTTGAAGCAGGTAGAATAGGCTTCAAGCAGGGCGCCCGAGAGGTCCGGGGCGCCCAAGTTGAAAGTGGTATTTGCAGTTTCGAGTTCGAAACATATATAAGCCTTCACGTGGGTGCTCGGGAGGCCTGGGGTGCCCTGGTCAATGGTTTTATCAGCTGCGGCGAGGTCAGCGCGGGGATAAGGTTTGACCGAGTTTATAGGGGCGCCCCCTGTTAGTGATATGAGAGAAGTGTCCTAAGGCAATCGCCTTATGATTGTAAACATTCATTTTAATAAATGATAATTCACTATTTGAGTATACATGTTTGTGTATTTGATTGGGATCTTAAACTCATCTACTGAATGTCCGCAATACAATTCATAGCATAAGAGAATTTGTGATGGGATCACAACTAGTGATTATCTCTAAATGTGCAATTGTGAAGTATTGAAATTATCCCTAGTCGATGAATTGATAAAAACGGACATTATCAATTCTGTTGAGACTAGCATGGGTTATTCTCTAATCAGCTGATTCTCACTGGCTGGTGACATTGGGATGTTCGGAGATAAACATGGATGCTAGTTAAGGGAACTAGTTCATTGGAGTGACTAGCTGTAAAACTTCATATGGTAATCTATATAGATATGTCAATGAAGTTCTTACTGCGGCTTAAGTGCGATGTTCCTTTGACTTGCGGTGTTCAAGTCATCTTGGTCATGGAGACTTATACCTTAACATCTTAAGCAAGCATCTCCTAGGAGGTGTGGACCCAGGATGATTGGGTATAAGCCGAAGTGCCCGAAGATGTTTGAGCAGCCTACAAAGGATTCACTACTCCTTGCGAGGAGATGTATACCCGGCCTATCGTCGGATTGTTACTCAAAGCCTCTGGCCAGAGCATATCATGTTTAGAGTGCGAGTCTCTTAAAGACATGAGAGTAATTAGAAATCCAAAGGATGAGAAAGACATTACTTGGGCTAGGTGTGACGTAGTCAGCCTAGTGGGGACTGACACACATAGACCGTGTCCTGAACCAAGTGGGTATAAGGTGGTGAAGGGAATGGGGCACGATTCATTAGAGCTCCTGAAGGGTTTCAGAATAATTTCTTCTGAGGTCAAACCGTTGATCTTTCGATTAATTGGGGGTCATGATGTACTACTAGGTGCCACTCATGATCGTTCTATAATTAGTTGATTATAGACGGCCAACATAAATCGAAAGCCTATTTAGTCACACGCACTACGAGTAATCCGAGGTATTTAAAACGAGTTGAAGATTGGATTTTCCGATCAAGAGAAATAAGTCGAATCTGAGTTAATCAGAGGCGCAACGGAAGCTTAAAATGGCTAAGTCTTTTGAAGGCTTTTTAGGCGAATTAAATAAGTTTAATTCGCGTTGGATCGGCTCGGTTTGGCCGGCCAAAGAGGGTGCCAACCCTCTTTGGTTTGGCCGACCAAAGAGGGTGCCAACCCTCTTTGGTTTGGCCGGCCATTAAAAGGGGATAAAACCAATTTATTTGGTTTAATTAATAAAATAAATCTAGCGCGATTTGTTTTATAAATTATGGATAAATAAATTTGTGTAAAGAAATTTATATAAATAAATTTATAGAAATTTATTCTTTTATGGAAATTAAAATGATCCATGGAATGGTTTATTTTAATTGTATAAAATCAATTATGAATTGATTTTTCCATGATAAGAAAGTTTATAAATTTCTTGTAAAATTTATTCCATAATAAAAGGAGAGATGTATTTGTTTTATTATAAATTTAGTTATAATAAAACTTGGTTTAAACGGAATAATTTATAAGAAAATTTATAGGATAAATTTGTTATGAAAATTCCGTTAAGAAAGAGAATTGATTTTATTATAAAGTTAGTTATAATAAAATAGGCATAACGGAATAATTCATAAGAAACTTTATAAGATAAAATTCTTATGATAACTAATTCCGTTAAAAGAGAGACTTGGCAAGGGAGAGGCTACTATATAAAGGAACCAAAGGCAAGCCTTGAATTCCCAATCGAAATAGAGTGATCAAGAGATTAACTCTCTCCCTCTCTCTTTTCTATTCTCTTCCCCTCCTTTCTCCTTCCCACCTAGGGCCGGCGCCCCTTAGGGCATCCTAGGGCCGGCGCCCTTCCTTGAGAGCTAGGGCCAGCGCTCCATCCAATCCAAGTGATTGCCGTGAGCTACATACACCAAGGAGAAGCCAACCAAGAAGAAGAAGAAGCGGATCGCATCTCCTTGCTTCCCGGAATTTGGATTCCGATTCTTGGTGGTTAGTTTCCATTCTTTTCTCTTGTTGTTCTAGTTGTGCCTTTAGAGAATCTAGTAGTTCTCGTCGGCACAAAACTCGTGGCTTTGCGAAGTCATCCCGAAGAGAACTCGGCGTGGACGCGAATAGAGGCGAAGCTTCCAAGGGACGCTACAGTTGGATCTCGTCCCTTTCTTCGAGTTACGCGAGGTACAAAGTAAATTAGTTTACTTTTCCGCAATGTTTTAATTTATGATTACGTCCACACATCATAAGGTCGCATGCTAGATATGTGGTTAAAATAATTTGTGAAATTATTTTATGCTAATTCTTCCACTGCACGTAAAATTTTAAAATATTACGAACCCGTATCCTTGTCAACATGCACCCGGTCCCAACACCCCTGACATCCAGGGTGCCCCTAGAAGCACTATATAAGGGGCTTCGACCCCTTTGCTTCAAACACAACTGCTGTGAGTGATTCCGAGCATTCTGACTGACAACAACATGCTAGAAATGAGGCTCTACGACCGGGAGGCTCCAGGAGGAAGTGTGCGACACTTCGGAGGTCCAGATCGGCCGAGCTTCAGATTCTATTTTGTTCGGTTTGCTGTTATTTAATTCTGCACTTAAGTTTCAATATTCTTGCTTGTAATTATCTACTGTAAGATGGGTTTTCTCCGCCTCCGTATATTCTGGAAAGGAGACCAATAGTGGACTCACGCCGAGTACATAGGCCTTGGACGTACTGACCCAGGGGGGTCGGGAACCAAGTAAATAAATCCCGCGAGTAATCTGTGTTTTGTTATGTTCTTTATTTTTCTGTTTTCTGCTGTTCTACTAATGGTCTAAGTGTAGAACAATCGTGTTGGATCGAGAGAAAACAATAGAGGGGGGGGTGAATATCGTTAGTCATTCCGGATTGAAAAAGAGAATACGCAGCGGAAAAATTAAAACTAAACAACACACAAAACACCAAGATTTTACTTGGTTCAGAGTTGCGGTCGGCTCCTACTCCAAGGCCCACGGTCGTTGACCATTTACTGCGGGCAATTCTATATGTGCGCAAAAGGTTTAGAAGAATTGTTTATCAATTGTAGTATAGTAAACTTAAAAGAACAGCTCTTCGTTATCGACGTCCGGTGTGGAATGTATCTCGGAGTAAAGGGACGTCGTCGGCGCTTGTATCTTGAGTCGGGAGGTTTCCGGAGGAGAGTGCTTGAGTAGAAGAGCGTATTGGCGTTGGAAGAAGTGTTGTCTGAAGCCTTGGGGTCGAGAAGCTATTTATAGCTTCCTGGGGCGCCTTGAACGTTGGGGGCGCCCCCCCCCCCCCACGTGTCAGCCGATCCGAGCAAATCTCAGTCAACCCTTATCCCACTCGAATAGGGCTGAGAGTTGACTGTGGGGGCACCCGAGATGCTGGGTGTGCCCGGGTTGACTTGATCTACGGGCTTCTCGGTGGCTTGACTCTATCCGCTTCGTTGGCTTGAGCCCGGGGAGCCCGAGGCATCCGGGGCACCCGGGAGCATGGGGGCGCCCCACCCAGTGAGCTTCCGAAGCATACTTTTGCTGAACTCATGTTTGGCTTGTACTTAGGGCGCCCGGGTCCTTCCGGGCGCCCAACCCAACTGCTGCCTCACTCCTTTGAGGCTTTCTAAACTGCAGACACTCGTTTCTTCGGTCCTGCATCCAGGGTTAGTACCAAACAAGATAGAGCAAATATGTTAGTGAGTCTTACAGCCGTAGCTATCTTGGTTCTGACTTTGGTCTCCAAAATGGAGCCCTAAGTCGAACCGACGACTACTGTTCCCTCAACGGGGAACGCGTCCTCACCTACTCCTCTCAGGATAATTTACCTGATGCCAACCGGCTCCTCCGGTTGGACTTTTGCCCAGTAGTCCTTCGCCAGGTGCCTAGCTGTCCTTCGCCAGGTCTTCAGTACCAAGCAGTCCTTCGCCTGGTGCCTAGCATTCCTTCACTAGGTCTTCGACTCCTAGCAGCCCTTCGCTAGGTGCCCAGCAGCCCTTCGCTGGGTCTTCGGTTCCAGGCAGCCCTTCGCCGGGTGCCCAGCAGTCCTTCGCTAGGTGCCCAGCAGCCCTTCGTTGGGTCTTCGGTTCCAGGCAGTCCTTCGCCTGGTGCCTAACAGTCCTTCACTAGGACTTTCAATCTGCACACTCAAGTAGCATGTTAGATAAACATAACATCTTAACTTTTGAACCCTTTTGCCATTATCAAAACACATGTTCGATTTGGGTGCTGTCTGCACCAACAGATCGAACGTTTACGAAGTTTTGGAAGATTTTTTCAACGGTCGATATTCACCCCCCCCCCTCTATCGACGGCACCGGTCCTACAATTGGTATCAGAGCAAGGGCGCTCTTCACCGGACTAACCGCCGACGGAGCAACGACGCCAGGAGTTGAGGGGGAGCCCAGGGGTGAATTAGGTATATTTTTTTAATGTCTAATTTTAAATTGCATATTATTTGTTTCACTTGCAGGGAGAGAGGGCACTATAAAAATCAGTGCCCTACTCGTAAGACTCGGTCTACACCACCGGCGGCAAAGGAGGTACCAGCGCCAGAAGTCTGGAAAAACAAAAATCACATCAGATGCTTCAAATGCACGAAATTCGGACACTACAAAAATAAATGTCCGGCAAAGGTACGTAAGATTTATGTTCCGAAAATTTTCAAATCTCCTCCACTTTCTTATGTAAATTGTTTAGATAATGTTACTGAAAAATTAAATTGTGTAAGTAGGCAAATTAATATTTTGAATGATCAATTAGAAAATGTAAATAATGTTAAAATATCAGAAATTAACTCTTTAATTTTTAATGCCAATTCAAAAATTACTGAAAATAATTCTAAAATTAGATCTGGTAATACTACTAGTACTCCTGAAATTAAATCAGATAATGTTAAAATTCTTGATGATAATTCCGAAATTAATCCTAATTTTAACTCTGATAATTCTGAATTAAAATTAGAAAATCTCTTAGATAATTATGAATTCAAATTTGAAAACCCTTTGCATAAACCTGAACCCAAATTTGAAAATCCTTTAGATAGCTATGAATTTAATTTTGAGGATAATTCTGAGAATAATAAGGATAATTCTGAGAATCATAAGGATAGTTCTGAGGATAATAAGGATAATTCTGAAAATAGTGGAGATGATATCTCTTTAGATAATAATTTAATTATTCCCTTAGGTAATCCTGAAAAATTAACTACTGGCCCACTTTACTCCACCTACTTTGAGGATATTGAAAGATCTAATCTTGAGGAGGAGATAGAATTTTCTAAAATAAAGGACATAGTTAATAAAAATCACAAATGTTCAAATAAATCAGAATTACTAGAAAAACTTGAAATGAAAAATAAGGATGAGTCAGAAATTTTTGAAATAATGAAAATTATGAACCTAGACCCACAACTATTAATTAATCATTTCAACCTTAATTATTCAAGTTTTACCTAATTAAATCTTAATTAAAATTAAATTAAATTCAAATTAAAACCTAATTAAATTAAATTCAAATTAAATCCTAATTAAATTAAATTCAAATTAAATTTAATTAAATTAAATTTAATTAAATTCAAATTCAAATTAAATCCTAATTAAATTAAATTCAAATTAAATACTAATTAAATTAAATTCAAATTAAATCCTAATTAAATTCAAATTAAATCCTGATTAAATTAAATTCAAATTAAATCCTAATTAAATTCAAATTAAATCCTAATTAAATCTTAATTATTCAAATTCAAATTAATTAAATCTTAATTATTCAAATTCAAATTAATTCAAACTTAAATTAATCCAAATCTTAATTAATTAAACTTAAATCAATTAATTAATTCAACTTCAATTCTTAATTAACTTGAATCCAACGAAATCTTAAATAACTCAAACTCAAACTAAAATGTTACCAAAACCGCAACAATTAATTTAATAAAATTAAATATGTCAAAGTGGGTTGACATATTCGCCGGTTCACATGACATGTATCAAATCGGGAATTTGATACATATTTAGAAACGTAATTAAAATGCTTTAGACTTGTTTGACTCATGCATAATTGACATGCCATGCATTTGCTAATTCTTTTAAATATATGACATGTCATTCATATTTAAATTATGCATAGTTTAGAACGGCTATAGGAAAAAGAATAATTGAAACTTGATCAACCTAGTATTGGGAGGAGGTGAGACGATAGTACTGTTGGAACTCGGATGGCTAGAGAGGGGGGGTGAATATAGCCAATCACTTAGGCTTCAAAAACTTAGCGAGTTTCTGCACTTGGAGTTGTTAGTAGCACAGCGGAAGTATGAAAAACAGAATGTGTAGAAACTAAAACAGAGAACTAACTAGCAAGATTAGCAAGATGGCTAACAAGGAGGATTTACAAGGTTCGGAGATAACTTGCCCCTACTCCTTGGCGTGCCCGTAAGGTGGCCTATCCCTTGATCGTCGGCAGATCAAGCCCAAGTTATCACCGGATAAGAAACAACCTCCTTCTCGGTGGAGAAACCTCCACACAGCGTTTCAATCACGGATTTAGGTTTAAGCACAAAGAAACAACAAGAAGGATCTTACTCAAGCACTTAGTAAAGACAAGAACACAGCGAGCTTCATGAGCTCCACCCAGCGGCGATCTCACGCAAGAAGCCCCTTCCTCGTGTCTTCCCGTTGTTGGACTCCAAGCTCCTTGTTCTCTCCTTCAAGCACTCAAGTAACGGATGGTTGCTCCAACAATCAGTAGCTTGCTCAAGATGATGTAAACTTTTGGAACATAGCAAGCTTGGAGAACTCAAGGCACGGCAAGAACTCAAACACAAGCTGTAGAACCCTTCTTCACAGAAGCTGTCTTCCGCCCCTTTTCTTTCTTCACTAAGCATCAAGTGACCTCATCTCCAGCAGCCTCCAGCTGCCTCACTGCCAACGCCAGCTACCACTGAACCCTTACTGAACTTCTTGAGCTCCTTCAGCCAAGCTTCAGTCAGCGGCTTCAGTCCTGCAGCTCCAGCTGTTGCAACCTGAGACGAGAAACGGACAAACCTGCTCCAAGGAAAGCCTCCATTGACTTCTCCTTGAGTGTTTGAATCCTCCCCTGTCACCTGCAGCTTAATCAGACTGTTAGAGCAGTATATCACACAGTAAATCAAATATCAGAGGCAAACAGCAGCGAATCGGATATGGTCAGACGCGATCAGAGCGTCTGACAGTGCAATTTGAATTAAAGTGATCGGTCATCGGACCGATCAGAGCGACTCCTGATCGGTCACCAGACCGATCAGGCTGGGTCCAGACTGATCAGGCTCCGTCCTGATCGATCCCCAACGCTCGATTAGGAATCGCGATTTCTTTGGGACTCTCCTGGATCGATCACCAGACCGATCCCAGGTTGTGGATCGATCACCCGACCGATCCACCCCTTATATCGGGCGATTTCTGAGTTTCCCAGCCTAAGCCTTCTGATCGGTCAACTGACCGATCAGGGGTTCTCCTGATCGGTCACCAGTCCGATCAGATCATCACCAGACCGTTCAGGCACCGTCCTGATCGATCTTAGTGAGGAACCCGCGAAGCTGGATCGTTCTCCAGAATGGTTTGCACAGTGATCCTGATCGGTCACCAGACCGATCAGGAGCAGATCAGCAAGGAACTCAACCTCACTGTTCGCTCCCTGATCGGTCACCAGACCGATCAGGAGCCAGTCAGTGGGTGAATCGCATACTCCCTGATCGGTCACCAGATCGATCAGGAGCAGCACAGTAGGTTCCCAACCTCACTGTGTGCTCCCTGATCGGTCACCAGACCGATCAGCCATTGCTGGATCGGTCACCAGACCGATCCACGACGGAGCAGCGTGCCAGAATCCCTGATCGATCACCAGACCGATCCAGGGACTCAAACTTAGCCCTCCAAGCTAAGTTTTCATCCACCTTAGCCCTCCAAGCTAAGGATTTTTCACCTAACTCTCCAAGTTGGGAATTTGCACCTAACCCTCCAAGTTAGGACTTTTCACCTAGCCCTCCAAGCTAGGACTTTTCACCCAACCCTTCCGAATTAGGACTTTTCCAAACCTAGCCCTCCAAGCTAGGACCTGACCCTCCAGGCCAGGACTTTTTCACCTAATTCTCCAAGATGGGAATTTGCACCTAACCCTCCAAGTTAGGACTTTTCACCTAGCCCTCCAAGCTAGGACTTTTCACCCACCTCTTCCGAATTAGGACTTTTCACACACCTAGCCCTCCAAGCTAGGATTTCCAACACCTAACCATCCAGGTTAGGATTTTCCATACCATGCATGATCCTCGATCAGGACTTAATCATAATCCATGTCATGCCTGATCCCCGATCAGGACTTAATCATAATCAATAATCATCCACCTAAACTAACATCGATGTCAACACCAAAACAACAATCAGAGCAAGACTGCATCAACAATCTCCCCCTTTTTGTTGTTTGACAATCCGATTTTAAGTTTAGGGATCTCAATCAATATTTTTCAACTTTAGAATCATAGGGGAATCCAGATCCTCCCCCTACAATATGATCATCCTAACTTAACCAATCCACACTCTCCCCCTTTGTCGAACAACGAAAAGGGGTCTAGAATGGCTGTTAAGTTTAAGCCATACTCCCCCTCAACCCTAGGGGTATCCCAAAACAACAATTTGATTGATATTAGATAATCATATGAATACATATGGCAAAAAGATATAGGCATGACACAACAGGCATATGTAACATATGAGCATGACATCATAAGCATGAACATAGCAATGTAGCAAATATGCAAATCGGACAGTATAACATCAACAATAAACATACGAAAATGAGATAGACATATAAGGCAAATTATAACACATCCAGCCAAATATCAAGATGCAGAACACATGCATCATAGTCAAAGTACGTGTGGCACAAGGCCACCAAAGTCAAGTCATGGGGCATACAGCCCGACAGTCACACATAGCAAATAGTCAAATAACAGAGATCAGCTAGAAGACAATCAAACATCAGCCGGGGCGTCATGCTGCATAGGGTCATCCATAATAGCATCATCAGCATCCCCCGATCATGGTGCAACACTGACAGACGGTGTCTCTCCTGGGAAGGTGTGTCGACGCCACTCATCATACCATGTGCGCTGAAGGGTGCGGGACTCCGTGACCATGGACTCAACCGTGGTCAGTCGACGATCAAAGAGATGGAAGTCTAATCGAACCTCCTCGCACCAGGTCTCCCTCAAATGTAAGTCCTCCTGCAGAGTCCGGTCGAGCTCTGAAATCTGCCATCGGAGATCCGGCTCGGGCTCGTAGTCGTACTCAGCGTCAGCAGCAGGAGCCTCATGGAATGCAGCAGCCTCGGGTGGTGCCTGAAAATGTGGTACTCCCCCAGGAAGAACACCAAGTCCTCGCCCATCCTTCCTCACCAAGGCCCCATCGCGCTCTTGAATGAGAATACCAGATTTAGCAAAAGCTCGCCGTCCCAACCGATAATCCTGCTTAACCATGGGCACGGTTCTGCCTTTGGTGACATCAACACCAACTGACATAAGCCAATCAGTGATAATATGACCAAACGACATATAAACCGTGCGACGACTCAGATTACGATAGGATAGGATAGACTGGAAGATGCTCTCCATGATATCAAAGTCCATCCGGCGATGCATGCCGTAGAGCATAAGGCAGTGATAGGATCGAATCTCAGTCAAAGGCTTTGAAGTGATGGGTAAGATGCAATTTGTGATTATCTTGAAAAGAACATAGTCAACTGGAGCAAGTCGTAGGGCTGCAAAGGTAGGGAAAACTGGACCCAACTCATCAAGCCCAGCAGGGCGAGGGTGACCAAAGAAGTGCTGATAGATGGAGTCGGAGGTAACATCTGCGAACGGGGCTAGCAGAGGATCAGGGAGCTCGGGATAGATCGAATAGAGGTTAAGTGATCGTCGACCACCTAAGTACTCTGCTAAAATCTCATATGAAAAATCGAGGTTCATCTTGCCGACCCAAGTAGTGAACTCGAAGCCCCCTTGAGGACCTTGTTATAGATTGTTGTAGAATTCTGAGACTAGGTCGTAATTGATGGTCCTTTCGAGAGAGAGAAGAAAGCCAAGATTGTAGTACATGACTATCTCCATGACTGATGGACAATGTTCAGTCAGGAAAGGAACATCAATCGATCGGCAGGGTAATAGTTTGAAGGTCCGTGCTTGGAAGGCCTGTTCACAGGCCGCATTTGGGAACCGGGAGCTAAAGAAGGTTGTGGCCTTCTGGAAGGCCCAGATGTAGCAGGGGTTTTCCCCCTTGAGCTACCCTCCGCAACCTCCTTGCCCTTAGAAGACTTTCTAAAGGGGTTGAATTGGTCATACACATGATTTAATCAATTTGGGCAAGATAAACATAGATTGAATCACAACAAATCAAGAATTGATCATATAAGATGACACCCAATCAAAGAGTTAGAAAATGAGATGAACGATAGATTTGATCATATGATGAAGTATGGAAGGAAGGTTCACGGCAAGTGCAATAGGGTCACGGTACAACAGCAAGAACAAGAGCCAAAACATGGTTAGCTTCACAAACAAACACTATAGACTGATTTTAATGAAGAAACCAAGGCAAGAACTTACTTTGGTGCCATTGGAGGAGCTTGCGCAAGAGAGAAGAAGCTAGTTTCTGCAGGTTGAGAGGAAGGAGTCTGCGCTCGAGAGACCCTCGGACGCAGAGAGCTTGGAGCAAGTAGGGAACTCGCAGGGAACAAGGAGATGCCCGTAGAGACCTTCGCAAGAACTCACACGCACGAGAAAGAGGGAGACGCCAGAACACTCTCGCTCACACAGGGTCGCGCAAGAAGGGTTTTCGGCGCTAGGGTTTGGGAGATGGAAGTGTTTCGCGAAGTTATTTGGTTGGTGGATCGGTCCACCAACCAGACTTTAATGCATCTGAACGGATCACCGTTCGATCTGGAGTCGCGCAGACTGATCAGGCTCCATCCTGATCGGACTGATAGGGTCCTGATCGGTCGGGTGACCGATCAGGCCAGCCCCTGATCGGTCGGCTGATCGATCAGGACACGAACAGTAGGGTTTTAGAGAGAAACTTCTGAGCTCCCTGATCGGTCTGTGGACCGATCACCATAGGGTGCCAGAGCGGTCCGGGGACCGATCCAGGCTAGCTCAGTACACTTGGTCTAAATTTCGGACAATCACTGCTGCCTCTCTGATCGGTTAGTGGACCGATCGTCACAGGATGTAGCCAGATCGGTCCGGAGACCGATCAAACGTAGGCCTGATCGGTCCGGTGACCGATCAGGGTTCCTGATATCCCCTGATACGATCTAAAACATTCGGTTTCAGATTTTCAGAACTTTTCCCAACGAGATCTGATGAAGTTTATCGAGCTTGAACATGATCTCATGACTAAAATTGATCCCTGAGCAAGAATCAAAGGTCCTTATAGGTTCAACAATCACTTTGACCCATCCAAATGGAATCAAACTCAATCAACAATCATTTAAGCAATTTCAATTAAGTTTGTATCAAATTCAGGTTTCCAATCAAGTTTCCTTGATTGGAATGTCCAAGTATGATCATAGAGCCAAATACACATGTGTTATGCATTGGTTTTCCCCATACTTGGTCACCGAAGTGATTATTATCTCGTTAACTTAATTTCTCAAGGGATGCAATGACATTTCGAGAAATTGAGTTGATCCTAGCATCTCACCCCATATCTAACAAACAAAAACGTTTTGTTAAACCTTATAGTTTGTGTGAGATGTCCCCAAAGTTACCCAATTGTTTCCCAACAATTCGAAATAATCATAAAGGGTTTTAATGCATTTTGAAATTCATGAAGTGCGACACATTCCCAACTCCCATCTTAGGAAACTAAATTCATTTTCGGGAAGTGGTTTAGTGAAAATGTCAGCTAGGTTTGACTTGGATTCTACATGAGAGAGTACAATGTCTCCTCTAGCTACATGATCCCTAATGAAGTGGTGTCTTACTTCAATATGTTTGGTCCTAGAATGATGGACTGGATTCTTAGTTAGGTTAATTGTGCTAATGTTATCACATAACACTTGCACACCCTTGTAACTCAATCCATAGCCCTCTAAGGTATGAATCATCCATAACAATTGCGATGCACTCTCTCCCATGGCGACATATTCTGCCTCGGTAGTGGAAAGAGCAACACAATGTTGCTTCCGACTCGACCAACTTACTAAGGATGAACCTAAGAACTGGCAACCTCCACTAGTGCTTTTCCGGTCCAACTTACATCCAGCGTAGTCGGAATCCGTATAGTCAATCAAATCAAAAGATTCGGTACGGGGGTACCAAAGACCTACACCAATTATGCCCTTGAGATATCTCAAAATTCGCTTAACAGCAATAAGATGAGATTCCTTAGCACAAACTTGATACCTAGCGCACATACCCACAGCAAATAGGATGTCCGGTCGACTAGCTGTGAGGTATAGCAAACTACCTATCATGCTTCGATATTGAGTTAAATCAACGGGTTTACCACTCTCATCGTTATCTAATCTTGTGTTTGTAGCCATGGGAGTGGTTACCTCTTTTGAATCACTCATGTTAAATTTTCGAAGCATTTCTTGAGTATACTTTGATTGGTGCACATGGATACCATCGCGAGTTTGCTTGATTTCAAGTCCAAGGAAGAAAGTCAATTCTCCCACTAGACTCATTTCAAATTCACTCTCCATGTGTCCAATGAACTCATTTAAATAGCCCCTATTGTTTGAGCCACAAATTATGTCATTGGCATACACTTGGGCTATAAAAATATTGTCACCATCTCTACGTAGAAATAGTGTAGGGTCTATTTGGCCTCTAACGAAGCCCTTCTCAATCAAAAATGTCGATAATCGCTCATACCAGCCCGGGGTGTTGTTTAAGGCCATAGAGTGCCTTTTTGAGCTTGAACACGTGGTTTGGAAATTCGGTACTCTCAAACCCCGGAGGTTGTTCGACATAGACCTCTTCTTTAATCAAACCATTTAGAAAGGCCGATTTGACATCCATTTGATATAATTTGAAGCCACGATGTGCTGCAAATGCGAGCATCAATTGGATGGACTCTAATTGTGCCACGAGAGCATAGGTCTCATCATAATCAAGGCCTTCAACTTGACTATAGCCCTTGGCTACCAAGCGTACTTTGTTTCTAATGATTTCTCCCTTATGGTTCAATTTGTTCTTGAAGACCCATTTGGTTCCAATAATGGTGGTCTTCTTAGGTCTAGGGACTAAGTCCCAAACTTGACTTCTTTCGAATTGACCTAGTTCATCATGCATTGCAATGATCCAATCGGGATCATTTAATGCTTCATCAATTTTCCTAGGTTCAATTTCGGAAATCAGGGCAACTTCATTAGCCTCATTCCGGAAGAATGATCTAGTCCTAACCCCATGATGGATGTCTCCAACAATTTGGTCTTGGGGATGACTAGAGGCTAATCTAGTTTGCCTTGGTGTTGGAGGTGCTTCTTGAATAGGTTCACCAGACACAAGTTCAGCCTCAGGATCCAGCTGATCTATGGATTGTCTAGGTTCACCGTCATCAGACTCATCACCATCAACAACACTTGGAGTGTCATTCAAACTCAGTCTCCTAAGTTCAAATTGGACTTCATCTTCTGGTTGACCATTGACTTTTGGAATTTCTTCAAAGACAACGTCAGAAGATTCTTCAACCATTCTAGACTTCTTGTTGTAGACTCAATAGGCTTTGCTAACGAGGGAGTACCCGACTAGTATCCCTTCATCAGCCTTTGCCGTGAATTTTCCAAGATGATCCTTGGTGTTTAGAATGAACACCTTACAACCAAACACCCGAAAGTGTTTAACCGTAGGTGGTTTCCCAAACCAAAGTTCATGGAGAGTCTTTCCTAAAAACCTATGGATGAGGACTCGGTTTTGCACATAGCAAGCTGTATTTACAGCTTCAGCCCATAAGTAACTCGGGAGTGAGTACTCATTAAGCATGCTTCGTGCCGCTTCTTGTAAGACACGGTTCTTCCTCTCTACAACACCATTTTGTTGTGGTGTTCTAGGAGTAGAGAACTCATGCTTATAACCTTTATCTTGACAAAATTCTAAAAACCTTTGATTTTGAAATTCACCTCCATGATCACTTCTAATTGTCTTAATGGTTGATGATTTTTCATTTTCAACTCTTCTACAAAAAGAAATAAAAACATCTAAGGTTTGGTCCTTATATTTTAAAAAGTAAGTCCATGTATATCTAGTGAAGTCATCAATGATCACAAAACAATATCTACTTCCATTCAAAGATATGATGGTACTACAATCAAATAGATCCATGTGAAGTAAATCTAAAGCGGTAGAAGTACTTACAGCGCTTTTACCTTTATGTTTAGATTTTGTTTGCTTACCCATTTGACATGCATCACATAATTTGTCTTTTTCATACTTGATGCTTGGTAAGCCTCGGACTAGTCCCTTGTTGGCCAACTTCCGGATGTTCTTCATGTTAACATGTGCTAGCCTCCGGTGCCAAAGGGTGGACTCTTCTCCTTCTGACATGAAACATTTAGCAGATACATTAGTAGCACTTTTAAATGATACTTGATAAATATTGTCTACTCTTGTTCCTACTAGTATCGTGTCCAAGGTGTCATGTTGTCTAACTAGACATTGACTTGGTTGGAAATCAATTATGTAACCCGTGTCACACAATTGACTCACACTTAGGAGATTAAATTTCATCCCCTTGACTAGAAGGACATTTGAGATTCTAAGACATTCGGATATTTGAATGTCTCCTATTCCTATGACCTTAAGACTACCATTGTTACCAAATGATACATTACCTCTACTTTTCTTGTGAAGTGTGGTAAACAACGATCTATCCCCGGTCATGTGTTTGGAACATCCACTATCAACGAACCAAGTTGATAGATGCTCCCCCTCAATCATAACCTACACAATTCGAAAAATAGAAGTTTTAGGTACCCAAACCTTGGGACCTAAAGCATCAACTAAGCATGACTTAGGCACCCATGCCTTGACAACTTTCTTTTGAACCTTGGGTGTCCTAGATTGTCTTCCTAGATTGTCTCATATCAGTCCTAGACATCAAAGACACAAATGAGGGTTCTTTGGGTCGGTAACCAATACCGGCCCTGTTGTAGACTGTAACGCCCGCTTTTTTTTTCTAAGCGGCGTTACGTTAACATGCTTAGGGCATGTAGACATCATAAGGCAGCGGAATAACTTAACTTATACATGCCCTGTTACCATTCTTAACTTATTGACATGGGAACCTTAGCATATTAACTTTGAACTTAAGCATCATATCATGTCTCACATGACATCATATCATAAGGTTCCATAAGTCATTATTCAAACACATAAGTAAACATATAGTTCCTGGGCCAAGTCACTATGTCACACATGCGTTCTTGCCCTCCTGCTGCTTCCTTCATTATCCCCTTGAATGATCTGCGGTATAAGGAAATAAGACTATAAGCACACAGGCTTAGTAAGACTCTTTCCTACTCACAAAACCATCCATCATTCATCATCTCATAATGAGCACATAAAACATTAATATACTTGGTGCTCTACTTAGAACATAACATCTTGCATCACTTATCGTATACATAGCATGGCATGAACATAAACATAGTAACATTCTAAGCATGGCATGATACATGGCATAAACATAAACATCATAGACATTCTAAGCATGGCATAATTCATTCATTCTCATGGAAAATTCATAAACATAGTGAACATTCTAAGCATGGCATAATTCATGGCATATCGTAAACATAGTGAACATTCTAAGCATGACATAATTCATGGCATAAATCATAAACATAGTGAACATTCTAAGCATGGCATAATTCATGGCATATCGTAAACATAGTGAACATTCTAAGCATGGCATAATTCGTGGCATAAATCATAAACATAGTGAACATTCTAAGCATGGCATAATTCATTCATTCTCATGCATACTTCTTAACATGAAACGTAAGCATAAAATCTTATCAACATAGCATAATGCATAACATGAATGGATGCATGAGTGGAATGCATATACATAAGGATGCTTAACTTTTAAAACATACTTTTCATTGCTTAAACATAATCATCATAACATCATTTGGGGTCCCCGTCTTGTACCACATACATACATCATAGCGCGCATCCCTAGCAAGTCCGAGGTCGCGAGCCCCAACCTACTAGGGTAAGGACAGCATAGTCGGTAGTCCCCAAACCGAGGCGTTTTAAGGTGCCCATCCCTGTTGCACAGCTCCGGTAGTGCCAGAACCGTGGACAGCTTCGGTAGTCCAAAACCGGGGCGTTCTTAAGGTACCCATCCCTTGGACCCATACTTCGGTCCGGTACAAGCCCATTCATAAAGTAAAATACTTTTCATGCTTCATCATTCATAAAACATTCATGGCATCTTTAACATAGCATAACTTGTTACGGCTCGGCCCGTCTACCGGCCCATTTACCGGTCCTCACGACCGTCGTACCGTCGACCATCGACCGTGCCGTCTTAGCATATTTATGCCTTAAAGACATAAGCATCATCTTTCATTCATCATCATTCATAGCATAGCATAACTTGTTACGGCTCGGCCCGTCTACCAGCCCATTTACCGGTCCTCACGACCGTCGTACCGTCGACCATCGACCGTGCCGTCTTAGCATATTTATGCCTTAAAGACATAAGCATCATCTTTCATTCATCATCATTCATAGCATATTCATTCATTCATCATACTTAACATCATCATTATGCCTTAAAGGCATGAACCTTAACTTCATTCTTCACTTTCATTCTTAACATGGCATCATTTTCATTCTTAAACATGGCATCATCCTCATTCTTAAACATAAACATAACATACTTAACATGACATCATTCATATCATGAACCTAACATATCATAGCATCATTTTTATCATGATCATAACCCTATCATTCTTATCATGGCATCATTCATATCCTGAACATATACTTATCATACTTATCATGGAAACACATAAACATATACTTGAAGTTAAAGGCTCAACCCTAACCCTTGGGTCCTTGAGGTTGGCCGAAACATATGGGGTCTCTAGGGTAATCCAAAAATTCCTAGAAATTATACTTAACCTCCACACATCATCAGGGAACATAAATTAACATTATCAAGATTTTTGGCTTAATTATAGACCTTTAAATCATGGTGACCGAAACCCTTAAACTTAGGGTTCTTAGTTTTGTTTCTTTCATGTTGGCCGAAACCCTAGGGTGTCCTAGGGTACTCCAAAAATTCCCAAAAATTATACTTAACCTCTACACATAATAAGGGAACATTAAATAACATTATCATGATTTTTAGCATAATTATAGACCTGTAAATCATGGTGGCCGAAACCCTTAAACTTAGGGTTCTTAGTTTTGTTTCTTTCATGTTGGCCGAAACCCTAGGGTGTTCTAGGGTACTTGAAAAATTCCCAAAAATTATACTTAACCTCTACACATCATAAGGGAACATTAAATAACATTATTATGATTTTTAGCATAATTATAGACCTGTAAATCATGGTGGCCGAAACCCTTAAACTTAGGGTTCTTAGTTTTGTTTCTTTCATGTTGGCCGAAACCCTAGGGTGTCCTAGGGTACTCCAAAAATTCCCAAAAATTATACTTAACCTCTACACATAATAAGGGAACATTAAATAACATTATCATGATTTTTAGCATAATTATAGGCCTGTAAATCATGGTGGCCAAAACCCTTAAACATGAGGGTCTTGGTTTTCTTTCCTTTCAACATCCAATTCAAAAACCAACCACTATATATCATAGTAAAAATCATAAAAAATCATAGGGAACTATTATACCACAGGTGAGGGAGTCTTACCTTGGGTTTCTTGATTTTTCGAACCTTGGAAGAGGAGAAAATGGTAAGATCTTTGGACCCTTGAACACCCTTGTCCTTGTATCCTTGGAAGAGACTTTAGATCTAGGAGATGGAACCTTGGTGGAAGCTTTTCCAAGGGAAACTCCCTTGAAGGTGTTCGGCTAGAATGAGGGAGGAGGAGAGTTTCGAAAATGCAAGTAATGGGGAGAAGAGGTAACTCCCAAAACCCCCCTTTTATGGCCCATTAAGGAGGTAAATGAAGAGTCTCTCTATGACTCTTCATCTTCTTCTATGTCTTAACCAATCTCCACTTCATTCCCTCCTAACAAAACCTTGCTAGGTGAGTTGGTTAAGGCTTACATGGTTGTACAAGAGGTCCAAGGTTCAATCCTTGGCTCATGCACCTTTATTTTTTTTTATTTTTATTTCATTTATTTTATTATTTTTATTTCCTAAATTCCGAAAATCCCCCTAAAATCACCCATAATTATGCTAATATTCCTAAATAAAATTCTTTTATATTTATATTAATTTTACCTAATTAATACCCATTTTTGGAGCCCATTTAAAGCTCATTAGTACCTAATTTCTCCATTAAAATAGAAAAATTAGGCTAAGACTTACCCATAATCATGCTAATATGCCTAATTAAATCCTATTTATATTTATACTAATTATTACCGAAATCCACCTATAATCATGGTACTAAAAAGCCCACATAAAGCCCATTAGTACTTAGTTTTCTCAATTTAAATGAGAAAACATGGATTTTCTCGGCCAAAGTTCTCCTTAATATTTCTAGGTCCCTTGGAAAATTATTTAAACATGCTTAATATTTTAAGAAAATATTAAGAGAATTTTCCGGGTCGTTACATAGACTGCCCTTTGGGCATTTAGGATCACATCTAGGGTCTTAGAGCTAGTTGAGAACTTCTCAAGAATATTCTTGAGCTTCTCAACATCACTCTTCAATGATTGGTTTTCCTCTACTAGCAATTCATCATGCAAGTCATTGACTTCCTCAACCTTAGAGGATTTCAAACTTTCAACCTCATGTTTCAAAGATTTAATTTCGTCTTCTAATAGTTCAACATGCAAATCATCAATGTTATCATCCCTAGAAACTTTTAATTGATCAATTTCTAATTACAATGCCTTAACCTTATTCTTTGACTTTTTCAACATATTAGTTAAGCATGCAATTGCTCTATAACATTTTTCAAACTCGGGAGAAGTTACCTTTTCATCATCCGAAGATGATGAAGCCGCATTTGAGGAACTTGAAGATTCATCACTGCTTTCCTCTCCAAGAGCCATGAGTGTCACGTTCCTTGTGCTCTTCTCCTCCTTCTCTTCATCGGATGAGCTTGAGGATGACTCATCCCAAGTGGCCTTCAAGACCTTCTTCTTCTTCTTGAATTTTTCTTCTTTCTTTTTGGACCTCTCCTCCTTCTTCTTAAGTTTTGGACATTCATTCTTGAAATACCCTTTCCTACCACACTCAAAGCAAGATGCATTAGTCTTATCAAGTTTAACTTCACTAAAGTTACCTCTACTCTTGAAGCGTCTATCCCTTCGCATCATTCTTCGCACAAAGTTCGCCATCTCGGAGGAAGAAGAACCGCTGCCATCTTCCTCGGAATCGGACTTGGATTCGGAAGAGGATGAAGATGAAGAGACTTCCTTCTCCTTCTTCTTCTCCTTCTTCTTCTTGTTGGTTCGGTCCTCTGCAACTAAGGCAATCCCCTTCTCCTTGGGGCCTTTGTTAGCCATTTCATGCAATTCCATCTCACAAAATAAATCATCTAACTTTACAATAGATAAATCCTTGGATACTTTGTAGGCATCCACCATGGATGACCACAAAGCATTCCTTGGAAATGCTTTCAAGACATACCTCACAAGGTCGCGATTCTCGACCTTTTCATCAATCGAATGAAGCCCATTGAGGACTTCCTTGAACCGGCTATGGAGCTCACTTACCGTTTCATTTTCCTTCATGGCGAGATTTTGGAGTTGATTGAGGAGCAAGTCCCTCTTAGCGATTCTAGAATCTCGGGTACCCTCGTGGAGCTCAATGAGTTTGTTCCACAAGTCCTTTGCACTTGTGAAAGGACTAACCTTGATGAGTTGTTCTTTGTTCATGCCACATTGTAGAGTGACAACCGCCTTCGCGTCGGCTTCACTTTTTCGTGTTTGTTCGGCAGTCCACCTCCATGACTCAAGTTCTTTTCCTTCATCATCCTTAGGAGGGGTGAATCCCTCCTTCACCGTGAACCAAGTATGGATGTCCATCTTCAAATAGTATTCCATCTTTGATCTCCAATATTGAAAGTCGGTGCCATCAAAGAATGGAGGTCGGGTGGTGGAGAAGCCCTCTCTCAACGCCATCTTGTTGAAAACTCTCGGATGTTAAGCCGTGTACAGAGCCCCAAGCTCTGATACCACTTGTTGGAACTCGGATGGCTAGAGAGGGGGGGTGAATATAGCCAATCACTTAGGTTTCAAAAACATAGCGAGTTTCTGGACTTGGAGTTGTTAGTAGCACACCGGAAGTATGAAAAACAGAATGTGCAAAAACTAAAACAGAGAACTAACTATCAAGATTAGCAAGATCGCTAACAAGGAGGATTTACAAGGTTCGGGGATAACTTGCCCCTACTCTTTGGCGTGCCCTTAAGGTGGGTGATCCCTTGATCGTCGGCAGATCAAGCCACGGTTATCACCGGATAAGAAACAACCTCCTTCTCGGTGGAGAAATCTCTCCACAGCATTTCAATCACGGATTTAGGTTTAAGCACAAAGAAACAACAAGAAGGATCTTACTCAAGCACTTAGTAAAGACAAGAACACAGTGAGCTTCCTGAGCTCCACCCAGCGGCGATCTCACGCAAGAAGCCCCTTCCTCGTGTCTTCCCGCTATTGGACTCCAAGCTCCTTGTTCTCTCCTTCAAGCACTCAAGTAACGGATGGTTGCTTCAACAATCAGTAGCTTGCTCAAGATGATGTAAACTTTTGGAACACAGCAAGCTTGGAGAACTCAAGGCACGGCAAGAACTCAAACACAAGCTGTAGAACCCTTCTTCACAGAAGCTGTCTTCCGCCCCTTTTCTTTCTCCACTAAGCATCAAGTGACCTAATCTCCAGCAGCCTCCAGCTGCCTCACTGCCAACGCCAGCTACCACTGAACCCTTACTGAACTTCCTGAGCTCCCTCAGCCAAGCTTCAGTCAGCGGCTTCAGTCCTGCAGCTCCAGCCGTTGCAACCTGAGACGAGAAATGGACAAACCTGCTCCATGGAAAGCATCCATTGACTTCTCCTTGAGTGTTTGAATCCTCCCCTGTCACCTGCAGCTTAATCAGACTGTTAGAGTAGTATATCACACAGTAAATCAAATATCAGAGGCAAACAGCAGCGAATCGGATATGGTCAGACGCGATCAGAGCGTCTGACAGTGCAATTTGAATTAAAGTGATCGGTCATTGGACCGATCAGAGCGACTCCTGATCGGTCACCAGACCGATCAGGCTGGGTCCAAACTGATCAAGCTCCATCCTGATCGATCCCCAACGCTCGATTAAGAATCGTGATTTCTTTGGGACTCTCCTGGATCGATCACCAGACCGATCCCAGGTTGTGGATCAATCACCCGACCGATCCACCCCTTATATCGGGCGTTTTCTGAGTTTCCCAACCTAAGCCTTCTAATCGGTCAACTAACCAATCAGGGGTTCTCCTGATCGGTTACCAGTCCGATCAGATCATCACCAGACCAATCAGGCACCATCCTGATCGATCTTAGTGAGGAACCCGCGAAGCTGGATCGTTCTCCATAACGGTTTGCACAGTGATCCTGATCGGTCACCAGACCGATCAGGAGCAGATCAGCAAGGGAACTCAACCTCACTGTTCGCTCTCTGATCGGTCACCAGACCGATCAGGAGCCAGTCAGTGGGTGAATCGCATACTCCCTGATCGGTCACCAGATTGATCAGGAGCAGCACAGTAGGTTCCCAACCTCATTATGTGCTCCCTAATCGGTCACCAGACCGATCAGCCATTGCTGGATCGGTCACCAGACCAATCCACGATGGAGCAGCGTGCCAGAATCCCTGATCGATCACCAGACCGATCCAGGGACTCAAACTTAGCCCTCCACGTTAAGTTTTCATCCACCTTAGCCCTCCAAGCTAAGGATTTTTCACCTAACTCTCCAAGTTGGGAATTTGCACCTAACCCTCCAAGTTAGGACTTTTCACCTAGCACTCCAAGCTAGGACTTTTCACCCAACCCTTCCGAATTAGGATTTTTCCAAACCTAGCCCTCCAAGCTAGGACTTGACCCTCTAGGCCAGGACTTTTTCACCTAATTCTCCAAGATGGGAATTTGCACCTAACCCTCCAAGTTAGGACTTTTTCACCTAGCCCTCCAAGCTAGGACTTTTCACCCACCTCTTCCGAATTAGGACTTTTCACACACCTAGCCCTCCAAGCTAGGATTTCCAACACCTAACCATCCAGGTTAGGATTTTCCATACCATGCCTGATCCCCGATCAGGACTTAATCATAATCCATGTCATGCCTGATCCCCGATCAGGACTTAATCATAATCAATAATCATCCACCTAAACTAAAATCGATGTCAACACCAAAATAACAATCAGAGCAAGACTGCATCAACAAGTACGTTAGGGAATCCTTTTCTAATAAGGTCAAGTATACTCTACTTGGTCTCTTTAGACTGGTGGAACTAGCCAAAGATACCGATCCAAGACCCAAACTAGTTAGACCAAAATCTTTCAAGGAGTAACTTGAAAATGGATTTTCAATGAAAGGCTTTGTCAAGGAAAGGGTTGATGATCCAATAAGGCTACGACCAAAGAAAGCCTGGTGCCTCGCCAAGACCTGGAAGCCGATTATTGAAAACCAAATTCACTTTACTATTGTCAGATTTGAATCTAACACAAGCTTCAGTTAAATCTTAGAGTTAATAATAAATTAAGAAAAATGATTCAAGCATCTCACAATACACCTATAAGGCAACCATGCTTGCTGTATTGAGACATCTAGAATGGGTGAGATGTTAAGGACTAATAAATTAAAAAATATTTTTTTTAAAACTGTTTTCAAAATTGCTAGAATATTTTCCTAAAAATATATTTTCAAAATAGTGCTTCAACATAATAATATTTTTATGGAATTCATGCTTGTCTGATTGAATATACATATTACATGTTTTCAAAAATTATATCTTTTTAAAAAATTGGTTAACTCACGCAATTAGACACAAGCCTCTTAGGACAACACTAAAGTTCCTTAAGGCACTTAGATAAAGTCAAACGGTATCGGGTATAGGGGGAGTGCTTTTTATATTTTTTAAATGGTTTTCGAAAACTGCACATTAAACATTACTATCATTTGAAAATACTTTTCGAAAATTGTGCTTTAAATCATTATCACTTGTGTTTTCGAAAAAGTCTTATGATTTAAAAATTATATGTTCAAAAAATTGTGCCTATATCTCTTTTGATTTTGATAAACCCTAAAGACACAGAGGAAGGTCCACTTCATAATCTTCAAGGACTCCTAGGATGTGTCAAATTTAGGGGGAGTCTGAGTCAAAAGAAAGAACTTTCGAAAAAAATTTTGGTAATCATTTAATTTTTTTAAAAAAAAATTGTTAAATAATTCTTTTTTATCTGAACCAAATCCTAAAGACTCAGAGGAAGAGTACTTGTAACGACCCGCCTTCTGGTGCTAAGCTTTAAGGCGGATCGCTACTAACTAACTGACTAATTACTGATTTCTGATAATGCTAAACCAACTGGGAGAATTTAAAATTTCTTATTTCGCTATTTACTGAACTAACAATTCATAATCATGTTTAAAGTACTAACCAGCCAAAATAAAACAAAAACTTTAATTTTATTAGTTTGGCCAGGATTCGATCCCCCAACCTCTGCATTGCATGACTAAAGTACTAACCAGCGGCTCTACACCACTTTTGTTTTACACAGCACCAGTCGACTGATATATATGTCAGTCGACTGGTCGGGCCACGGAATGTTTCTGTGCCCGGCACCAGTCGACTGGTGTTTTCCCAGTCGACTGGTAGTTCTGAAAACCCAGATTTCAGAGTTTCAGAATGTGCCAAAGTCGACCTACTCCGTACCAAATGCTCCATAAGTTCATATCTAAGCTTCCTAACAGGTCTACAATGATTCTAGGGCATTTGATACATGTTTTTGGAGGGTTTCTAGCAGGAATAGCAACTTAGAAATCATAAAAGCGACATGTAGAAGCATAAACATGAATGTGCCAAGTTTGTATCAACTTCTTATTGTAACTATTCATTTCCCATATCTAAAAGCATCCTTAGCTACTACATGTCATTCTATATGGTGCATTAATCTTAGAACAAGCATATCCTAAGAATTTAGCATGTAGATCAGAAGTATCAAGTTCCTACTCCCAAAGCATAAGCATGGATCTAAATTACCATGTCACAAGTATTAACCCATGACTTTCAACATTCACCAACCAAACATTAAAACCTGTAAATAAACTACCTTAAGTATGCTAGGCACCACAAATAATCAGTCCAATCAAGTTCATACATGGTTCACGTAACTTATTGCGGAACAACTAAAAGAAACATAATAAAGACTATTTCTAAGCTTTGCAAATTCTGAAGACTTTTATTCCAACTCCACCGCCACACACACTTTGCATCAAGCCCGCTGCCTCCGCTACTAGTGCTTTCCTTTACCTGTATCTGCAGTATAAGGAAATGCAAACTAATAAGCATAAAGCTTAGTAAGTACCATCTGGCCTCACAAAACTATAAAATCTCAGGTTATGCTTTTCAAAACATGTCATACCAATACACGCTCGTGTTCATAAATAATCATGCTATGCTCATGCTAAAATACATGTAATGAAATGTCATGGCATATAACTGGCACCTGGCCTATGCTGAACTGAAGCTGAAAACTAAGCTATAGCATGGCATACATATCTGAACCGGAACTGAAACTAACTAACATAAAACCAATTATTAAATTCACCACATGTTAAAAATGAATTTCTGGAAACTATATACATATAGTAGGTGAAAATAATAATCAACTGCGGTGGGCCCGGCAATGTACCAGCTGTGCGCGCATCCCTAATAAATCCGAGGTAGCAAATCCCGAATCCATTAGAGTACTACTAGGTTATCTGAACCTAGGGGGAACTAAGGAGCCCATCCCATACTAGGTTATCTGAACCTAGGGGCAACTTGGAGCTCATCCCTGGACCGAAGTCCGGTACAATGCCAACTGAAAATAAAATAGTTCTTTTATACTTTTCTTTTTTTTCTTCTGATTCTTACTTTTATTAGGTTATCTAAACCTATGGCAACTAGGAGCCCATCCCGTTGGACCTTGGTCCCAATCATAAACTAAAGCAAGAATTTCTATTCTTTAATGCTTTCTATAGCATTAACTGAACTGAACAATTTAACAAACACCTAACGTGCTCCTTGACCCAAACTGAAGGGTAATACAACGTGCTTGTTCATAATTTACGATTTCTAATCGTAGAACATACATATAAGGAAATAAAGCATACGAAAAATCAACCGAAATTACTTATACTGCAAGTGAGGGGTACTTACATCCTGCGCTAGGTTTTCTTATGAATATAATATGAAATCTTCGAGGGAATGTCGAACTTCGACGTTCTTCTTGCTCCTTGGCGTTCTCCTCGCGTCTACAAGAATTCTCGTAGAGAATAGGGCCTCTTGGGACCTTCCCTTCGCTTTCCCCTTGTCTTGGGCGGCAAGAGAAGAGGAGGAGAGGAAGAGGCGCAAGAGAGGAAGAGAGACTCAGAAGAGGAAGAGGAAGAAAATCGCTGGGAGAGGGTGGGTGTCGGCGATGAGAGGATGTGAGGAAAATAATGAATATAACAACCCTAAGTTTCCCTTTTATACTTATGGAAAAATTTAACTAACTTTACCTTATTTATCCTTTCCTCTATTCTATTTCAATGAAAATAGATTAGCCCACTTGGTAAGTCTATTATCTTCTTACGGTATAAGTCCAGGGTTTAAACCCCACTTAAATTTTTTTACTGTGCATTCTATGTTTATTCATTTTTGCCTTATTTGTCCATGGAAAAATTCTATAAAAATATCCATAAATTCACAATTAATTCTAGGATATTTCTAAAATTAGGTTTGAGAATTTTCGGACGTTACAGTACTTGTGGTCAACAAGCAACCCAGGACTTGGTCAAGTTTAGGGGGAGGTCAAAATACTATTATTCAATTTTTCAGAATTTTTGTGGCTTATGAAATTGTTTTTGAAATAATATTTACGTGGGTTGGAGAATTTCCAGGACACTTAGGAAAATATCCTTGTAGTCAACAAGGTTTCCTATGATTGTGTCAGACTGAAAAATAAATCTTTTTACTGCGCATTCTATGTTTATTCATTTTTGCCTTATTTGTCCATGGAAAAATTCTATAAAAATATCCATAAATTCAGAATTAATTCTAGGATATTTTTAAAATTAGATTTGAGAATTTTCAGACATTACAGTACTTGTGATCAACAAGCTTCCCAGGACTTGGTCAAGTTTAGGGGGAGGTCAAAATACTATTATTCAATTTTTCAGAATTTTTGTGGCTTATGAAATTATTTTTGAAATAATATTTACTTGGGTTGGAGAATTTCTAGGATACTTAGGAAAAAGTCCTTGTAGTCAACAAGGTTTCCTATGATTGCGTCAGACTGAAAAATAAACCAAGTCAAGTAAAATATTATGTCTTCAAAAATTCATACATTTTTCAAAATGTACGTACATATATTTTCAAAATACTATCATTCTTTTAAAATTCTGTTCAGAAATAATACTTACTTGAATTTGGAGAATTTTCCAGGACACATAGGAAACTATCCTTGTGGTCAACAAGGTTTCCTAGGATGTGTCAGACTGGAAAAGAAACCATGTCAAGTACTTATGCTTCTCAAAATTCATATTTTTCAAAGTACATAATTTTTCAAAATTCATATTTTTCAAAGTACTTATGTTTGTCAAAAATTATAATATTTTTCTAAGTACCAATACTTAGATTGTCAAAAATTGCATGATATGGTTCAAAAGTACTTAGATCTTCCAAAAAGGATCAATCTAGTTTTTCAAAAATACTTGCATGTTTCAAAGATCATTTTTTAAAGTATTTATACCTCTCAAAACTCATAGTATTCTTTCCAAAATATGGTATTTTCTCAAAAAAAAAACAACAATATTGGTTAAGTTTTTTGAGTTCAAGTACTTAGTTTTATGCTATGTTTTCAAAAACTTATACTAAGTATTTTCAAAAAGAACCAAATGTTCTCATTGTTGGCGCAAGTATTTCTGGTGATTTTTGATATATGACAAAGGGGGAGAGGTGCGCTTAAGTTAGAAATTTTTTTCTCCCAAAGATCAAAAATGTAGTTTCAAAACTTATATCATTTTTTTGTTTTCTATCCCAAGGATAGTAAGTTAGCCCTTTCAAAACTTAAGATATTGTCAAACATCAAAAAGGGGGAGATTGTTGGTGCAAGTTGCATCAATGATGTTCTCCTCTAAGTGTTTTAATGTTTGACAATACACTTAAGTTAGTGATACATTGAACAGGCAAAGGGGAGCAAAGGAGAAGTAACCTAAGTGGAAGAAAAGTCCTAGCGAAGGGCTGCTAGGCATCGAAACCCTAAGACCTGGCAAAGGGCTGCTGGGCACCTAGCGAAGGGCTGCTGGGCACCTAGCGAAGGGCTGCTGGGCACCTAGCGAAGGGTTGCTAGGCATAGAAACCCTAAGACCTGGCTAAGGGCTGCTTGGCATCGAAACCCTACGACCTGGTGAAGGGCTGCTGGGCACCTAGAGAAGCGATGCTAGGCATAGAAACCCTAAGACCTAGCGAAGGGCTGCTAGGCATCGAAACCCTAAGATCTGGCGAAGGGCTGCTAGGCACCTGGCGAAGGGCTGCTAGGCATCGAAGACCTAGCGAAGGGCTGCTAGGCACCTAGCGAAGGACTGCTAGGCATTGAAGACCTGGCGAAGGGCTGCTGGGCAAAAGTCCACCCGAAGGACTGGGTGGCAACCATCTACTGAAAGGAGTAGGTGAAAGGCACGTTCTCGGGGGTGGGAACTTGCGCCAGTTCGACCTAGGTTTCATGGGAATCTGAAGTCCGAACCAAGTCCTTAAGGCTAATATTGTACGTATATATATATATATATATATATATATATATATATATAAGGGTAATATTGTACGTATATGTGCTTTGTGTTTGGGTATCTTGCAGGTACCAAGAACCGAAGACAAAGCAGGCGAAAGACTGGAAAGCAGCCAATCCGGGCATCTCCACTGATGGGGGCACCCAGATCAGAGTGTAAAACCCAGTCTTGGGTTTAAAACCTTGATTGGGGGGGCCAGTATGATGGGGGTTCCCAAGCCAAAGAGAAAAATGCAGTTTAGTTGAAGCAGGCAGAATAGGCTTCAAGCACGGCGCCCCGGGAGGTCCGGGGCACCCAAGTTGAAAGTGGTATTTGCAATTTTGAGTTCGAAATACAGATAAGCCTTCACGCGGGTGCCCAGGAGGTCTGGGGTGCCCTGGTCAATGGTTTTATCAGCTGCGGCGAGGTCGGCGCGGGGATAAGGTTTGACCGAGTTTATAGGGGCGCCCTCGACGTCTAGGGTGCCCCCAGAAGCACTATATAAGGGGCTTCGACCCCTCTGCTTCAAACACAACTGCTGTGAGTGATTCCGAGCATTCTGACCGATGACAACATGCTAGAAATGAGGCTTTACGACCGGGAGGCTCCAGGAGGAAGTGCGCGGCACTTCGGAGGTCCAGATCGGCTGAGCTTCAAATTCTGTTTTATTCGATTTGCTATTATTTAATTCTGCACTTAAGTTTCAATATTCTTGCTTGTAATTATCTACTATAAGACGGGTTTTCTCCACCTCCAAAAATTCTGGAAAGGAGACCAATAGTGGACTCACGCCGAGTACATAGGCCTTGGACGTACTGACCCAGGGGGGTCGGGAACCAAGTAAATAAATCCCGCGAGTAATCTGTGTTTTGCTCTGTTCTTTATGTTTCTGTTTTCCGCTGTGCTACTAACACTCTAAGTGTAGAACGATCGAACGTTTACGAAGTTTCGAAAGATTTTTTCAACGGTCGATATTCACCCCCCCCCCCTCTCTATCGACGGCACCGGTCCTACACAAAGGCCTTCTTTGGTTGTAGCCTTATTGGAGCAACAACCCTTTCCATGACAAAGTCTTTTATTGAAAATTCATTTTCAAATTACTTCTAGAAAAATTTTGGTTTAACTAGCTTAGGTTTTGGATCGGTAGCTTCGGCTAGTTCCACTAGACTAAACAGACCAAGTAGGGTACGTCTAACCTTACTTGACCTTATTAGAAGGGCTTTCCTAACGTACTATCATCTCACCTCCACTAAATACCTAGTTGTTCAAGTTTTAATTAGTCTTTTTTCTATAACTGTTCTAAGTCATGCATAAACTTAAATATGAATGACATGACATATATTAAAAAAATAGCAGATGCATGACATGGCAGTTATGCATGAGTCAAACAATTCAAATTATTTTACTTAAGTTTCTAATGATGTACCAAATTCTCGATTTGATACATGTCGTATGAACCCACGAATATGCCAACCCACTTTGACATATTTAATATTATTAATTTAATTATTGCAGTTTGGGTAAGATTGTATTTAATTTGAGTTTAAGTTATTTAAGAATTAATTGGATTTAAATTAATTAAGAATTAATTGGAGTTAAATAATTAAGGATTAATTGAAGTTGTATTAATTAAGAATGAAGTTGAATTAATTAAGAATTAATTGGAGTTAAACTAATTAGAAGTTGAATTAATTAAAGATTAATTGAAGTTAAATAATTAAGAATTAATTGGAGTTAAACTAATTTGAGGTTGAATTAATTAAAGATTAATTGAAGTTAAATTAATTAAAGATTAATTGGAGTTAAATTAATTAAGGATTAATTAAAGTTGAATTAATTAAGGATTAATTAAAGTTGAATTAATTAAGTATTAATTAAATTTTAATTAATTAAGGATTAATTGAAGTTGAATTTGGGTTAATTGAATTTTTATTAATGAAAGATTAAATTAAGAATTAATTAAGGTTATTAAGATTTAAATTTCAAAATTTCTGGGTTAGTTAAATGTTGTGGGTTAATTTCATCATTTTTATTATTTGAAAATTTTCTAACTCATCTACTGTTTTTTCTTTATCTAATTTTTCAAGTTTTTCTAATAATTCTGATTTGTTTCACTTCTTGTAAACTTTATTCACTATTGCCTTGATTGTAGAAAATTCAATTTCCTCCTCATCCTCATCATCAAAATCAAATTCTTCTACATGTTCACACTAGGGGAGTAGTTTTCAGGGCTACTAATTAATGTTTTATAATAGTTTTTAGGATTATCCAAGAAAATGAATAAATTATTATCTTGAAAGATTTCATTTTCAATATCCTCAAAGTTATCCTCAACATTATCTTTAATATCCTCAATATTTTCAGGATAAATCTCAAAATTTTCAGGATTAATTTCAAAAATATCATTTAAATTTTCAGATTTAATTTCAGAATTATCAGTAAAATTATCAGATTCAATTTCAGGATTATCCTTTAGATTTTTAGAAAAATTATTTTTATCCTTAGGAAAATCTTTAGAAATATTTTCAGGATTAATCTCATAATTTTCAAAGTTAACAGAATTAATATTATCAGAGTTTATTTTGGAAATTAATGAATTGACATTTAGGATTAAAAAGTTAATTTCTAATATTTTAGCATTATCTACATTTTCTAATTGGGCATGCAAAATATTGATTTGGCTATGCAATAATCCTAATTTTTCAGAGAAATTATCTAAACTATCATACAATTGTGCAGGAATTTGGAAATTTCTAGGAACGTAAATTTTCCGTACCTTAGCCGGGCACTTATTTTTGTAGTGTCCGTACTTTTCGCACTTGAAGCACCGTATTTGACTTTTATCCCTCCGGGCTCCAGGCGCTGGTGCCTCCTTTGCTTCTGGTGGTGTGGTTCGAGTCTTACGAGTAGGACACTGATTTTTATAGTGTCCTCTCTCCTTGCACTTAAAGCATGTAATATAAAATTTAAAAATTGACATTCAAAATAAAATGTACCTGATTCACCCCCGAGCTCCCCCTCAACTCCTGGTGTCTTTGCTCCGTCGGTTGTTAGTCCGATGAATAGCGACCAGGCTCTGATACTACTTGTGGGGACTGGTGCCGTCGATAGAGGGGGGGGTGAATATTGATCGTAAAAATTTCGCAGAAACTTCGTAAACTTTCGAGGTTCGTTCTACACACAGAGTTATAGTAGTGGAAAAATAGAAAGAACGAACAAGCACAGAACTCAGAATACACACAGGATTTACTTGGTTCCCAACCCCCAGAGTCAGTATATCCAAGGCCTAAGCACGGGAACGCCCGTCCATTAGTGGTCTCCTTTCCAGACTTTCCGGAGGTGGAGAAACTCGTCTTACAGTGCAAAAATTACAATCACAAAGGTAGATAAAAATAATTGCAGAATATGAATTCAAACCAAAAATAGTCGATGACTCGGCCGATTTGGAACTCCGAAGTGTCGCGCACTTCCTTCCAGAGCTTCCTTTGTCGCAGAGCCTCGTCGTTAGCGCTTTTCTTCTGTTCGGAATGCTCAGAATGATCGTAGAAATGTTGTTCTGAGTTGAGGGGTCGAAGCCCTTTTTATAGGCTGGTTGCTGGGCGCCTGTGTTCAATGAGGCACCTCACAGGGCTTGGTCAAAGTTTATCTCCACGCTGAACTCGTAGCAGCAGATAACCCTTTGATCCAGGGCACCTGTGTTGAAGGAGGCGCCTTAATGATTGAGGCGCCTTGCATCATTGAGGCGCCTAGCTGACTGTGGCGCCCTAGCTGAAGGAGGCGCCTAGCAGCCTGGTTTCTAGCCTTGTTGTGTGTTTGTTTGCCTGTTTTGTCTTCACTTTTAGGTACTTGAAAGATACATAAATACAAGCTAACACATGTACAATCTTAGCCTTAACGAATTGGTTCTGACTTCATATTTCTGCGAAACCCTAGGTCGAACCAACGCCTATGTTCCCACCCCCGGGATCGCGCCTTTCACCTACTCCTCTTAGGAGACGTTTGCCACCCGGCTCATGCAGTTGGACTTTTGCTTAGCCTTCAATACTCTCAGATCTCGAGACGTTCGAACCTTGACCCGTCTCTACTTCTGTCCTTAGTCATCGCTCAGCTATGTTGCTCAATCCCTCAGACCAAGACTTCGTGCCCAAACCCTAGTTCCAGGACTTCGGTGCCCAACCCTCGGCCAGGACTTAGTGTCCAATTCCTTGAACCAGGTCTTCAGTGCCCAACCCTCGGCCAGGACTTAGTGTCCAACTCCTTGAACCAGGTCTTTGTGCCCAACCCTTAGTCAAGACTTAGTGCCCAATTCCTCGAACCAGGTCTTTGTGCCCAACCCTTGGTCAGGACTTAGTGCCCAATCCATGATCAGGACTTAGTGCCCAATTCTTCGAACCAAGACTTCGTGCCTAGGATAACTAGGACTTTGGTTCACTTTTTCTTGACTCGCCCTTCTACGTTCAATGTATCACTGACTTAAGCATATTGTCAAACATTGAAACATTTAAAGGAGGGCATCACTGATGCGTCTTGCACCAACACTTAATACCTAATATAAGATTGTCAATGGTGTCCCTGCTCTCGTGTGCGATGGCACCATAGTGGCCATTGTGCAACCACTCTGCCTAGCATCGTTGCCAGCATCAATTAGAGGAGGGGATCGCCTGCAACTGGTACAACGAATATGAGAAGAAAGCCCTGGTTGGTGGCGTGGGTGGAGAAGACAGTGAACAGAGAGGGATCTGGCGATGGCTTATGCGTGGCTCGAGTGAGCGAGATTGAGATCGTCGGAGGAAACAAAGAACATGGAAGGTTTTTATGTTTGGATTTCAAGCAATTTGACCCATAAGATTTCGATTATTAAATTTATACCCATAATGCATCACCCAATGATGTGAAACCAAACCCAATCTTCAAAAAATTTCTTGGTTTTCCCCGAATTAAATTTCACCAGGTTATTTCCCAATTCCTAGCACTTTATTTGCTATATGTAACATTCTCCTTCACTAACAAAAATTGGGTCTCCAAATTTCATTCTTATGTGCGATAAGTAACCAGCAGCTTATCATATAGTAACAATATTGAAACAAACCTATACGTACCTCAAGTAAATAGATGAGGATAATGGCCTTTGATCTTATCTTCAAGCACCCATGTCGCTTCCTCATCTGAAAGTCATCTGACTTTGACCAGTCAGATTGTTTTGTTCTAGAGATGAAGTTGTTTGTGCCCTAAAATTCGCACTGGTACCTCCTTGTAGGTTACGTAAGGCTAAAGTGATATCAATACATTTGTCAGAACATGAGCAAGTTCTGACACGTAGTTCCTCAACATCGAGACATGGAACACATCATATACCCTAGCATATGACGATGGTAGTGTCAACCAATAGGCTACTTTGCCTATCCTCTCCCATATCTGAAATGGACCAACATTGCATGGAGCTAACTTACCCCACAGCCCAAATCTCTTCACCCCTTTAGTGGATGAAACTCGCAGAAATACATGATCACTTACAAAAAACTCCAAAGGTCTCCGTCTCCGATCCGCATAACTCTTCTGGCGATCTTGGGCTATAGATATCCTACGTTTGATAACACAGACCAACACTACATCACATTGAATACACTAGGGTCCCAAAACCTACGGTTCCCTAACCTCCTCCTAGAAGGTGGGTGACCTATAGGCTCTGTCGTACAAGGCCTCAAATGATGTCATCTGGATAGCAGAATGATAACTGTTGTTGTAGGTAAACTATACCAAGTGTATATGATGCTCCCAACTTCCTCCAATGTCTATGACACATCCCTCAATAACTCCTTCAAAGTTTGAATCGTTCATTCAAACTGTCCATCTGTTTGTGGGTGGAAAGCCATGCCAAAATGGAGCTTTGTACCCATAGCCTACTGCAAACTCTAGTAAAACCGTGTGGTAAACCATGAATCCTTATCTAATATACACCTAGAGGTATGCCATGAAATCTGATGATCATATACTTATAAGAGAAAGATATCTCAATTAGTATGAAACCTTTTGGAAGAGCTCAAGTGCAAAACTATGAGGGCTTAAGCCTAAAATGGACAATATCATACCATTATAGAAATATTTAAATTTCTTTTGATCCAAACAATTCCATGACAAAATCAATAGTGATATGCTCCCATTTTCACTGGGAAATTTGGATCTTCTGGAGTACTCCAGCTGGCCTCTGTGTTCAGCCTTCACCTACTGACACACAAGATATCTAGATATGAAGTCTGCAATGTCCTTCTTCATGGCATTCCACCAACAGGAGCGTTTTAAATCTCTATACATACGGGTACCACCCTAATAAATCACAAACTTTGATCGGTGTGCTTCCTATAGTAAATCCTCTTGAACCAAATGTGACTCAGGAACGTATAACATCCCACGAAAATAAAGCATCTCGTACTCATCACAAGAAAACTCTGTCTACTGTCCTGAGGCTACCCGGCTATGGAGAAATTGAAAATGCTAATTGTTAGCCCGAACCTCCTTGATTCGATAAACAAAAAAAAGTGTTTAAGCAACCATAGACACTAATAAAGGCTCCACTTCTCTATTAGGAATAGCTTCTCATTCAATCCTGAATGTGTAAAGATATCATCATGAATGATAACAAACCAGCCCAAGTACTCTAAGGACACTAAATCCATCATATCCAAGTAGTGGCTAGAGCATTAGTAAGTCCACACGACATCACCAAGGGCATGCAATGCTTGTACCATATAAAGAACATCATTTTTAATACATCTACAACCTTTACTCTAAGTGGATGACCATCAAATCTTGATGCAATCTTAGAGTATTCATAAGTGTCCTTAAGTTGATTAAACAAATCCTCTATCCAAAATGGCGCATAGAGTCAACTTTGTTAGGACCGAAAGGAATTTAGATATCTCTACAATAATATGATATTGTTCGCTTTGTGCTTAAGCCCTCATGGGTTTTTTCTTGGGCTCTCCCAAAAGGCCTCATGCCAATGGAGATATCTTTTCTCCTTATAAGCATGTAATGCTTCTCATGTGTTTTCGATATGAGACTATGTTTGCAACCTTGTAACTGTTAGGATGTATACTAAAAGCCTTGCCTTTTCTGTATGGACATCCACATTTTGAAAGAGAATCACAACAACACAGTTGCATGTTTAAATTAGTATATGCATAACAGTCTTATACTCTGCATTGTAGATAACATGGTGTGTGGTGACACACAGAAGATCATGTTATCAGTCCCTTGCATTGTATAAGCAGAGGCTCACAACCGAGATGGAGTTGGACAAACCATCGAGATGGTTGTAGTGTAATTAGGTGTGGTTTGTCTTGACCATAGAATTACACTGGTGTGCTTTGTGTGCATTGAGCAGGACTAAAATAGAGGTCATCCAATTTGTACTGACATAATAATTGGATTAGACCTCGTATTATTATGGAGTACAATCTCTAAATCCCGATATAATAACGGGCACGTGTAGTTAATATTTTATTTCTTTGATTTACCAATGGACGAGATTTATTCTGCTAAATCGATAGGCCCGATAAGTTAGAAAACAATATTAATTATATGGTGTGCCGTTGATTATTTACGGAATCTGTGTCCTGGTGAGTCGAGGTGATGATGCCCCCTTGATGAGCTCATAAGGTTCATCATGTGTTAAACTCTGCATGTGAATTTGATACAACATGATGATAAAGTTGAGTGGTACTAGTCAAGGAGTTAGAAGTTGATTAATTAAAATTATCAGTAATTTAAATTAATCGATGGGCATTCAATATCTTAAACACGGGGAGATAGATGTACTTATAATAGGTGGAGCCCATATGAAAATATGGGGGTTGGTGAGGAAGTTCAATATAGATTCTTTAGTGGAATGGATCTTCATTAATGGATCCATTTTAGATCCATTAGCGGGTCAAGACCCAACTCCTTCTCATGGTCGCTACCTTAGCCCTATATATACCCCATGGGATCAAGAAACCAAGGCGAATCAATCATTTATCCATTACAAGGCTTCTCCCCACAACCTCTCTCTTTCTCTCTCCAAGGGTGCCGACGTGTGAAGGGAGAAGAAGCTCCTCTCCTTCTTCTTTCTGTTGGATCGAGGAAAACGATAGAGGGCGGGGTGAATATCGTTAAAAACTTTTTGGATTAAGATAGAGCAGATACGCAGCGGAAAGAAATTAAATGCACAAGAACACAAGTCTATTTTTTTACTTGGTTCGGAGTCGCGGTCGGCTCCTACTCTAAGGCCCACGGTCCTTGACCGTTTACTTTGGGCAATACTATAATGGCGCAAAAAGATTTACAAGTTAAGTACAATAATATTTCAGGAAATTGAAATTGCTACACTTTTCGTTACCGACGCCCGATGTGGATCGAATTTCAGAGCAGAGCGTCGTCGTCGGCGATGGGATCTCAAAGTCAGAGTTTTCTGGGGTGTAGTGCTTAAACGAAAAGCTTTGGAGCGTTGAGAAAAAGTGATTTTGAAGCCTTGGGGTCGAGCCCCTTTTATAGTGCTCATACGAGCGCTTGTGATGTTGGGGGCGCCTGACACGTGCCCTTCGATCTGCGAATCCTTATCCACGGGCTCGGTCAGCGCTTATCCTCCCCTACTTGGGCGCCTGAGCTGATGGGGGCGCCCGTGACCTCACGAGCGCCTGATCCGGCTTGGTCCAGAGGCTTCGTAGCTATGTTTTGGGTTTTGCCTTCACTCTTGGGCGCCCGTATCCATACGGGTGCCTGAGCCCATTCGGGCGCCTATCTCCATTCGGTCGCCTAGGCCCAGTGAAGTACCTCACTTGCAAACGACCAGTCCTTCGACCCTGCAACTTAGGTTAGTCCCAAAAAATATAACAAGTATTAATTACAGTCGTAGCAGTCTTGGTTCTGACTTCGGGTCTCCCAAATGGAACCCTAGGTCGAACCGACGCCTACTGTTCCCTCGACGGGGAGCGCGTCTTCACCTACTCCTCTTAGGAGAGTTTATCTTTTGCCAACTGGCTCCTCCGGTTGGACTTTTGCCCAATCCACCTTACCAGGTCTTCGTTCCCAACTTCCGGTCAGGACTTTTGCCAACCGACTTTTGAAAATGAGTTTTCAAAAGCTATGTATGCAATAATTTTCAAGTCAGAGCATATCTTGTTTATACAACTTCTTAAATATTTTCAAAACAAGATTTATAAATGGCATAACTATTAAAATAATTTTCCAAGAGTAACTTTAAAGATAAATTTTCAAAATGACATGAAAGTATATAATTTTACTAAAATAATATCAAAAATAGATTTTTTTTCAAAATAGTAAAAAGATGGGTTTTTGAAAAACTAACATTAAGAAAACATTTTCAAATCTTCAATGGAGATTAAAATTTCAAAAATAAATTTCAAAATATTTCAAAAATGCCTATTTTTCATGTAGTTTTCAATGTTAAGGAGCAACTTTCAAATTTGTTTTAAGCAATTTTATGAAATTAGTTGATAGCTAAAAAAAATTTAATAAATGCCTAACTTCAAAAGTGTATATCCAAATAGGGGTCAAAATTCAGCTAGGCATTTTGGTTAAGTAAAGAGTAATTTTTCGAAACAAAAACAAAAGTGTTTTGGAAACAACTAAAATAATTTTTCAAGCATAGTTGTTTAAATCATAATTTTAGAAATTCAAAAAATTGAATAAAATTTAATCTTAATGCTTCCCCAGAACCAATTAATGAACTTAGCCCATCCTTAATCTGAAAACGTATCAATGCTCTCAATAGACAAAATAGTTAGATTTGAAAAATCAAATTAGGTTTTAAAAAACTTTGAAATGTAATTTTTAAAGATGTCTAAGTATGTGATATAAGCCTAGTCTAGTGCACACATGAATTTAAGTATTATGGGCAAGGAAGTAAAACTAAATAAATCACAGAAAGGTGCTAGTTAAGTTAGAAAGCAAAATAAGTCTCAAATCAAAACACAATATCAGTCAAGTCAGTGAATACAAAATCAGTCAAGTCTTATCAGAAATCAGCTAGGTCTCATCTGGATGACGTGGAGATGGAGGAACAAAGGTCCGCATCAAATCCTCCATCCTATGAAATTCTGTGATGATTTGAGTGCATAGTCTAACGATTGAATCTCGAACCTCCTCACGAAGTCCGGCAACTGCACCTCAGCCCTCCTTGCGAAGGTCAAAAATACATTGCCTGATTGAGAGTGAGGACTCCTTAAGTTGAGTAAGTCATTGCTCAACGGACCTAGTGAAGTCAGATCCATAAAGATCTAGAAATGTAATGTCCAGAACCTCCTCGTCTGCCCCCTCATCTACTCGCTCGGCTGGCTGATCAACTACTTGCTCGATTGCTGTTGCTGGCTCAATAGGTCCAATAGGCGGTGTACCTTCTCTCCAAGACAGAATCCCCTGAACACTGACCTCTATCTGGGCTAAGGACATATGGCACTGACTTATGAAATCATACTCACTCAACGAAGTGAGTGGGGCCCTGGGAGATGTCAATGCCTATGATTGAAAAGAGGGCTATCAGGATGTGGCAGTAGGGCATATGTATTCTCTTTTTAGTGACAATGGATGATGCAAGGATAATGTTGTGGAATATGTAGAATGCAATGTCAATGTCTAGTCACTATCGTAGGGTATAAAGGAAAAAAGGAATGAGAGGGACGGATGGTCAGCACATCTCGAGATGTGGCAAGCAAAATATAGGCAGTGAGAACTCTATATAACACATAATCATAGACTCTAAGAGATAGGGACCTAAAGTCAGTCACAGTAAGAGTTCAATCTATCCCAAAAAAAGTACATATAGATAGTATCCAATGTGATTTGTGAGTAGGATTCGCCAAATGATAGTTCCCTACTAGGATAGCAGAGAAAGGGACAAGTAGAGGTCCTATGTCCAAGTGATCAATCAAGATAGTGTGAGAGAACATTATGTCTCTACCTACCACTCTAGTGGAAGAGGTCACGTCATTAATCCTAATCAAGTTGTTATAAAATTGAGAGCATAGGATTAAGTTGTATGACTAACTACAAAATACGAGTTGGTTCAACTGATAGTAATCAAAGATTTTAACAAGTTCTAAACAATAGCTATAAAAATAAGAATGATTTAGGCATCTAGTTTTAAGGGGCATAAATGTATACTCTAAATACCTGAGTCTAAGTCATTTAGTGGGGAATTTACTGTCAGTAGAGGGTGCATCTACTCTGCTTATGGATGGCGGATTTAAGATCCACTTTTTCCTAAATAATCCCAATTTTACAACGATCATGACAATAATCACAAGAATAGGTACATCATCAACCACAAGAATAGATAGATTAACATAATAGGCGATATGAACAGATAGACAAGTGTAGTTATACCTAGGAGGCATTGTTGAAGGTTGATAGAACACGAGTTCAAATTTCAGCAAGAATAGGTCGCAAGGCTCCTTCGCTTGATTGGGAGGAGAAAACTGAGGGTTTTGGTGAGAAAACAAGGGTTCTGATCTATTTCCTACCTTTTTACGAACTAAGACACCTCAGTTATTAAGTAAGGCGCCTTAGTTGTCAAGTGAGATGCCATAGATAGGTTCTGAGGTGCCTTAGTTCATTTAGGTGGGCTTTGCACTGCCTCGCATGTGAGGCACCATGGCTTAGTCAAGGCACCTCAGTTCCGTTGGAGTAGAGATAAGATAATTAAACATTAAGCTCGAATTATCCTAGATTAAGTAACTTAAAACAAAATTAAGTAAGATTAATTGAAGATTAAGTTTTAAAACTAAAGTTTATTGAACATGATTAAAGTTTTAAAATTTAACATTGAAGTCTAAATTAATTAGAGTTTTAAAGTTCAAAATGAGTCAAAGTTTTGAGTTTGAAATTTAAGGTTTAAGTAAATCCAATTTTAAACATTTAAATGAAATTAATTGAAGTTGAAATTTAATTATGGTTTAAAATTGAAGTGAAATTTTAAAGTTGGATTAAGATAAAAATTTAAAAATTGAATCAAGGTAAAATTTTAATCAAAGTTCAAGTTAGATCAAGGTAAAATTTTAGTTAAAGTGTAAGTTACTTAAGTTTAGAATCAAAATTTTAATTAATGTTTAATAATCAAATAAAGTTGAAATTTAATTATTTAAAGTTTAAGTTTTAAAGTTGATACTTAATTAGGTTTGAGAATGAATTAATGTTGAAATTAAGGTTAAAGTTAAAGATTCTATATTTTAGAGTTTGAAAAATGATTAAGTTTAAAGTAAAAATTAAGGTTTAAAAAAAATTAAGATTGAAATTAAAGTTAAGAGGTTCCTAAAATTAATGTTAAGAGTTAATTAAAGTTGAATTTTAATTATGTTTAAAACGGAACTTTTAATTAGTTTAAAATTTGAATTAAAGTAGAATTTTAATTAGATTAAAATTGAATTAAGATAAAATTTTAATTAGGTTAAAATCGAATTAAAGATGAAGCAAACAAGAATTCAAATTTTATTATCCTTAATCATCTCACTCAGTGTAAAATTGTCAACCAAGATAATCCTATAATTTTGTGAGATGAATTGAGTTGATTTAGAAAATTTAATTTGACCTTGTGTTAGATTCAGATTTAACAAGTAGTAATTTAAAAATATTTTTTAATAATTGGCTTCTAAGCCTTAGCAAGGCACAAGAGTCTTCTTAGTTATCAAAGCAATGACCCTTTCTTAGACAAAGTCTTTTAAAAAAATTATACTTTTAACTTACTCTTTGAGAAACTCTGGTTTAAATAATCTAGGATGTGGCGAGGTAGCTTTGGCTATTTCCACCAGGCTAAAAAGACCAAATAAGATACACCTTACCCTACCTGACTCCTTAGACCGACTTTTCTAACATACTATCATCTCGCCCCACCCTAGTACTAAGAAGGACAAGTGTTAAATTAATTTTTAAGTTGATTCCTAATTACCCTAACAGGTAATGACTGATTTTGAGATGATAACTAATTTGGAGCCTCCCTCTGAATTATAGGTAGGGGTTTTGGGTTATATAGTGGATGTCATTTTTAGGGACATAATATTGATTTTGCCCTACTTGCTTTGTTAGGTAAGCTTTTGGGAACCCCTTTTCTCTAGTTCTTGTGTGGGTGGGTAAGGAGACAAAAGATCTCTAGTCTGATCTTGATTTGTATCCTATCCTAGATTTGTTGTAAACACCCTTTTGTGATCTAAGAATTAGGTCAAAGTTCTTTGATCTAGTTGTGAAAGTTCTAATAAATCCTTAAATTTTTGAACTTCACCTTTTAGGGTGGAGTTTTCATTTTCAAGTTCAGTAGATTTTTCAGATTGCATTTGATCAATTGAGTTTTTGTTAATAATTTGCTCCTTAAGGTTTTGATTTTCCTTAAGGAGTAGATCAACCCTATATTCAAATGCAAATAGCTTTCTATCTAAACAAGAAATAATTTTAAAAAATTTTACACTTAATAACTCTTGTACCTTAGTCAAGCTGTTAGAAAAGTGTATGAACTCGTGACTCGACTCATATTCGAATTCTTTATCTTGCTCCGATTCTGACTCGGGTTTGGTCGCCATTAGCGTGAGGTCGCTGAAATTCTTTGAGGGTTCTCCATTTGAGTCGTTTGAGGAGGTCTCGTCCCAAGTTGCTTGTAGTGTCTTCTTCTTTTTCATCATCTTGGGTTGGTTCTCCTTCTTATATGGGCATTCATACTTGAAATGCCCTTTCTTGTTGCAGCCAAAACATGTGATGTTGCTTTTGAATTCTGTTATGAAAGGCTTCATCAACTTCTGAATGTCATTTTTGAAGAACTTTTTCTTCTTCCTATTGAATATCTTTCTTACCAAGTTCACCAGGCATTTTTCATTGTCAGACTTTGAGTCCGATTCGCTTTTAGACTCATCCTGGATTTTTCTCCTTGATTTTGCTTCTTTTGAAGAACCTGCAACCAAAGCTATACCATTCGCAACTATTTTGATATTAGTCTGTTCATGTAGCTCTAACTCACAAAATAATTTATCAAGTTTTAATTTTGAATGATTCGTCAAAATTTTTTAAGCATCTATGATAGATGCCCATAATGAATTTCAGGGAAAAATATTTAGGGCATACCTTATCACATTCTGATTCTCTAGTTGATGTCCTATTAGATGTAACTCGTTCATGATGTCCTTGATCCGGGCGTGGAGTTGACTAGTCATTTTTCCATCTTGCATTTTAATATTAAACAATTATTTAATAGAAGATCACGTTTCTTTACCTTTGTAATGCCCGCCCCTTACGTGAGTGACGCGTTACTTTCCCCCCCCCCCCCCCTCTTTCGTACATTATTGCATATGAAGCGGAAATATAGCAGCGGAAATAATATTAAATCATGAACATATGCAATTGGATAAATTTCTTTCTAACTAAACTACTTTATGCATATGAATCATGGCATAGCATATTTAACAAGAGAGTATATAGTTCTACATTAAGCATGTATATCATAAAGAACTTCAACTCCAACAAGTAGTAAGCGTAAACATAGGAACTAACACATGCAGTTTAAAAGTAGCAACATTAAGTCCATGAGAAATAAGTCCATAAGTAAGAGTAAAGACAACAGTAGGATCGTTCTGCCAAGTCACTGCCACACACACACATGCCCTCCTGCTGCTTCCCATTTAGTTTGATCTGCAACATAAGAAGGTAGACTATAAGCATAAAATGCTTAGTAAGCTCCTTGCTTACTCACAAAATCCATACATCACATATAAGTAGAAATCTACATCATTTGACATAAACATATAACATGAATAAATACTTAAAGCATCTAAAGCACATAAGCATAAACCCTTAAAACATGAATATGTGTGTCGTTATTAAGGGCATATGGCATGAGTAAATACCTAAAATACTTAACATTCACATAATCTTTAAAACATAATCTTGTGCATAAACATTAGACATAGCATATGCAATATCATTAAACATAAACATGTGCATAAACATTAAACATAGCATATGCAATATCATTAAACATAAACATGTGCATAAACATTAAACATGGCATATGCCATATCATTAAACATAAACATGTGCATAAACATTAAACATAGCATATGCAATATCATTAAACATAAACATGTGCATAAACATTAAGGATGCTCTTTGAAAAATATATATAATATAATACTTGAACATTAACATATCATCATCATTGGGATCCCTGGCTTGTACTCATTCATCATTTGCGTGCATCCCTTCGTAGAGTGCGAGGTAGCTAATCCCGACCTACTATGGTACTAGGCAACCTTGGGCCTAGAGACAACTACGGTAGTCCAGAACCGGGGCCTTGCTTAAGAGCCCATCCCTTGGACCTTTTTCAAGATCCGGTACAAGCCTATACATAAAGTAAAATAGCATACATGATTCCTTTTCTTTCCATAGCAATTGCTCTTTAGCATAGCGTTCATCATTTCTTTTCTTTTCTTAGAAATTGCTCTTTAGATATTCTTTTATTCATAATGTCATGCATGTCATAGGCATACATTCAAAGCATAAATATCATCCTAACTTTCAAGAATGAACATGGCATGGAGAAAACATAATTTCATGGTAAGAAAATTCATAACATGCCAACTTATCATTCATGATTCATAAAACATATAATGTTCAATTTAGAACTAAAGATAATACACCTAGGGAACTTGTTCCATTTTTTTCATCTATCATGGCATAATGAAACATGGATACCTTTAATTCAACCATAATTCAACATATACTCTACTGGTCAAAACATTTTAGATAGGGTTATCATGGCATAAAACACAACATAACATCACACAACTCATACAACATGCATACATTGAATATCCTATTACAAAGAGGCATCATCAAGTGAGGTAGTGACCTTAACCCATCCTAAGAATGAACATGGCATGGAGAAAACATAATTTCATGGTAAGAAAATTCATAACATGCCAACTTATCATTCATGATTCATAAAACACATAATGTTCAATTTAAAACTAAGGATAATACACCTAGGGAACTTGTTCCATTTTTTTCATCTATCATGGCATAATGAAACATGGATACCTTTAATTCAACCATAATTCAACATATACTCTACTGGTCAAAACATTTTAGATAGGGTTATCATGGCATAAAACACAACACAATATCACACAACTCATACAACATGCATACATTGAATATCCTATTACAAAGAAGCATCATCAAGTGAGGTAGTGACCTTAACCCATCCTAAAACCTAATTTAAGGTACTGATCAGAAACTTCTAAGGTTCATATCATCATGAAAATGACAAACAACAAGAGCAATTGATTCATACAACATGCATATAATATATATTCCAACACTAGGAAGCATTAGCAAGTAACATGGCATCTTTCAAGGATCTTTTTGCTCCATATTTTTGCATCATAACTCATAACTTGTTATCAAATGAACATTGGAGTCATTAGATAGCATCAAACACAAACATAGGCCCTAAAACCCATGCTTGGTCGAAACTTGCTTATAGGGAAAACTTCACGATTTTAGCAACACATCGCAAGAACATGCAAGAACATGAACAAAAACATATATAAGCTATTATGTTGCAGGTGAGGGGAGTCTTACCCTTGTGCTAAAGATTTCCTAACAATATATATCACCTAGAAGAAGAAAGAAAGAACTCATTGCTCCTTGGCTCTTCCTTTGCTTCACAAACACAAAGCCTTCACTAGATCTTCTTGGAGAGAATTTTTTTTTTGATGGAGAGAGGACCTTGATGTTTTCGGCAATGAGAAGAATGAGGAGATGCCTTGTGGCATTTTTTCCTCTTCTTCTTATAGTAAATGAAAAGGTATGCCCCTTCACCTTCCATGGTGACCCCTTTACCTTCCATGGTGACTCTTCATCATTCATGGTGACTCTTCATCCCCCTTACACCTATCTACAATTTCCACTATCCTCCTAATAACACTCCCTTGCTAGGTGAATTGGTTACATATGCATTCTTAAGGCTTACAACATCTCTAAGGTCCAAGGTTAAATCCTTGGCACCAACATCATTTCATTTTTTTTTTAATTCTTTTGCAAGCCCACCTAAAGTAAGGCTCATTACATGATGTGTTATTTCTTTTATCCTCATGGGGCCCATTAGGATGAGTAACGAGGTGCTATTTAAGACCCATTTGGAATTTCCACCATTTAGAGCCCATATAAGGCCCATTAACACTAACACTAAAATTCCCACAACTCTAACTATTATTCATGAATCATGCTCAATATGACTATTATTCATGCAATTATACTCAATATTAGGGATAATATTGAAGGAAATTTTAGTGGGGTGTTACAACCTTGGCATCATTGGTGCCTTTATGCAGCTTAATTAGTTTATCCCAGAGTTCTTTGAAACATTCAGCTGGGTCAATTCGGTTCAGCTTCTCTTTTGTTAGGCAGCATTGCAAGGTGTGCTGGGCCTTGAACTCGATTTGTTCCTTCTTCTTCATATCAGTATTCCACTTATCTGACTTTAATACTGGAGTGTTTCCTCCTTCACCCATTGGCTGTGAGTAGCCACTCAGGACAGCAAACCATTGGTCCATGTTGGTCTTTAGGTAGACCTCCATTCTCTTTTTCCAATAGGGAAAATCTTCACCGTTGAACATAGGCGAGCGAGTTGTGTTGTAGCCTTCACCTTGGGCCATTAGATCTAGCACACAATAAACAGAAGAGAAAAAGTACCAAGACTAGATCTTGGTTTAGTAGTGCGGGAGGAAGTAAATAGAAGATGTCGACTCGAGTGGTGTTGCACCAACTTTGAGTAAATTCGATCGAACAAAAAAAAAGATCTAAGAGAAGGTATTTGAACCAAACTTAAATTGTGCATAAAAAAATCAAAACCCCCGATTAAAACTAATTTAAACCTCCAGCTCTTACGGTGGTTGCACTATCTTAAAGCAAGAAAGACTTTGACACCACTTGTAGGGTCATTGCACATGAGAGGGGGGGTGAATAACACGTCTTTTTAAAATGAATGACTCCTTTTCGAATTAAAGAAAGTGAGCATTCGAATTAAAGAAAGTGAGCAAGAGCAGCGAAAAATAATGAAAAAGCAATCACGCGAATACAAGTTGTTTTTACTTACTTTGGAGCCTTTGGCAACTCTTACTGCAAGGTCCAGGTCCCTTGGACCTTTTCGACGTGCAATCCACTAATACCCTCTACAAGTAAACTCCCGGTAGAGTGATCAAGTACAAAAGATGAATAGGAAGTGTAACAATCCTACACTACCTACTTAATATAAATTAAGTATAAGTAAATAAATTTGTTACCAACACTTAGGTAGGATCTAGATCAGTTCATGTGTTGGCTTCGGTCTTTCGACAGCAGTCGAACGAAGCAGTGTCGTAATAGGAAGATATAGGAGCAGTAGGATGAACGTGAAAGCTTGAATGTCGTAGTCTAAAAGATGTTTTTCTTGAAGCTTCAGCAACACTACCCTTATAAAGAGCATCTGAGGCATCTCAATTCCCAACTGAGGCGTCTCAAATCAAGCGAAAACCTATCCTTGATCTGAAGCCGCTACTCTCGCTACTTATCCTTTGGAAGGCATCTTGGATCCCCTTTGAGGCACCTCAGTTCCCAACTGAAGCGCCTTGGATCTAACCTGAGGCACCTCAGTTCGTTGAAATCTCATCTTCAGTGGAGATTACGCAAAGGCACCCTCAACTACCTGAGGCGCCTCTAGGCCAAATTGAGGTGCCTGGGGCATTGTTCATTAGAGGCAACTTTTGCAGTTTAAACCCTGCAAAATCACATTAGTCCAAAACAACAAATATCCTGCAAAACAATGTTAGCATAACTATAATATGGACCAAATAAACATGAGTATTAAATATACTCTGTCTTCCCAAGACTAGTATTTAGTCAAAGGCCTCAGCTTAGAGATCCAAAATAGTTCTAAGATGGAACCCGCCTAAAGTCCCTAACTGGGACTCGTCCTCACCGGAATTCACTCCTCAAGTGATTTACCTCACGTACCTTATGTAGATCTACTTAGCTCCTTAACCCCACCAGGACTTTTTGCCAAGTCTCCACCAACTTGAACTTCAGCCAGTTGTCAGCCCTATGGATCCAACTAGACTTTTTTCCAAAACTCCACCACATTGGACTTTTTCCAGGACTCCACGACCCTAGACTTCAGTCAGTTGTCAGCCCTGTGAACCCAACTAGACTTTTTGCCAAGACTCCACCACCTTCAACTTTTTGCCAAGATTCTATTACCCTGAACTTCAATCTGGTGTCAGGTCTTAAGTCTTTCAATCATGCACACTCGGTAACAAGGTTAGAAAATAATACACCTAACATAACCCTTTTGTCATACATCAAAATCTGAGTTTGAATGTTAGCACAAACTGCACCAACAACATGACCCTAATGTGCATGTCTCAAACCATCCCACCATCCATGCAGTAGTATGATATGGCTAAGTTCATCCAGTACCATGATATGTCATTCATGTAAATAGGTATATAGGTAAGATATAACCCGGTATCTACCATATGATATGTATAGCATAATAATCACACCAATAGTACTCACCACACGAGGTACTCCAAAATATATAGGTAATCAAACGATAACTCTTATAGTACAACCCATACATGTGTGTACAACTACAACATGTAATTAGCTAATAAATGTAGTATACACCATACTTGTGGGTACAATACGATATATGCATAATCAATATGATAACTCCTATCTTATATACCGTACACGTGTGCACACTACAAAGCATGAAAAAATCAAAGTTGAGACTATATAAACATAAATAGATCATCTCTAAGATCAAACATACAAGTATCAAGCACAGGATAAAAATATGAGTAGAGTCAAGGTAAAGGAACCTATTCTATCAACACAAGTCCATGTACTAAAGTAAATAACTACAAAGGTCAAGGAAGAAATACCCATCTCAAGTATGAAGTCTATATCAAAATGGAACCCCCATGTCCTGATGTCCATATCAGATTAATGCCCTATATCAAAAGATACTACTTAGCTACTTTAACATGTAACAACTGCCCACTAAGTTCCAAGCTTAAATAGGATTGTTCTAATGGTAACGTTCATTAATTAACATTAATTAATGATTAATTCCCTATTAATCCCAAACATTGAGATTAGGTTAGGTTCCATCCTTGCTTAACCCGAGTCATGCCAATCCATCAAAATATCATACCGCTAAGAACATCAATATCAACGAGTCGTGGCCTATCAAATAAAACATGGACCATGTATCCCACGGTAAACACCACTTAATATCATAATTACCACAATTCATTCAAATGCTCCCCTATACTAACCCATCAATGTAGCATATAGCAAAATACCATTAGACCAAAAGAACAAAGCTAACAACTATTCCAAACAGAATTGCTGCACAACCTCTATCTCACAATAGAGCATTAGAAGATCAAAAGAATTGAACAATAACCTAAACTAACCCCCAAAGCTTCTATCAAGATTTACAATCCGATCATGCTGCAAACCCATGATCAAACCAATGACAAAGCCTTCTATCGAAATAAACAAGATCATCCACTAGGTGAGGTATCCACTATCCTATCTCCATTTGATCCAGTAATCACAGATCTCATCAATCACCGGAACTTAACCAATCTCATGATATATATCACAACAACCTTTCCTCACAAAACCCATGCATATGAGGATCACCCTCTCCTACTCAGATCCGGCTCAGTCATGGTTGGGGCTTTAAGGACAATATCAACTAGAAGATTAACAAGGTTTGTAAGAATAATAATACCTAATATAAGATGGTCGACGATGTCCCTGCTCCCTTGTGCGATGCCACCACAATTGCCATCGCGCAACCACTCTACCTAGGGTCGTTTCCAATGTCAATTAGAGGAGAAGGAGGATCACCAACAACTGGTACAGCGAGGATGAGAAGAAAGCCTCGATTGGTAGCCTGGGTGGAGAAGAAGGAGGATAGAGAGGGATTGGGCGATGGCTTCTGCGTGCGTCGAGTGAGCAAGATTGAGATTAGTGGAGGAAACAAAGAAAGGGGAAGGTTTTTAAGTTGGGCTTTGAAGCAATTTGAGTCACAAGATTTCGGTTATTAAACTTATACCCCTACAGCGTCATCCAATGATGTGAAACCAAACCTAATCCTCGGCCTAATTGCCCCAGAAAACCCTAAAATTGGTTCATTAATATCTCCAAAAATTTCTTGGTAAATTTCATCGTGTTACTTCTCAACCCCTAGAACTTTATTTGCCATATTTAACACTTCCACCCCTCGTCCTCGATCTGTCAAGACTTCTGCCTAGTCTTCTTGACCAGAACTTCATTGTCCAATCCACATGACCAAGACTTCTTGCCCAAACACCCAACCAGGACTTCTTGCCTAGCATCAACTAGAACTTCCCTGCATACTTAGATAAACTTGTTATATCACAACATGTTAGGACTGAAAGAATATAGATATCTCCATAATGGTATGATATTGTCCATTTTGAGCCTAAGTCCTCATTATTTTGGTCTTGAGCTCTACCCAAAAGGCCTTATACCAATGAAAATATATTTACCTTATAAGCCCATGATCATTCTCATGCGTTATCAATGTGGGACTTTATTTGCAAGCCTTACAACCCCAATAATTCCCCCTCAAATGAAGGACCACAATACTCCCCTCAAGCGTAAAGCCTATCCATTTGACGTCCGATCCTCAATTGATCAGGTCTTTCTGTCCCTCGATCCAATTGATCTACTAGGTCTTCCTGCCCCTCGGTCAACCCAACCTACTATGCCTTCCTTGCCTAGCCGTAACTAGGACTTCCTGCCTAGTGTCTGGTCCTCTTGATCTGAACACGGGAGCCCCCACTTCCTTTGTTCAAGGTTAATATTTTACTCACATGACTCGATTAGACTATAGCTCTTGTGCACAATTGATGATTAGACCTTTTGCCACTCCGAGCTTTGATACCAATTGTAAGAATCAAAGAAATTTAGTGTTGGTGCCAAAAGCACCAAAGTCAAACCTTTATTTTGATAATGGCAAAGGGATCAGAAGTTAAGATTTGGTTGTGATCTAACAAGCTTATTAAATGTGCAGGAAAGTCCTAGGTACGCTAGGCACTAAGTCCTGGTCGCGGGCTGGGCAACTAAGTCATGACGTAAGGTTGGGCACGAAGACCTGGTGAGTGAAGCTAGGCACGAAGACCTGGTCGAGGACTGGGCACCGAAGACCTGGTGAGTGAAGCTGGGCATGAAGACCTGATCGCGGATTGGGCACGAAGACCTGGTGAGTGAAGCTGGGCAAAAGTCCAACTTGAGGAGACGATTGGCAAAAAGGTAAATTCTCCCGAGAGGAGTAGGTGAGGACGCATTCCCCATAGGAGGGAACATTTGGCGTCGGTTCGACCTAGGGTTCCATTTGGCGGACCCAAAGTCAGAATCAAGACAGCTTAGGCTGTAAATCATGGTTAATATAACCTTTGTATATGCTTTGTGTGTTTTGGAACTAACCTTGGTTGCAGGAACGAAGGGATGAAGTTTCTGCATTCAGACGCCTCAATGGAGTGAGGCGCCTCACTGGGCTAGGCGCCTGTGATGAGACAGGTGCCCCAGTGCAAGGCTACTCCAAGCATTCGAAGCAAACTGCCTCTGGACCAAGTCAAGTGAGGCGCCTGTGTTAACACAGGCGCCCCAGTCAGCTCAGGCGCCTCAATGGAAGGGGATAGACGTTGACCAATCCTGCGAATCAGAGTTCGCGTAGGATAGGTCACGTGTCAAGCTCACCCTTCGATACAAGCGCCCCACTGACTGCTATAAAAGGGGGTTCACCCCCAAGGCTTTCATATCAATTGCTTTCAACTGCTACGCTCAAGCGTTCCGCTCCGACAAATTCTGTACTCGTGATTCAAGCGCTGACGAAGACCTGCTGCTCCAGAAACTTCCAACTGTTAGGATCGATTCCGTACACTAGAGGGGGTGCATAGCGTTTCGAACTCTTTCTTGAACCTACGTTGTTAGTAGCACAGCGGAATATACAATAAACAACAAAAACAACGCTAACAAACCATATTTAGTTGGTATCCACCCCGGCCGGGTGACTAATCCAACAATCCGTCGGTGGATCACTCCCCGGATAACCTTCGGCCATCACGTGTCGCTCCTTGTTGGTAGAGAAACCTCACCACAACACCAACCAAAGCTCTGGACACGAAGACTACTAACTTGCCCTTAACCAAGACAAGTTTCGTCAAGAAACTCAGCCACCACGACGTCCTCTTTAAATAGGACTCGGGGCTGATTTCTCGCTACCAGTCGACTGCCCCGAGGGCAGTCGACTGGTGCCAGCCAAATTCGACCGTTGCACCTCAACGTTCGAATTCTCAGCTAGCTCACCAGCCACCTACCAGTCGACTGCCCCCAGGGCAGTCGACTGGTCCCTAGCTGAACCCTTTCCCGAGTACATTCACACAGCACTCGATCCTCACGACTAGACTGACTCCTCCTCCGCAGCCTCGACTGTTGCCTTCACGCCCTCTTCATCTTTGGTCCTCGTCCCTCGGATGCGCACGCAAACCTCCAGTTTGCCTCCATTCCACCCTTCACGTACGCCTCGAAGTCCGCGCCCATCAGCTCATCGTCCCTGCTCTCCAAGGTCCCTCGGATGCGCACGCAAGCCTCCAGCTTGCCTCCATGCCATCCTTCACCGTACTGAGGTCGTCCAGTCAAGTCCATATGCGTAATCTGTACAACCTGCACACTCAACATACGCATATAAGAATACAAGGGAAAACCTACCTTAAACCCTTTGCCCCAACATCAAAACCAATGGTCACTCCAGACCATCTTAGGGCCGATTGCTCCAACAATCTCCCCCTTTTTGATTTTTGGCAATCCGTTTAAGTTAGGAAAGCAAGATAGTAGTAAATAGCAAAAACAATGCTAAATGAATGCATATGCAATGCATAACTGGATCCTATCCCAAGGCATCCCACACCTAACCCTCCAAGTTAGGAATTTTACACCTAGCCCTCCAAGCTAGGATTTTCCCACCTAACCCTCCAAGTTAGGATTTTCTACCAAATCGGGCTTTTTAAAGCTTCTCCCAAGCTCCCCCTTATACTGGACTTACAAAGGCTTTTTAAGAACTTTTCCAAGGTTCCCCTTACGCCAAGAATGGAGCAACCATGCTCCCCCTTAATTTCAGCTCCCCCTAAACCTTGGGTTTCTAGCAAAGGTAAGTTTGGTTTCCCAACTTAAACCAACACTTCTCCCCCTTTGCCTAACATCAAAAAGAACCCAACAATATCTCAATTATTGGTTCTTTTAATTCCCAATGATCATAAACAATGTGTACTAGCCCCCCATACACTTGTTTTGCATCATTTGAACACCAAACCAGCTGTTAATACAAAAATTGGCCTTGACCAGTCGACTGCCAAAATGGCAGTCGACTGATACTCTGAAAGTCTGAAATTTCAGCATTTCTGACGAACTTCAGAAATGTGCCAAAAAATTCATAAATCTCCAAAAATTCCCAAATTTTGTGGGGAGGTTTGTGGTAGCCATATCTACTTGGGAAAAATACATTCCAAAATGTATCTGTCACCATTCCCAAGTTTGACATAAAACCCAAAACTAACTAAAAACTTCAATCAAACCTTGACCTAAAGTCCTAGTTTTGTCTTCCTCTTGATGTCTTTGCCTATGCCAACCCACAATGCATCCCTAGCATTGATTTACATGGCAATTACACATCAAAAACCAATTTTCATGCAATATGACCCCAATGTCATATTTCCATGCATGAAACTCAAAAACACCATGCCAAAACCCAAGAATTGAGACTCAAGTCCGTCTCCAATTCTTTTGACACACTCCATGGTCCATCTAGACCACTAGGAGCACCCCTCCTAAGGTAAATTCACCATATATCCCAAAGGCTTCTAGAGCTCTCCCTTGAGCTCTTAGCCCTAGCCACCTCCCTGGATGACTCAACAAATGCTAAACCACACCGGTGAACCTCCGGTGACTCTTGGCCTATGAACTCAACTCTCTTAACCTTGGACCCCTTGTCCTTAGTTAAGACCTTTTCCTTTCCTTTTGATGGCATTCCCTTGCCATTCTTGCACTCCCCCTTCTTGCCATAATCATATGCTACCCTAGCATATCTCTTTTCCTTGGCATGGGAGACCCTAGATCGGTATCCTAGACCCGATCTATCATTGTTGGGTTTTAGACCACCCAACACCATATCCAAACCCTTAGATCCAATAGTTAATCTCTCTAGGGTTTTCTCTAACCTCTCAAGATTTTCCCTTAAAGCTTGATTTTCCCATTCTAGGTTCCTAAACCTAGAATCCACATGCTCATTTTGGATATTCCTAGAACTACCCATTTTCTTAGGCATTTGTTTCCCTCCCTTGGGATTAATGCCTTTAGCCTTGAATACACAGGTCTTAAATTTACCATGATGCATGCTTTTCTTAGGATATGTATCTACCTTGTTATCCTTATTCCTATCATGATATTTAAAACCATGGTTATGCACAAAAAGATAATTTTCATGAAATCTAGCATGCATGGGTGAGTGATTTGCATTATTTCTAATATTCATGGATGGGTAATTGGCATGATTCTTAGCATTCATAGAGGAACTTAAATATGAATAGCAATTTAATCTAGGGTTAGGAATTACCTCCCTTACCCTTGTAGTCCCTCCTTAATGTGGGTTTCTCTTCTTCCTTTGCTCTTTCTCCCATCTCCTCAAGTGCTCCATCTTCTTGAGCTCTCCACTCTTTGGGCACTTGGTGTGGTAGTGCCCTAGCTCACCACACGTGAAGCATCTAATCTCCTTTTTCTTTTCTTAGGCTCCTCCAATCCTACAACCCATGTTAGATTTAAATCGAATGGACTCGGGTTTAGATTTTACCTCCTTCTTACCTTTTGGGCACTTGTCCTTGTAGTACCCATTTTCGTTGCAACCAAAGCATGTGATGTGCTCCTTCAATTTAGCTTTGGTGGAGGTGGAGACTAGGTTGACTTCTTCTTCAATCTTGGATGATATGGATGCTTCCTCTTGCTCCGGTATCGATGACAGTCTCTCCTCCCCCTCAATCATTGAGGTAGAGACCTCTTCCTTTTCTTCTCTTGAGGTGGTTGAAGATCTCTCACTCTCTTCTTCCACTTCACTTGGGGATGTAGATAACTTAATTCTCTCCTCTTCTTGAATCATGGGGCTTTTCTCCTTAGGTTCTTGAGTTTGTGTAGGAGTTTCATGATATCTTTTCAATTTATCCCATAATTCACATGCATTTTCATATTTTCTTACAACACTCAAAACATTGTTAGGCAAAAGATTTATCAAAGTGCTAATTACCTTCTCGTTTGCTTTCGCTTGATCTTGTTGTTCTTGACTCCAATATCTAGGCCTAAGCCTCTTCCCGTGCTTATCCTTTGAAGTCTCATATGGCACTTCAAGCGCGATTCGAAGTTCCCACTCCATTCCAAACCAAGTTTCAATCCTCGCCCTCCAAAAGTTGAAATCTTGATAATCGTAAGGCGGTGGAGTGTAGATGTCTTCCCCCAACTTATCTTCCATGATTTCTTCCTCTAGCGTGTGCTCCCTCGGCGGTTAGTCCGATCAAGAGCAGTACTTCGCTCTGATACCAATTGTTAGGATCGATTCCGTACGCTAGAGGGGGGTGAATAGCGTTTCGAACTCTTTCTTGAACCTACGTTGTTAGTAGCACAGCGGAATATACAATAAACAACAAAAACAACGCTAACAAACCGTATTTAGTTGGTATCCATCCCAGCCGGGTGACTAATCCATCAATCCGTCGGTGGATCACTCCCCGGATAACCTCCGGCTATCACGTGTCGCTCCTTGTAGGTGGAGAAACCTCACCACAACACCAACCAAAGCTCTGGACACGAAGACTACTAACATGCCCTTAACCAAGACAAGTTTCGTCAAGAAACTCAGCCACCACGACGTCCTCTTTGAATAGGACTCGGGGCTGATTTCTCGCTACCAGTCGACTGGTGCCAGCCAAATTCGACCGTTGCACCTCAACGTTCGAATTCTCAGCCAGCTCACCAGCCACCTACCAGTCGACTGCCCCCAGGGCAGTCGACTGGTCCCTAGCTGAACCCTTTCCCGAGTACATTCACACAGCACTCGATCCTCACGACTCGACTGACTCCTCCTCCGCAGCCTCGACTGTTGCCTTCACGCCCTCTTCATCTTTGACCCTCGTCCCTCGGATGCGCACGCAAACCTCCAGTTTGCCTCCATGCCACCCTTCACGTACGCCTCGAAGTCCGCGCCCATCAGCTCATCATCCCTGCTCTCCAAGGTCCCTCGGATGCGCACGCAAGCCTCCAGCTTGCCTCCATGCCATCCTTCACCGTACTGAGGCCGTCCAGTCAAGTCCATATGCGTAATCTGTACAACCTGCACACTGAACATACGCATATAAGAATACAAGGGAAAACCTAACTTATACCCTTTTCCCAAACATCAAAACCTATGGTCACTCCAGACCATCTTAGGGCCAATTGCTCCAACACCAACCTCTCCGGTCGTCGGTAAAAGCTAATTTTGTTAAGTGCTGTAATTTCTTTTCAATTCTATATTTGTACTCTCGACTTGTAATTTTTACGAAAATATATAATTGCCCATCTTAAACGGTCAAGGACCATGGGTCTTGGAGTACCAACCGACTGCGACTCCGAACCAAGTAAAAAGAACTTGTGTTAGCGATTAGATATCACTTTTTCGCTGCGTAATTGCTCTATTTGTCCGAAAAAATCTACGAACGATATTCACCCCCCCCCTCTATCGTTTTAATCTGATCCCACAAGTGGTATCAGAGTGGGTGGCTCATACTTGGTGCAACCACCAGTTTGAGAATTTTTTTCGGATTTATGAATTTAAATTTTTTTTTACTCGAATTGTCTTGTTAATCGAGGTTGGTGCAACACCACTCGATCTTTTTCCACTATAAACTTTCTTCCCGCACTACTAATCCAAGACTCAGTCTTGGAACAAGTTTTTTGTTATTTCTTTTTCAGAAAATTCTAATGGCCATGCAAGAGGAATACAGCACCGCCAGACCTCCGCTTTTCAGTGGAGAAGATTTCTCCTACTGGAAAAGCAGGATGGAAGTCCACCTGAAAACTCAGGTGGACATGTGGATAATTATCCAGTCTGGGATAGAAATTCCTAAAAATGCACAAGGCGTGGTGCAACATTATACCGAGTGGGATGTCACTTTGAAGAAGAAAATTGAGGCCGACGCAAAGCCGACCCAAACTTTATAGTGCGGCTTAACAAAAGAGGAGCTGAACCGGGTAGGACCCTTCAACAGCGCGAAGGAGCTTTGGAACAAGCTGATCGAGCTGCACGAGGGTACTTCCAACACGAGGATCAACAAAAGAGATCTGTTTCTTAACAGACTCTACACAATCAAGATGCACGACGGCGAGACTGCAGCCCAACTCCACGCTAGAATTCAAGAGCTAATGAACGGACTGCACATGATAAGTCACAAGGTTAAAAATCGTGACCTGATAAGGTATACTTTAAATTATTTTCCTAGAAACTCACTGTGGGCGTCTATGGTGGATGCCTACAAAGTTTCAAGGAATTTATCTGAAATTAAGCTAGATGAGCTGTTTTCTAAATTAGAACTACACGAACAGACTATCACTACCTTGATCGAGAATGGTATAACTTTTAATGCAGGAAAATCTCAAGGAAAAGCTCCCAAAAAGAAGCCTCAACTGGCACCCGAGTCCGACTCAGACTCGAAATCAGAAGATAGTGAAGGGGATCGACCCAAGTTGGTTCGGCTAGCTCGCGATTACTATAAGGAACTTAAGTACCAAACGAGCAAGAAAAAGTCAAGCCGAAGAAAGAAAGATCCAGCGGAACCTTCAACGAGTTCGAAAGGCAAAAGCAACGTTATCTGCTACGAATGCAACTAGAAGGGACACTTCAAATCAGAGTGTCCTAACCGAAAGGAAAACAAGAAGGCGCGCAGAAAGAAGGCTCTTCAAGCCACCTGGGACGAGTCATCTTCCAAAGAAGAAGAAGAAGTCCCGTATGCGAATCTACTCGCCCTAACCACCTCAGAAAACGTTGACTCTGGATCAGAACGGAACCAGACGATGGAAGACTCACAATCTCGGAGAACGGGCTAATCACTGTAAGAGGTTACTCAGAATATGAATTGTCGAAATTAATTTCTTATTTGTCTCGTAACTTAGCAAAATCCAAAATCCGGGTTGAGTCCCTCCGACAGGAAGTAAAACGCCTGAAAGAGGAAGTCAACTCAAGATCCTTGATTGAGCAAATTCAAGGAGGAAACTCAACTCAAGTCCAAATGCTTGAGGAAGAGAATTCTTCCTTGAAAACTCAAGTCAATGAAGTCAGAGTTGCCTTGGAACGGTTTACTTCAGGTTCCAAGGGTCTTGACATGATCCTTGGAAAACAGAAGTCCGTATTCAATCAATCCGGACTCGGTTATCGAACCAAGTCGAGACAACGTGCGTATTATTCTGTATTGAACCAACCTAGAACCGGAGTCCAAGCATGGGTCCCCAAGCTCTGTTTAAATAAACAAGTTGGACTAAACAAGTATTGGATCCCTAAGGACAAGATTCACATCTTGCCTAACCCTTATCGAGGCTATAGTCCAGGGGAGCCAATATAAAATCATATTTATAGTTAGATAATTGCTTGCTTGCTTGTCTATTTTCTTTCTGCAAATTTTTTTCCATGCTTAGATTTAGGATTGGTTAGATTAAGGAAAATGATCAAGTTGAAATTTGAACAACATAGTATTGGGTGGAGGTGAGATGATAGTACGTTAGGGAATCCTTTCTGGTGGAACTAGCCGAAGCTACCGATCCAAAATTCAAACTAGTTATACCAAAATCTTTCAAGTAGTAACTTGAAGATGAATTTTCAGTAAAAGGATTTGTCAAGGAAAGGGTTGTTGTTCCAATAAGGCTACGGTCAAAGAAGGTCTTGTGCCTCGCCAAGACTTGAAAGCCAGTTACTGAAAATCAAATTCACTTTACTACTTGTTAAATTTGAATCTAACACAAATTTTAATTAATCTTAGATTTAACACATTTTTCAAAATCAATAAACTTAACCTTATAAATTTTTCAAAATTAATTTAATGTCTTCAAAATTAACCATATTTTTCAAAATTAAAATATTTATGTTTGAAAACCTGTCTCACAAAACTCATAAGGTTAACATGTTTGATCACGTAGAACTGGGTGAGATATCTACGACCTAAGAGTATAATTCACTATCCTTTTAAAATAAAACTTAAAATGTTTTCAAAATTTGTTCAAAATTAACTCAAAGTGCTTTCAAAAGTTATTCAAAATTATTTCAATTTTTCAAATTAATTCAGTTTATTGTACCCTACTTTTTCGACTCTAACATTTTTTTTTCAAAATACTGAATTTCATGTTGAATATCACAATAAACTCATTTTAAATAGAATCTAGGGCTTGATTGATTTAGTTATTGATTGGTCAAACATAGTCAACTGAGTCAAACTTGGTCAACACAGTCAACCTTGGTCAACGGTCAAACCTTGGTCAGCACGAGCGCCCGAGACCTTTCGGGTGCCTGATGCTTTATCTTCATTCAAGGCAGCCAAAGCTGCCAAAAGTGGCTGACACCCTGACAGGCGCCCGAGAGGCTCTCGGGCGCCTCAATCATCACGGGCGCCCGTGAAACACCATATAAAGCCTTCAACCCATGACCATTCACCACACCAACCCGAGATCCTCCTTCATTCCTTCTCCCTCTAAGGCGCCCGAAAGCTCATCCGGTGCCCTCGAACGCCCTACTTCGACAATGCCTCCCCGGTACCATTTTAATTATGCATTTATAGTTAATTTTTTGATTATTTCGCTTAATGAATGCATAATTTTCTTTACCTATCTAGAAAACGTCGTGTTACACAAGCTGACCCCGGGGCCAAACCTAGCCCAGATCCTAGGTTCCCAACCTTAGCTTTGTTCAACAAATTCGCATCCACCACCTGCAAACCTATCAAGACCAGTTTCTTGAATAGGCAATTCTTTAGTCAATCTTGTCCGGTAGCAATGGCTGTTATTAATTTTTATCAACTACGCCATCTTGTCTACTGAACACATCCAGTAAATTCGACATTGTGTGCTGAATTCTACAACAATCTGGTGAAAATTGATGACCTCTGCTACCCAACCACTGTGCAGGGCATTCCTCTTACTATTTCACCATCTTTGTTCAACCGATTCCTCGGACTACGATAGTCACAGTCAACCTTTTGTTGCTATCCTCCGGCTAACCTTCCCTTCGCTCCCCCCTTTTCGCACATCAACCTGGATACTCTTTATTCCTACTTTTACGGAGACGTACAAAACCCGTTGGTGCAGTGATTTCAGTCCGTCGACCTCCGAGTCCAGGACTACGCTCTTTATAGAGTTATAGTCCGTTGTCTTCTTCCACTGACCACCCGGGATGTCGCGACCATGCGGCCTTTTCACACTTTCCTCCTCTGCGCTATGATCCATCAGTTGGATATAGATATTGGCCTTCACATGTTCCACACGATCATTTACGCGTCAAGCGTATCTACTCACTCCTGAGTGCGGATGTCGTATTGTCATATTATCACTGCCCTTCTTCACCACCATGGTCGCGATGTCACCGCCGGGGAGGTCATCCCGATGACCGAGTTTGATGAAATCAGGTCTAGAAATTTTTCTTTAGCGGGTATAGAGGTTTTGGCCACCGGGGTCCTATCGTGGAGACGGGAGAGGGCTCGACGTCAGGACTACTCAGACGAGGAGATAGAGGTAGGTGTTGCCGATCTCGCAGCTGAGATCAACGAGCACTTACAGGAGCCTCCTCCACCGACCACCGACCAGCGCCTGACACTACTACAAACGGAGATTCACAGCCTCCGAGAGGAGATGGAGGCTCATCACGCCGAGTTTATGGATACCCTACAGACCGAACACAAAGTGAACCAGGGCTATCATACCGAGTACATGGACAACATTCGAGTCGATCGCGAGGCAAATGAGGCTCGACACAATGAAATGATGTCCATGTTCCGGTCATGGTAGCCCAGTCCATTCTACCCCCTGGCCCCTCCTCGTAGATCTGAGTGATTTCCCAGTTAGTTGTCTATACTGTACTATTTGACTTGCCCTACCTAGTAGGGTTGACCTGTGATTGACTTTACTGGTCCTTGTGTTGACCAGTTGACTTTTATTCACCCATTGTATCTACTGGTTATCTACTTACCTGACTGTTATCTAGTTATTTCATACTTTGATGATTTATTTTTTCTGCTAAGTCATTAACTTCAGATTTTTGATGTTAGGGTTGTGCTTAGTAGAATAGGATTGTTCTATATTGTTTTCTTAAATATTTTCCTATTTTTTCAGAAAATTAGCAATTTGAAAAATCATTTTTTTTTGAAGTTTAAAATGATTTTCCAACTTAGTTTTTTTCAAGAACTACCCCCTTCAAAACTAGGGGTTTTACGCAAATGGACTTAGCTTAGGCTCTAACCCTAGAACTGCATACACCTATATATCTAGAAGTCAGCATCTCACAAGCACCTTAGGGTACTTTTGATTGATAACCTAAACTGGGTTGAGATGCTTAAGTCTATGTCATAATTCAAGATGCTTTAAGTCAGTGCATCTGCAGTAATTGGGGCAATAAATATAGCTCGAATATCAATCAGGTTAAGTGTCAAGCTTAGAAAATCTAACTTGATCAGATCACTTAAATTGACTAACCCTAGCGAAAGCTACTATTTTATAACAGTTAGTAAATAGCTAACTTGGTTAGACAGGACCCGAGCAAGAACGGTTCAATTTGGTTAGGTTTTTTTTCTTGCTTGAAAGTACTAGAGTTGGTTCAATACAGATTTCCAATTTGTCAAACTAGCTCTAATTCAAAATTGAATTGCAAGAGTCAATGTTTCTGGCTTATTTTTTTTTGATATATGGCAAAGGGGGAGACAAATAGAAAAGAAGAGGAAAATTTTAATTTTTTTAATTTTTTTATCTCATTTTGACAAAAATCTAAGTATTTCTAAGTGCTTAAAATGTTTTTGAAAAATTTTCAGCATTTAATTTTTTTAAAAAATATTTCTAAGTGCTTTAAAATTGTTCTAAGCATTTTCAAAGTACTACTTACAAAATTTCTAAAGCGCTTCAAAATTATCTAAGTACATTTATGTTGAAAATATTCCTAAAGAAAATTTTTCTTAGTAAACAAAATTTGTCTAAACTCTTTTGAAATATTTTTTTGGCAAATGTTTCTAAGTGAAATTTGTGTTAAGCAAAAAAAAATTTCAAAATTTTCTAAGTATGAAAAATTATGAAAAACTTGCAAAAAAATTTTTTTGAAAATTTTCTAAGTATAGAAAGCTTGCAAAATTTGTTATCTAAGGCTGTAAAACTTTTCAAAAATCTAAAGCACTTAGAAGGTTTATAAAAACCCACATATCATTTAAAAATTCAAGGGGAGAATATTCGTTTCAGGGGGAGAAAACTGGAATTTTTTTAAGTATTTCTTAACGGTTGTTTTTTGAAATGCTATATCTTTCTTTAACATAACTTTTTGAACCGTGTTGCCATAAGTCAAAAAGGGAGAGATTGTTGGTGTCGGAAGCACCAAAGTCGAACTTTTGTTTTGATAATGGCAAAGGGTTCAAAAGTTAAGATTTGGTTATGATCTAACGAGCTTATTAAGTGTGTAGGAAAGTCCTAGGTACACTAGGCACTAAGTCCTGACTGCGGGCTGGGCAACTAAGTCCTGACGTAAGGTTGGGCACAAAGAACTGGTGAGTGAAGCTGGGCACGAAGACCTGATCGTGGATTGGGCACGAAGACCTGATCGCGAATTGGGCACGAAGACCTGGTGAGTGAAGCTGGGCAAAAGTCCAACTGGAGGAGACGGTTGGCAAAAAGGTAAATTCTCCCGAGATGAGTAGGTGAGGACGCGTTCCCTATAGGAGGGAACATTAGACGTCGGTTCGACCTAGGGTTCCATTTGGGAGACCCAAAGTCAGAACCAAGACAACTTAGGCTATAAATCATGGTTAATATAACCTTTGTATATGCTTTGTGTGTTTTGGAACTAACCCTGGTTGTAGGAACGAAGGGATGAAGTTTTTGCACTCAGGCGCCTCAATGGAGTGAGGCGCCTCACTTGGCTAGGCGCCTGTGATGAGACAGGCGCCCCAGTGCAAGGCTACTCCAAGCATTCGAAGCAAACTGCCTCTGGACCAAGTCAAGTGAGGCGCCTGTGTTAACACAGGCGCCCCAGTCAGCTCAGGCACCTCAATGGAAGGGGATAGGCGCTGACCAAGCCTGCAGATCAGAGTTCGCGCAGGATAGGCCACGTGTCAGGCGCCCCCTTTGATACAGGCACCCCACTGACTGCTATAAAAGGGGGTTCACTCCCAAGGTTTTCATATCAATTGCTTTCAACTGCTACGCTCAAGCGCTCCACTCCGACAAGTTCTGTACTCGTGATTCAAGCGCTGACGATGACCCGCTGCTCCGGAAACTTCCAACCTCTCCGGTCATCGGTAAAAGCTGATTTTGTTAAGTGCTGTAATTTCTTTTCAATTCTATATTTGTACTCTCGACTTGTTATTTTTACGAAAATATAGAATTGTCCATCGTAAACGGTCAAGGGTCGTGGGCCTTGGAGTACGAGCCGGCCGCGACTCCGGACTAAGTAAAAAGAAATTGTGTTAGCGATTGATTTTCACTTTTCCGCTACGTAATTGCTCTATTTGTCCAAAAAAATCTACGAACGATATTCACCCCCCCCCTCCCCTCTATCGTTTCAATCCGATCCCACATTTAGATATCTCTATAATGGTATGATATTGTCCACTTTGGGCATAAATCCTTATGGTTTTGGTCTTGGGCTCTACCCAAAAGGTCTTATACTAATAGAGATATATTTCCTTTATAAGTTCATGATCTTTGTCATGTATTTTCAATGTGAAACATTATTTGCAAGCCTTGCAACCCCAACACAATAACCCTTAACTTTGAACATTTTCCAATATCAAAATACATGTTTGATTAGCTAATGCTTTCAACACCAATATTCATAGATTCGTCGCGGATTTTGAGACGAATATGTAAATTCATCATAGGCAAATCTTCAGATTCACCATTGAAGTTGGTGATGAATCTTCGGATTCATTGCCAACTTCAGCAATGAATCATCAGATTCATCGTTGCCAAGAATTGGTGATGAATCTGAAGATTCGTCGTCGATTTCAATAGATTTGTTTAATTTGTAAATATACGATTTAACGACGAAATCTATTTTTGTTGTAATATTTGGGATGAAAATTGGATTAGTTGCAAAATTTGGGATGAAAACAGAAATTCATCTTAGATCTGCATTTGTTAATTTTGCAACGAATATTATTTTGGTTGGAAAATTGCAACGAATTTGGTGACGAAAATAAATTCATCACAGAGTTTGGGGATGACTTTTCTACATCGAAAATTTTTTTGTGCTAGATTTCTTTTGCGATGATTTTTTTAAAGTTGCCGCAAAAAGGCCTATTATTTTTAGAACTCAAGCATGCTGAATTCGCTATAGAATCCTCATTTGGATCCTCTTCGGGATCCTCCTTAATTTCATTGAGATCCTCTTGAGGAGGTGATATAAACATTATCAAGATGGTCTATACGATGAAAGAGCTCTCTGATCAATATATGTGGCATGCCCCTCATAGCATCCTCATATTTGGTGTGCTACTTTGTTGAGATGTCTCGGTAGAGATCGAACTAACACCCAAATTCGATAATTGTCTAGGATAGGAAAATTTTGCTGCTTGAGTTTCCAGAATCAGCTATTGGGTCTCCAAATGTGTCCTCTGACTCCAAAAGTAGGGTTGTACACTATCTCTTGGATAGCCTCTCTCAGCTCATTTAATCTCATATCACGATGAGTTATGTATATAATCCATGGTATTTGGAATTGAAACTAACCAAGTTAGTAGAAAATCGACAAACTAATAATAAAACTGACTAATTCAATTTACAGTAAGAACTAATAGACTAATATACGTAAGCAATTAATAAGTATAGAAAAATTCTTCGTAAAAATTTCAAGCTGGAATTTTTTTTGCTTATTTAAATTTGAATTTTGAAAACAATACAAATATAATTTAAAACCAATGCAAAGAGAAAGAGAGAGACAAGAGAAAAAATAAAATAAACAATGACTAGATAATTGTATGCATAAAACTTAGGATTTACATATGAAAAGGAAATATATATATGTACAAGTAATAACAAATTTAAAAGACTAATTCTACCCTATACAGATTCTACCCTTATATAAATAATTTTTTTATTATATACTAACATCTCCCTCAAACTCACGATGTTTTAACAGAAAACATGGAGAGTTTGTTAACCAGAAACTGAAATCGTGCATGCTTGGTGAGCAAGTTTTCAATTTGCATGGAAGATGAGATAAATGGCAAAGTGATGGTGTCATTTTGATAGTAATATCGAGTGAGATGACAATCAATCTCCATATGCTTGGTGTGTTCATGACAAATAGAATTGTGAGTAATTTGAATGACACTAGAGTTGTCACAATGCACAGGAGTAGGGTTTGAGAGAATAACACTCATATTAGTAAACCAACGTTACCAAACAATTTCAGCAGTAGTAGAGGTCATAACACGATATTTTGCTTCGGTAGAAGAACGATAGACAATATTTTGCTATTTACTCTTACAAGATATAAGAGAATCTCTCAAGAAAATATAAAATCCTATGGTAGACTTACGATCTATAGAATCACCACCCTAATCTACATCTAAATAAGCACATAGCTCTAATGTAGAAGTGGAAGGATAAAGAAAATTATGAAACTAGGTACCTCAAAGATATCGAAGGATGTGAAGCACAATTCCTCAATGTATTGAAGTGGGAGAAGCAACAAACTAACTGACAATATGTACAATATAAGTAATGTCAGGTTTAATGATGGTTAAATACACTAGACTATCAACTAAAGTGTGATATAAAGGATCTGGCAAGGGAACATCATCAGTCGAAGAGTACCGAGCATTAATCTCAAGCGGAGTATCCATAATGCGAGTGTCAGATAGATAAGCATGCTCTAGAATGTCACCAATATATTTGGATTGTGAGAGAAGATAACCACTAGGAGAATAAGCTACTTCAAGTCTCAAAAAATAACGCAAAAGACCCAAATCATTCATTTCAAACTCACGAGTCAAATATAGTTTTAATTCTACTATTCCACTTATATCCCCTGTAATAATCATGTCATCAACATAAAGAAAGAATAACATATGACTTGACGAAGTACAACAAACAAAAAGAGCTAAGTCATGTTGACTAGAAAGAAAGCCAAGAGATCCAATAACAATAGAGAACTTGTCAAACCAAGCTCGAGGAGCTTGTTTAAGGCCGTAAAGAGCCTTTTTTAGTCTGCAAACTTCATCAGGATTGTGAGTGACACCTGGTGGAAGCATCATGTAAACTTCTTCGTGAAGATCTCCATTTAAAAAAGCATTTTTAATATCCATCTGAAAAATAGACCACTGACGAACAGATGCAACTGCAATGAAAGTACGGATAGTAACAAGCTTGGAAACTAGAGCAAAGGTTTCCTCATAATCCATGTCATGTTGCTACTAAAATCCTTTAGCAACCAAACAAGCTTTATACCGCTCAACTGGCCCATCAAATTTAGTTTTGATCTTATACACCCATCGAGAACCAATCGCACGATTCCCCAAAGGCAGAGGATCAAGATCTCAAGTATCAGTTTGATACAAAGCAGAAAGTTCTTCCGCCATAGCCTGCTGCCAAAGAGGGTCAAGAGAAGCCTCTCTATAAGAGAAGGGCTCAGAAAATTGGTGAATAGAAGCCAGAAAGGATGAAAAAGAACTAGAATAAGTAGAATATACAAAATCAGGCAATTGAGTAGACTTACGAGATCGTTGAGAGTAACGAAGTGGAGGATCCGCTATCACAAGAGCATTATTGGAAGCAACATATCATCGGAGTTTATGTAAAAAGGATCAATATGAGTGAGATCAGATTTTCTAAGATTAGGAATATTAGAGAGAATGGAATAGAATGAAATGTGTTCAAGAAAAATAACATGACATGAGATATAGAGTTTTTGACTAACTAGATCATAACATCGATATCCTTTTTGACCCTCACCATAGCCAAGGAAAACACAAAGAGCGGACTAAGAACTAAGATTACTGCATTCAACATGAGGACAGAGGATAAAACATGTGGATCCAAAAACTCTTAAGATAGAATAATCAGGAACATAACCATATAGTTTTTTAAAAGGAGATAAATCAAATGTAATAGAATATGGAATTCTATTGATAGAATAGACTGCAGTAAAAATAGTTTCCACCCAGAACTCGCTAGGAATATATGCAGACTGTTGGGTTTTCGATTGTTCGCGCATGGGAATACTTTCCATGTCCCCGTATTAAAATTTCATTAGTTGAAACAAATCCAAATGGAGAATAATTACCCAAGCAACCAACACATCATCGTACTAACCGATTCAATCGACCGTTTGAACAAACTTGTTGTTCAAGCAATCTAACTCGTCTTATCGATTAGCCGCGGAATAGGCGATGTATGGATCGTCGGGTTTTGTGTTTATCATCGGGGTCCATGATAATTATCAACATGAAATATAAACATATGATAATACAAGATGTAAAGGAACCAAAACAAGAAGTTATACCTCTTGTTTACCTCGCGATCTTCTATTGTATGACCCAACCTCTTCTTGGTCGTCAAGTGGGCGACAATCTTCCAAAAAACGAAGTCACCAAGACCAAGCAAAGCCTCCTTCTTCTTCTTCTTCCTTGCGCCGAAACCCTAGTGGGTTGTTTGGTTGCCGCCGGCCAAGAGGAGAGGAAGAACTCCTTTCTTTAGCTTGCGCTGGCTCCAAGAGATGAGGAGGAAGATGATGAAGACGATGATGAAGAGAAGAAGCTCTCCTTCCTCACAACACCATAGCTGAAAACTCCTTCTTCTTCCTCCTTTGTTTGCGTCGGTGTCGCCCACCTCAAGATGTGCTGCCGGCCAAAACCCTTCCTTGTTTGCTTCCGGCGCCGATCACCACCACAAGTGGAGAGAAGAGAAGATGGAGAGTAGAAGAAAAGGAGAAGTATTCAACCTCTCCTTCCCTTGCTTCCAATCGGCCACCCTCTTCCTTACTGCCGGCGCCCACAAACCCTAGGAGAGAGAGAGAGGTGAGGAGAGAATTAGGTTTAAGGCTTGGGATTAATTGAATGGTATGTCTTGGTCTCACGACACATGAGGTATTTATAGGCTACAATAGGGACCATGAGGAGAAGTTAGGTCTTGGCCACCTAATGGATCCAAAGCCCGATCCATTAATGATGATCTAATCCACTAAAGGATCATCATTGAACTACCTCACCAACCCTCATAAATAAATATGGGCTCCACCTATTATGTGTACAAAATTCTCTCCATGTTTAAGATCTCGAATGCCTATTAATTAATTAAATTACTGATAATTTAGTTATCATCATGTAGGACCAAGTCCACCTGCAGGATTTCCATGATGAACTTTATGATCTCCTCAAGGGGACATCATCAACCTGACGCATCAGGACACGGTTTCCTTCTATAATCAACGGTACACCATGTAAATAATATTATTTTCTAACTTACCAGCCCTATCGATTTAACAAATAAATCTCGCCCATTGGTAAATCAAAGAAATAGATATTAAGTACATGTGCACGTTATTATATCGGAATTAAGAGCATGTACATCATAATATCTGAGGTCTGATTCAATTATATATTCAGTATAAATTGAATCACCTCTATATCGGTTCTGCTCAATAAACACAAAGTGTACTAGTGTAATTCTATGGTCAAGATAAACCAATACCAAATTACACTATAACCATGCCAATGGTTTGTCCAAAACTATCTAAGATGCGAGCCTCTACTTATACTCTATAAGGGATTGATAACATGATCTTCTGTGTGACACCATACACCATGTTATCTACAAAGTAAAGTATTAGACAATAGCATGTATATATCAAATATAAAATGCAAATAATGATCATGTGATTCTCATTTCAAAATGTAGATGTTCATATAAAAACTAGGCTTTTAGTATACATCCTAACAACAAGATATAACGTGTTGTTTCAACAATATGTCTATGTTTTCTTTCTGCAATACCGTTCTGTTCAGGAGTATCAGTACAAGAACTTTGATGAAGTGTACCATCTGAGGCAAGTAGTTTAGAAAAAAGATTAGATGTATATTCACCACCCAAATCAGATTGAAAACATTTAATATCAGTATTATGTTGAGTTTTTACCATAACACGAAATATATGATAGATACCAAGAAAATCAGAACGATATTTCATAAGATAAACCCAAGTGTAGTGAGTACAATTATCAATAAAGAAAACATAATAACAGGATTCACCAGGTGTATGAATCAAAGGTGGACTCTATACATCAGAATGAACTAATTTAAACGGTGCAAGAGAAACAAAGATACTTCTATAAAAAGGTAAGGTAGAAAATTTTGCTAATTTACAACCACAACAATCTGAAATATCATGAATTTGTAATTTTCTTAAATTTCCTTTAGAAGTTAATTATTTCAAACGAGAAGTAGAAACATATCCAAGACGAGAATGCCACAAATAAAAATCAGAAGAAGCAGAGTTTAACCGAAAGGAAGACAAATCAACAATAGATGCTGCAACATCTGAAACTTTTAGTTGTTCTAAAACATATAGTCTCCCCTGTCTATGGCCTATCCCAATCTGCATCTGAGATCGTAGATCTTGCACATAACAAGAAGATGAAGTAAAAGAAACTGAAAAATTAAAATCACATAATTGACCAACTGTGACAAGATTCAAAATAAGATTAGGAATGTAATATATATTAGACAGACACAAATTAGATGTAAAAATAGAATCAACACCAGCTAATAGCATGGAAAAACCATCTGCGGTCATGACCGACACAGAAGGAGAAGAATTTATAGATACAAAAGAATTGACATTACGTGACATATGATGCGAAGCTCCAAAATTAAGGATCCAAATAGTGGAAGGTATACCTGAGGTACCATTATAGGACAAACCTTTGTGAGAAAAAGTAGACATGACATGTGGATAAGATATAATAAACTTTTGAAATTGTTCGACAAGAGCTATAATTGTGGCATTGGATGATTAAATCCCTCCAAAGTCTATAGGAGGAACTACTATTTTCATATTGGATGCTCTAAATTTAAAGAATCATTAATGTTGTGATTGACTATCGGATTTCCAAGGAGAAGACAGAATCAATAATCATATTTTTTTCAATCATCAGGTAAATATAAAGAACTCAAAATCCAATCTCCACGGTTCAAAACTAGCCCATGACATAGAAAACGCTGATGAAATCTCACAATGATCGGCATTCAAACATTTGAAAATCATAAATCTCGACAATGGTATTGCAATCCTTCCAAATTCAAATTTTTCGATTCGGCAGGACCATGCTCTGATACTATAAAAATAATACAAATATAATCTAAAACAGATACAAAGAGAAATAGAGAAAGACAAGAGAAAGAAGAAAATAAACGACGGTTAGATAATTGTATTCATAAAACTTAGGATTTACATATGAAAAAAAGATATATATAGACAAGTAATAACAAATTTAAAAGATTAATTCTATTCTAGACAAATTCTACTCTTATATAAATAATTTTTATTATATACTAACAATTTTCATAAAGAAAATTTAATTTAAAATACTTAAATAATTCAGGAAATTATTCTAAAATTACTGTAAAATAGAAAAACAATTTGAACTCATCCATACCTTTATACGCTCACATGCGCGATGTACAAGCGCCTATGACCTATCATGTCCATGTCATATACAATGATTTTTGACGATTCGTTCATTCTAACGTCTCCATCAATCCATCCCAAGATTAACACAGATAAGGTAAATCATGAAGACTATTAATCCAGATGTTATGGTTAGCACATGAGAAAGACGAATATACTGACTTGTCAGATTTTGACTCTCATATCTCAAGATGATGATATTCATGTATTAATCTCATCCCGTAAAAACTATGTCCATGTCATACACACTCATATATATGTGAACAACATATCTACAAACCAGTACCAAATTATCCGATCGACTCATTTTAACGTTATGTTTGAGTAACTGAAGTTCTGACCTGAACATTAATAATTAATACGGTCGAGAAAATCACGGTGCATACAGAATACAATTTTCATTTCTTTGCAATTTAGTATGTTGCTGAATTGTAGCATGGGCAGAAAACGAAAATGCCCACACAGAACTGCAATTTAACGACACGAATTCAACCTGCACAGAAATCAAACATGCATATCATAGCACTCTCATACCATTGTTACTTTGTATTTGCATGATCAATTACAATAAATAACATTTAATGAACTCACTGATCATGATCGATATCTTGGTGGTAAAAGTGATTCTTTGTCCTTGGTGCTATCATCATCTGAAATCAATACGGAGGAGATAAATAGATCACTAAAATAATAACTAATGTATAAAATGAGATAGATATCTTATTGTTTAGGCTTGTCGTCAATAAGGTTAATGACGATGAATCTCCTGAGAGATTCATGAGCCAAATTCCTCATTACTTGGATATGTTATTTTTCTCTATTTTGTTTTCACCGTTTCTCTTAACCTGGAAAAGTGAAAGAGGTTGGTAATAAATGAGAACTGCACATGCAGTCGCCATAACACCCATTTACAGTTGAAAAAAAAATGCTCATTGCCCTTTCTAACGCATCCAAGTAAAGAGAGGGTGAAAAAAAAACAAGAACATCCCAGTGCTGAGGAATTTCACTCGTGAATATAGGTATTGGACTCGTGAATATCTAGGGGTCAAGAACATCCAAGTGGTGATAAAATTGGCTCGTGAATCTCTAGGAGTGATTCATCGTAATCGTCCTTATTGACTCTTGTCATAAACGAGAAGTTATGGATCCTAGTCCATGAGTTCATTGTCTCCACGAGATAATTGGTAGTTACTATGTAAACGTTATTATTTTATAATTTAAGGTTAAAATTTGATAAAATTAATATGTTCATCTTCTTCACGACCTTAAGATGGATTAACGAAGTCAGATGACGAACGAATCGATTTTTACCATCTAGTCTGTGAATTCATTCTATTTTATTTATTTCAATTGATCATGCAAAATATAAAGCAACAGCTCCAACATACTTGTAGCCAAAATTCGACAGTGTTTTTTTGTAAAAATTTGTTCATAGAAATTTTACATCAAACCGTGAATATCTTGATCGATGAAAAATTTTTATACATTGACCAATCATTTTTAAAATTAATCAATTAGAAAAAATTAAATATCTGAATTTAAAAAAACCTAGATTAATCCGAGCCTGAGCTGTCAAACCACTAATGCAGATTATGGCCATAAATTCCAGCTACATAATTATTAACCCATTAATGTCAGCTTAATTACAACCATTAAATTAATTAACTATATGTCTAAATTTGTTTCATGAGTGCAAACATATATATCTAGAGGGAAATGCCAGTCTATAAATCAGACAGTATCTCTTTGTATAATTAAGTTGTTCTTATTGTTAACAGCTTCATTCCGTGTGTTCTTTTAAAATACCTTCAATGTTTAATAACTTTTTTAAATATACCCACCAAGTAAATGAACTGAAAACAAAATAAACAAAATAATGACGCATTGTTTCATTAAAGATCACGAGTAATAGATACAATCTTCTTATTTACTTCAAGAAATCAAATCAAATCAAATGGCCATATAATTCACTTAGCAGAAGAGATGGCCCAATGCAAGCACTGCCAGCGAAGCCACAGCACCGGCAACAGCAGATAAGGAACTAGCACTGGAGGAGGGACCGGGGGCAGGAGCCTCAGCGGCGGCAGCCTTCTTGACCAAGGAAGAGGCGACAACGACGGCAAAGAGCAGAGCAGCCTTGGCCAAGAACCTGGGCTTGATGCCCCCCTCCATTATGAATGTTAAGGCTGGCTGGATTGTGGAGGGAGAAGGGATGGGGGTTTTATAGGGCAGGAGTTGGGTTGGATTGTGCTGGATTCCCTGCTGTCTTCTAGATTGTTTAGGTGTGTTTGGTTGGTTGGAATATTGTAAGACTATGTACAGCTGCTGCTGGTTGTATGCCAGTTTGTTCAAACTATTGTTTAAGATATACATTGAATGCTACAGCACCAAATATTTGGGTGAACAAGTGACCAAAATAATGATCTCTGGTTAATATTTTCATACAAACAAATCAATCAATGGTCTAACTTTAATCCATAATTTGGATACTTGAATAAGCGGAATGCGAAGACGATCTCGGTGTTTAACTTGCAGCAAATAAAAGAGGATGTCATTCGACTACAAAGAGACATCATGAACCTATTATTACTCTTGCAAAAGGCCTTTCTCTTCTAAGTAACCAACAACTTGACCAGCCATGGAAAAAGAGGAAGGGCAGATTCCATTTTCTTGTTTGATCTCTATCTGCATAGAGAAAAAGATGAAGTGGTATGTTTCAAAATGAGACCTATGACAACGATACATAAACTTCTACTCTTCAACAAGCATCATTTAAGATTTCAAGCCATGAGAAGCAGGAGGATAATCAGTAGCTCTTCGCGATTTGCAAAGAAATGTAATATCACACTACTGCTGCAAGCATATTAGTATCAGCTCCTTGATTTTTGCTGGTAGAGAGTTTGTTATATACATGATCTTGGTCGTCGTCGTCATCAAACAATCCAATAATTTGAAGGTCATGAATTATCCTTCTGATAAACTAAAATCTATGAAGGTAATTGATGACCTGCTTGATGCCAGTGATAGAGAAGTTAAAAAAGGAAGGAGATGAACCAAAACAAGGAGACATTGTAAGTGGTATTGAGTTTCGGTAATTTAACATAATGATGTATTTCGATCGTTTCACTTGACATGATACAACATTTAATATCATGCTAAGCACAAACTCCTTCCTAAGTTTCATCTCCTTACGCCTTCAACTTCAATTCATTACCAACACCATGCATTAAACATTGACACGCGATATGACTCGAAATTTCAAACCTTAAATTGTAGCACAGCATATGTTAGCAAAAGTAGGGATTGCAATTACTTAATCACTTCTGGTACCAAAGTAGAAATTTTTGTACCATGACTACTCCTGGAATAACTAGGATCAGTCTAATAAAATTGTTAGAATCTTGTAAATATAGTAAGGATTAATTAGATTGATTCCACATTTATGTTAGCATATTCTACATTTATGTTAGAATATTATAAATATAGTAAGATTTAATTAGGTTGAGTCTACATTAATGCAATTAGCTTAAGATAAGACAACTGAATATTCTGTAATTACACACAAATACACACGAATTTTATCCAATATCTCTCATTTCTCTTTCAACATGGTATCAGAGCGAGGCCTAATTCGTGGCCCACACGCTCCTCTCCTTCGCCGTGCGTCGCCCCCTGCTCCGCCGCCACGCGTAACGGCGCATCCGATGTCTGTTCCTAACGCCGTCGACTGAGCGCTGCTCGCCTCTCTTTCCTCGCTGATCAATGGCTACCCCCGGCGCTCTAAAGCTTGATACCCTAATCTTTACCCACTACATTGTTAGATCGATTCCGTACGCTAGAGGGGGTGAATAGCGTTTTTCGATTCTTCTTGTACCTACGTTATTAGTTACGCAAGCGGAAATACAAAAGAATAAAACTAACAACGAAAAACAACGCTAACAAACCAGATTTACTTGGTATCCACCCCGGACGGGTGCCTAATCCAAGAATCCGTCGATGGATCACTCCCCGGATAACCTCCGGCTAGCTCTTGTCGCTCCTTGTTGGTGGAGAAACTTCGCCACAAACTCGGACAACACTCTGAGCACCAAAGACTACTAACAAGCCTTAACCAAGCTTGTTTCGTCAAGAGTTTCAGCCCAAACCGAGTTCTCTTTAAATAGAACTCGGGCTGAAAACCCTCGCTGGCAGTCGATTGCCCCACTCAGAATTCGACCATTGACACCCCCAACGTTCGAATTCTGCCAGCTCACCTGCCACTACCAGTCGACTGCTCCCAGGGCAGTCGACTGGTACCTGTACACCTGCACACTCATGTACACATATTAGACCAGCAACAAATACTAACTTAAACCCTTTGCCCAAACATCAAAACAATTGGTCACTCCGGACCACAGATTGCCTCAACAATCTCCCCCTTTTTTATGTTTGGCAATACGTTTAAGTTAGGGAAACAAATAGTAATAGAATAGCAAAAACAATGCTAAACAAACAACTGGACTTACGTTGTCAAGACTCCATCTTGGACTTACACCGCCAATGCATATGCAATGCATAGATGAATCCTATCCCAAGGCTCCCCACACCTAACCCTCCAATTTAGGACTTTTTCACACCTAACCCTCTAAGCTAGGACTTTTCACACCTAACCCTCTAGGTTAGGATTTTCCACACCTAACTTCCCAAAGTTAGGAATTTTCACACCAAACGGGTTTTTTAAAGCTTCTCCAAAGCTCCCCCTATATTGGACTTACAAAGGTTTTTTAAGAACCTCTCCAAGGTTCCCCTTACGCCAAGAATGGAGCAACCATGCTCCCCCTTAATCTTAGCTCCCCCTAAACCTAGGGTTTCTAGCAAAGGAATGTTAGGTTTCCCAACTTAAACCAACACTTCTACCCCTTTGTCTACCATCAAAAAGATGCCAACAATATCCCAATTATTAGATTTTTTAATCCTTAATGATCCTAAACACAGTGTACTAGCCCCCCATACATTTGTTTTCCATCATTTGGACCCAAGTCAGCTGCTGGATACCACCACCAGCCCTGACCAATAGACTGCCCCCCAGGGAAGTCGACTGATACTATGAATATCAAGTTTTTCAGGCCACATTCAGAAGTGCGCCAGAAATTCCACAAATCTCCAAAAATTCCCAAATTTTGTAGAGAACTTTGTGGTACCCATACCTACTTGGGAAAAATACATTCACCCATGTATCTACCACCATTCCTAAGTTTGACACAAAACCCAAAAAAATTTCTATGAAAATCAAGGCAATCAAGGAGGCAACCTCCCCCTTAACCTATGTCTTCTCCCAATTTTCAATTTACCATGGTCAAGTTCTACCCAACTTGATACCATAACACCGGTTAAGTTCTACCCAACTTAACCTCCAAGTTCTTCCCCCTTGGACATCATTAAAGGATTGCCCCAAGCAACTTTTCCCTAGTGCCAAAAAGGACTCAACAACACCTTAAACAATCTAAAAGGTTTGCAAGCACATTTGTTAGGATATACTCTATCCTAGAAAAATATGATTCCATGAAAAATACAAATGTGCTTGACTTTTGATACAACTCCTAATTATTCCAAAAGATTGGCATTTTGTATCAACTTCCAAGTCTACTTCTAATTCCATGTGTTTGCTAAGGCTTATCATTATAATTCGACACATGGAATTGTCCTTAACTCTCCCTTCTTGATTTCTTAATCCTAGATACCTATGGAGAACTTCCACATCCTTTCATCCACCAAAACCTATCATCCAATTTCATCTAATGACTTTCAAACCATATAATATTCAATCATGACATAAAATCCCACAAGATAGCATGACATTTTCCTATGATTTCAATCTTGCAATTTCTGATCAGCCAATATACCTTTTTCACTTTAAACTACTGATCAGTCGACTGCCCCCAGGGCAGTCGACTGCTAAAACGAACAGAAAAGTTTCTGGGCTGAAATCAGTCGGATCAGTCGACTGCCCCCAAGGGCAGTCGACTGATACCTGAATTTCGGGTTTTCAGCCCAATTTCAGAAACGCCTAGTTAATTCTACAAATCTCCAAAAAAAATCTGAAATTTCGTGGGGAGATTTGTGGATCCTATATCTACTTGGGAAAAATATGTTTCCAAATAAATTCACTCCGGATCCCAAGATTGGTACAAACTTCAAACCTATCCAAATTGAGTCATTTAAACCTAACTAGAAGTTCTAATTTGGATCTCTTCTTAATGCTTCCTCTCATACTTATTTATAATACACTAATACCATCAAGTTATATGGTATTTTCACATTAAAACCAATTTCTTCCAATTATAATAACATTTTCAATCTTTTTTTTTTTTATAACTCTCTCTTTAGTGTGTCAATTCCCTAGTATTAAGGCTAACCTTAGCCTTTTGAACCCTTTGGCACACATCATCGCCCATCTAGTCTCCTAGAAGGAAACCACCTGAGATCCATTGACCATGGATCCCATTCTGGCTTCTAGAGCTCTCCCTTGAGCTCCTAGCCCTAGTTACCTCCCTAAGTAACTCATCTACAAAGGCAAGACCACACCGGTGCTTCTTGGCCTTCCACTACCACTCTCTTAACCATATAGACCTTTTTCTTGGTCAATTCCTTTTCTTTTCCTTTAAATGACTTTTCTTTGTCATTTTTGATCTTTTCTCTACCATTGTTATAGGGCATCATTGAATATACCATTTTACTACCATTTGCCCTCTTAGGGTGGTATCCTAGACCCGGCCTACCATTCCTAAGAGGTTGACCTTTTTACATCATGCTTGACCTCTTGGACCTCCTAATGAGTCTATCTAGGTTTTTCTCAAATTTATCAAGTTTTGCTTTCAAGACTTGATTTTCTTTTTATACCTAATTTGATCATTCCTAGGTCTACCCATTTTTCTAGGCATATGTCTCCCTTTCTTAGGGTTTATGCTTTGGTCCTTAGTCCTAGAATTCCTAGATTTGTCATGAAACATAGAATTTTTGGTGTTTTGGCACGTAAAAGTGTTTCTATTCCTATCATGATATTTAAAACCAAAAACACGCATGGGCAAGCAATTGTTATTAATTCTATCATTTATACAAGCATTTTGAGCATTCATGGAAGAATTTGAAGCATAAGTAGAGTTAGGGATTACCTCCCTTACCCTTGGGGCTCCCCCTTGATGTGTGCTCCTCTTCCTTTCTTCTTTCTCTCATTTCCTAAGATGCTCTATCTTCTTGAGTTCTCCTTTCCTTGGACATTTTGTATGGTAATGCCCTAGCTCCCTGCTTGTGAAGCATCGAATTCTCCTTCTTTTTTTTTAAGCTTCCTCATTCCTACAACCCGGATTAGAATTTAAATGAATAGACTTGGGCTTAGGAATTACCTCCTTTTTACCTAGTGGGCATTTATCCTTGTAGTATCCCTTTTTGTTGCAACCAAAGCATATGATATGCTCTTTTGATTTTGCTTTGGCGGAGGTTGGAGCTTTCTCTTGCTCTTGTGTGGATGAGGATCTCTCCTCCCCCTCAACCCTTGATGTTGATACTTCTTCTTCTTCCTCGGATGAGGTGGATGCTCTTTTACTCAATTCCTCCACTTCACTTGATAATGTTGATAATTCTTTTTCTCTTTGGTCTTCTTGGACACTTGAACTTAGTCCTTCGGGCTCTTCCACTTTTTAAGTTGGTGTACGGTTTTCATGACACTTTTCCAAGTTGTTCCACAACTCATAAGCATTTTTATATGCCCCTACATCACTCAATACATTGTTAGGCAAAAGATTTAATAAAATACTAATTACCTTTTCATTTGCTTTTGCTTGATCTTGTTGTTTTTTATTCTAATATCTAGGCCTAAGCTTCTTCCCGTGCTTATCCTTTGGAATCTCGAACGGCTCTTCTATGATTATCCTACATGCCCTTCATGCCAAGTCAAGTCTCTATCCTTGCTTTCCAATAGCCGAAATCCTCATGGTCGTAGAGCGGTGGAGTGTAGATATCTTCACCCAACTTGTCTTCCATTGTTTTCTCCTCTAGCGTGTGCTCCCTCGACGGTTAGTCCAATCGAGAGCGGTCCTTTGCTCTGATACCAATTATTAGATCGATTCCGTACGCTAGAGGGGGGTGAATAGCGTTTTTCGATTCTTGTACCTACGTTGTTAGTTGCGCAAGAGGAAATACAAAAGAATAAAACTAATAACGAAAAGCAACGCTAACAAACCAGATTTACTTGGTATCCACCCCGGACGGGTGACTAATCCAAGAATCCGTCGGTGGATCACTCCCCGGATAACCTCCGGCTAGCTTTTGTCGCTCCTTGTGGGTGGAGAAACCTCGCCACAAACTCGGACAATACTCTGAGCACCAAAGACTACTAACAAGCCTTAACCAAGCTTGTTTCGTCAAGAGTTTCAGCCCAAACCGAGTTCTCTTTAAATAGAACTCGGGCTGAAAACTCTCGCTGGCAGTCGACTGCTCCCAGGGCAGTCGACTGCTCCACTCAGAATTCGACCATTGACACCCCCAACGTTCGAATTCTGTCAGCTCACCAGCCACTACCAATCGACTGCTCCCAGGGCAGTCGACTAGTCCCTTACTAAGCCTAGGGTTACACTCCCCGAATACATTTCACTCCGCACTCGAACCCTCCCGGCTTAGTTCCCATGTACAACGACTCACACTAGGGCGCTTACAACCTGATCGACTCTTCACCAACAGCCTCGACTGTTGCCTTCACGCTCTCTTAATCTTCGGCCCTCGTCCCTAGGATGCGCACGCAAACCTCCAGCTTGCCTCCATGTCATCCTTCATGTACGCCTCGAAGTCTGCGTCCCTCGGCTCATCGTCCTTGCTATCCACGGTCCCTCGAATGCGCACGCAAGCCTCCAGCTTGCCTCCATGCCATCCTTCACCTGAAGCCATCAACCAAGTCCATGTGTACCTGTACACCTGCATACTCATGTACACATATTAGTCCAGCAACAAACCCTAACTTAAACCCTTTGCCCAAACATCAAAACACTTGGTCACTCCGGACCACAGATTGCCTCAACATACATCACTGCCCCGCTCTCTTTCGAGCTATTGGATGGTAAGAATTACTCCTCTTGGGCCTCTCGCATTAAGCTTTGACTTGTTGGATAGGGTTATGAGATACACCTCACCCAAACCGAAGAGGATGTCCAAATCGCCAATCGTTCTCTGTGGAAAAAGATTGACGCTTAGTTGTGTTGTATCATCCGAGCCTCCATTCACCCATCTCTTCGTGATGTCTTCCACACTCACAAAATCTACAAAGCAGTTTGGACACAAACTCAACAACTTTTTACAAACACTTCTCGGCGGCTCTATCAAATTTGTGAAGATCTCATGACCATTTTCAGTGCCCATCAAATTAAGGATTCTATGTCGACTTATCTGGGCTCGGTCTCTAGCCTTCTTTGTGATTTCAATAAACTGCTTCCACCCGCAGCCACATATGTTGCGGAGCTTGAAAATCACAAAAAAAATTTCATGTCTCTGACTCTATATGGTTTGTCCACAGATTATTTTTATATTCGTGATCAGAACCTGAGTAGCCCCACAGAAGCTACCATGGACAGTACCTGGGCGACTCTCCTTCGTGTTCCTGCCAAGATCTTGTCTGTGGCTTTTCCTTCTATTCCTGTTGACTTGTCAACGTTGGTCTCTCGAAACAACAACAGACCTCCACCATGTAAGGGTGGCAAAAGACGTTCTTGGTGTGATCACTGCCACAGACTAGGACACACAATTGATATGTGTTAGAGTTTCCATGGTCGACCTCCTCACGCTGCTCAGATCGTCCAGAATTCTGTTGCTTCTTGAGCTTTCGCTTTGTCGTTGTCACCAGATCCCACTCCATCACCTTCCTATGATGACTTTCTGAAATGATATGAAGATCGTTAGGCCTCTGGTTCCACTGCTACTGTTGCACACGCTGATAAATTCCTTTGTTGGCATCTCTCAGTCTTCGAGTCCTTGAGTTCTTGATTCAAGGATCGCCGATCATATCACTGGTAATAAATTCATTTTCTACTTCTGGTTATTTACCTTCTGTCACCATGGCGAACAGTTCTCATACTCAGTCCCGGGATGTTGGTATTGTTCCTCCTCTTTCGTCTCTTTCTATTCATAATACCTATTATGGCTCTGGGGCTCCCTTTAATTTATTGTCAATAAGTCAGCTTACTCAGTATCTTGATTGTGAATCTTTTACTAATAATTCTGTTTCCTTACAGGATCGGAGTACGGGGAGGACGATTGACTTTGGATGTGAGTCCAATAGCCTACATCAACTTAACCAGCCTTCCCTTGTTAGTTCAGCGTCAGCATCTCTACTTTTTATTCATGCTCAGTTGGGACATCCAGGTCTTGATAAATTGAAATAGTTACATCCTAATCTTTCCCACTTAGAGTCTTTGTCTTACCAGTCATGTCAATTAGGAAAGCATGTTCGCAATTCTTTTTCTACTCGCACTATTAGTCGGGCCTCGTCCCCTTTTATTTTAGTTCATTCAGATGTTTATGGTCTGAGTCGTATTTCCTCTACATTGGAGTCACAATATTTTATTACTTTTATAAACGATTTTTCTCATTGTACTTGGTTATATTTGCTGAAAGATCATTCAGAATAATTTTCTATTTTTCAATTCTTTTTTCATGAAATCAAAACTCAATTTGGTATCTGATCTCTCTTCAAACTTTACAAAGTGATAATACACGTGAGTATCTATCTATTCAATTTCAGACCTTCATGGCGTCACATGATGTGTTGCATCGTATGTCTTGTCCACATACCCCCTAATAGAATAGGATTGCAGAAAGCAAAAATCGACATTTTCTTGAGACCACCCGAACTCTTCTTCTCCACTCTCATGTTCCTCATCAATTTTGAGGTGATGCAGTCCTTACTGCATGGTATCTCATCAACCGCATGTCTTCCTCCACTCTACAAGGAAAAATACCTCATCATGTACTTTTTTATCCTCACCACTCTCTTCATCCATTACCACCTACGGTCTTTGGCTCTATATGTTTTGCTCATGCTCTTGGTCCTGGCGTTGACAAACTCTCTCCCTGGTCTCATAAGTGTGTCTTCCTTGGGTACCCACGGTCTCAAAAAGGGTATAAGTGATATTCCCGTACTTTCCGTAGGTACTTCATTTCTGTTGATGTCACACTCTTTGATTCAGTTCCATTTTTTGGGTCTAACGCATCTACATTCGAGTCTTCTCCTTCCACACCTGCACCGTGTCTACCTTTTGTCCTCCAGAGGAGTCTCTATCACCTCTGATTCCATCTCCTCCGCCATTGCAGATTTATCATGACCGTACTCGTCTTGTATCGTCGCCGCCTGGCACTAACCACGCCATGGACTCACCTTTGGAGTCCATTTCTCCGTCTCATCCTCCAGTCCCACGTCTTGAGTCTAATATTCTCATTGCACTTAGAAAAGGTATGTATTCTACTCGTAATCCTTCTCATTATGTTTCTTTCAGTTATCATTGTCTTTCTCCTTCCTATTATTCTTGTCTTTCTTCCTTGTCGTCTGTTTCTCTTCCGAAGACAGCAGGTGATGTCTTTGCCCATCCAGGATGGAAACAAGCTATACTCGACGAAATATTTGCTTTACAAAACAATGAAACATAGGACCTCATTCCTCTACCACCAGAGAAGTCGGTTGTTAATTGTAGATGGGTATATACGGTGAAGGTTGGTCTAGACGGCATGGTTGACTGACTTAAGGCTCGTCTCGTCGCTAAAAGATATACCCAGATCTTCAGATTGGATTATGGGGACACTTTTTCTCTCGTTGCCAAAATGTCTTCTGTGCGCCTACTCCTGTCCATTGTTGTCATTAGTTATTGACCTCTCTATTAGTTGGACATCAAAAATGCCTTTTTATATGGTGATCTGCTCGAAGAAGTCTACATGGAACAACCTCCTTATTTTGTTGCTTAGGAGGAGTCTTCTGGTCTTGTATATCGCCTACGAAAATCTTTATATGGCCTCAAGCAGTCACCCAGAGCATGGTTCGGTAGATTTAGTACTGTGGTTCAACAATTTGGTATGACTCGGAGCGAGGCTGACCATTTTGTCTTCTATCGCCACTCACCTACTGATTGTATCTACCTAGTTGTTTATGTTGATAACATTGTCATCACAAGCAGTGATCACCCAGGCATTTCACAGGTGAAGCAATATCTCTTCAAACATTTCCAGACGAAGGATCTCGGCAAACTCAAATATTTCTTGGGGATAGAAGTAGCACAGTCCAAAGATGGGATCAGCATATCCCAAAGGAAGTATGTAATGGATATTCTGGAAAAAATAGGAATGTTAAATTTGAAGACAGTCGACAATCCCAACGATCCCAATATCAAGCTCCTGCCAAATCAGGGGGCCTCTTATAAATCCTGAATGGTAGATGATTAGTAGGGAAATTGAACTATCTCACTGTTACTCGTCCAGATATCTCATTTGCAGTAAGTGTAGTAAGTCAGTTCCTCAACTCTCTATGTAAGGAACATTGAGACGTTGCGACTTGTATTATTTGATACATCAAAGGCGCTCCAGGAAAGGGTCTTTGTATGAAGACAAAGGACACACTCGAGTCGTAGGATATTCTGATGTAAATTGGGCAGGATTCCCCATTGATAGAAGATCTACTTCTGGGTTATATATATTTGTCGGAGATAACCTTGTCTCTTGGAAAAGCAAGAAGCAGAATGTTGTGGCCAAATCTAGTGCAGAGGCAGAATATCAAACTATGGTCACAGCCAGTCAAGACTTTATATGGCTCAAAATATTGCTTCAGGAACTAAAGTTTAGGGAGGTTACACAAATCACGTATATGTAATAACCAGGTCGTCATGCATATTGCCTCAAATCCAGTTTTTCATGAAAGAACAAAGCATATCGAAGTTGATTGTCAATTTGTCAGAAAGAGTCATATCTAGAGAAATCTCTATTAGTTTTGTCAATTCTCATGATCAACTAGCAGATATATACACTAAGTCACTAAGGGATCCTCGAATTAACTACATATGTAACAAACTTGGTGCATATAACCTATATACTACAACTTGAGGGGAAGTGTTAGAATATTATAAATATAGTAAGAATTAATTAGGTTGATTCTACATTTATATAATTAGCCTAAAATAATGTAACTGAATATTCTGTAATTATGTACTCTTCCCTATAAATTCAATAGCTCTATTGTGTCTAATACACACAGATTTTATCCAATGTCTCTCATTTCCCTTTCAAAAAAAATGAATCAATTACAATTCAAAAGAAACATCTAGAATTCCTATCAATTTATTTTTATACCATATTTGACAACTTTAAGATATATAACCTTAATAACGCCACACTATTCAGGAATGAAGAAGGTGATCCATAATTTTAATATCTATACCACAACTCACACCATTTGGTTTGATAATTGCTTCACAAGTAACACAAGATGCAGTATAATTCAAAAAAATAAACAGCATTTGATTTCAGTACAGCATCAAGCTTACTTTGTTCAAAAAGGGACCACTTGCATGGAAGTTGGAACAATTCTATAAGAGATACTAAGAACGATCTACAAAATATCACGTGGGTTTTCACCTGAGCCATAAAGATGACTAATATATGCAACTAATCAACAAGCATGTCTACATTGGATTGCCATGTTAAGAGTGCATGAACTTTCTATATATATATATATATATATATATATATATATATATATATATATATATATATATATATATAAAAGAAATACTGGGGTAATGCCGAAAGGGTACCTCACAGTTCAGAGGTGGTTCATATGGATCATCTATCCCAGTAAAACCTGCATGCAAATCTAACTTCTGTAAGGACCGATGATGCAGAAAAAATGAACTCCTAGTCACATATGACCAATTTTCCATCCCTATCTGAAATGCAAATTTAATGTATGGAACCTTTAACAATTCTGATCGTTTTTTAATCATGGAATCTAGTTATCAACGTATAAATCTAAAGCTAATTTACTTATTTATGTAATAAGCTGCACTGATACTAGAATTTTCTAGGACAATATGATTTAATGAACATATTAACCTTTAGTATAAAGGATAACAAAATTTATTGGCATCTGGCCACACAATATCTTCTCAAATTTTGGCTGAAATTGTTATACAGTCAAGGTTTTCCACAGATTCTCATTAACGGGGTCTCAAAGAATTAATATTCCCATTGCTAACAGGAATTCTTCATGATATGTATCTCTATAAATGATAATTAGGCGTTTAAAAACAATCAGTCTTACGTATTCTTGTCAGATTATATATATTTTAATTATTTATTTATAGTTTTTAGGACATTTTAATCTTTTCCCTTTTCAGTTTAGGGTTTAGAGTTTCTTAACTCATCTATATAAGACTTTATGTTCCTTCTTTCTAAAATATTTTTGGATTTATCAAAACGACTATTTTTTCTTTTCTCAATTTTTACATGGTATCAGAGCAAGGTTCTTCATAGCTTTGATTATTCAATTGAAAGGTTGTTAATTCGATCCACAGTTTTCGCGGATCGAACTCTGCGATGAGTTCCCAAGGGTTTTTTTTAGTGTGCTCGTACAATTTTTTCGTTCTGAATATTGGTTGGGTTTCTTTTGTTCTCACATCAACTTATTTTTGTTCATTATTTGGTTATTCGTGAGCACTATTTGTTCTGTCACTATGAGCTATCGTACAGATGATTCGCTTCAATCAATTAATGTCCAATTGGATGGAAAAAAATTATTCGTATTGAGGATATGTTATGACAAAATTCTTACGTGGAATATCTATGTGGGGATATATTTCAGGTGTGCGAAGTAAACCTATGGATAACAATGTTGCTGATTATGCAAAATCGATGGATATTTGGGAGACCAATAATGCGAAGATTATTATGTGGATCAATAATTCTGTTACACACTTCATTGGTGCTCAGTTGGCTAAGTACGAGACTATCAAAGAGGTTTGAGATTATCTGGCAAGGTTATACACGCAGTGTAACTTTGCCAAACAATATCAATTAAAAGCAAATATCCGTGCACTTCGGCAATAAGATATAGGTATCCAAGACTTTTATTCTGTTATGTTAGAACTATGGGATCAGATAACACACAAAATCCTCAGAATTACGAGTATTTCCAGCTTATATCACTCGTAGAGAAGAACGTCTGGTCCAATTCTTGATGTCTCTTCGTGATAATTTTGAAGGATTACGTGGAACAATTTTGCATCCTAATCCTCTTCCTTCCGTAGATTCAGTGGTACATGAATTGCTTGCAGAGGATATTCGCCTTGAGTCTCAGGTTGATAAAAGAACTATTGCACCATCTACGCTATCAATTTTTGCAGCACCACAAACGCCTCCACCTCATAATCAAAATAGTTCGTCTTCGAAAGTTTCTAATGATAAATGTGCTTAATGTAAAAATAAAGGACACTGAAAATCTCAATGTTCATTATTATTAAACAAAGGTAAACGACCACCGCAGCAGCAGTATCAGCAACAACGACCTCAACAGCCACTAGTGCTACATCAAAATGTTTCATGGAAATCTAATAATCAGTGATCTAAATTTCGGGCTAGGCGGGCGCCGCCTAGCCGCTCGACGCCAACCGGCCGCGGCGAACACAGCCTCCGCAGCCAGGCTAGGCGGAGGGACCGCCTAGGTTGCCTGTGCGTCGCCTAGGGGGCGCGACGCAGTCGAAGCGTCGCGTGTTTTGCGGGATCGCGATTTGGATCGCGATTTGTTTTTTTTTTAAACCCTAAACCTCTTGTTGTGGATTCATCTGCCACCTCCGTCGCCTCCTCTGGAATCGTTCGCCGTCGCCACTGCCTCCTCCGGTATCGCTCGTCGCTGTCTCCTCCGGTATCGCGCGCCGCAGGTATGTGTTTACAGTTTAGTTTTTTTTATGCTTCCGGCATCGAGGGACGTTTCCGGCGGTGCCGGATGGCTCCGACGACGCGTCCGGCGCCCCCAAAGCGTCCCATGACGCTTTCGGCGCCACCGGACGCGTCGCGAGAAGTGTCCGGCGCCGCTGCCGACACTGCCGGACGCTTCCCGCAAAGCGTCCGGCGGCGTCGACAACGGCCTCGCCGACGTTTTTTTATAAAAAAATTATTATTTTATTTTATTTAAAATTTTAAACATTTCATTAAATAAATAGAAAATTTATATTATAAATCATATTTATTAATTATAAATCATATTCTTATTCAAAAAAAATTATATTTAAAATTTAAAAAAATTTATAATTTATATATAATTTATATTTAAAATTTTATATTTTATATATCATTTTTTAATTTTTTATAATTTATTAATGATTCTAAAATTCTTAAATTTATTTTTAAATTATTTTTCAGGTTATTTCTACTCTACAATGGCAAGTAATCCATCTTCGACAACATCAGTTACTCAACCTGAATTCGGGATTCATAGAAGAAAGTCAAATGATATTGGATGGGAGTTTGGGATGTTGATTGATCCTAAGAACCTCGACAAAATTAAATGCAAGTTGTGTGGAAAAATAATGTCGGGAGGAGTATACAGGATTAAGGAGCACATTGGAAATATACCTGGAAATGTATCTGGTTGTCGAAAAACATCTCAAGAAGATAAAAACAAGTGCAAACAGGCTATTAGAAGGGAGGAACAGAAAGAAGAAAAAAATAATGGAAAAACAAAGTTGTAGAGCAGAGATGACTATTTCTCCTGATGAAGAAGAAGGTTCTGAAATTGAAGGTATAGATCCATCTAAAAAACCTCTTCCTCTTGGCTCCATAGATGGATTTGCATCAGCAATTGCTCCAGAAAATGTAAGTTCAAGTGGGAGTAAAGTGTTTCGCCAAAAAAATATAAATGAAGCTCTTTTCAAGGAGAAAACTCAACAAGTTCAACAATATGTTGGGAGATGAGTTTATGAAAATGGAATCCCATTCAATGTCGTTGATAATGATAGCTTCAAGCAACTAATGGAAGCAGTGGGTCAATTTGGACGAGGATTCAAGCCTCCAACTCAATATCAACTAAGGGAACCACTCTTAAAAGCCGAAGTTGAAAGAACAAAACAACTGCTGAAGAAACATGAAGAAGAATGGGCTAAGATTGGATGCTCGATCATGACAGATGCATGGAGTGATAGAAAAAGAAGAAGTATCTTAAATTTGTGTATTAATTGCAAGGAAGGTACTACATTTTTAGAGTCCAAGGAGTCTTCAAATGAGGCACATACAACTGAACTTATTTTTGAGTATGTTGACAAGTGTGTTGAACAAGTAGGAGCTCAGAATATTGTTCAGATTGTAACAGACAATGCCACCAACAATATGGCTGCAGCTAAATTGATGAAAGAAAAGCGACCTGGTATCTTTTGGAGTTCATGTGCAACTCACACTATTAATCTCATGCTTGAAAGTATTGGCAAACTTCCACGATATAAAAAGGTGATTGACCAATCCAAATCTTTTACTATTTTCATTTATGCTCACCATAAGACTTTGTCATTGATGAGAAGTTTCACGAAGAAAAGAGACATAGTCCGGCCAGGAGTTACTAGGTTTGCATCAAATTTTCTCACATTGCAAAGTTTGATTGAAAAAAAAACAAGTTTAAGGGTCATGTTTACAAGTGATATGTGGGAGACATGTAAATGGTCAAAGACAAATAAAGGGAAATTGGCTTACTCTACTGTGATGAGCATGAGTTTTTGGAATGGTGTGACAATTTGTTTGAAAATATTTGCTCCTTTGGTTAGAGTTCTTCGATTGGTAGATGGAGATAGAAAGCCATCGATGGTGTTTCTATATGGGGAGCTTCTTCAAGCTAAAGAAGATATCAAGGTTGCCCTGAACAACGTGGAATCAAATTATCAGCCTATCATAGCAATTATTGAGTCAAAAATAAAAGATAAACTTGATACATCATTGCATATCACTGCTTTTTTGTTGAATCCCTATTTTTACTATAAAGATAGTTCTATTGCTCTTTATGAAGAGGTTGCGATGGGGATTTTTGAATGTATAGAAATTTTGCATGCCAATGAGTTGGATCTACAAGATACAATTATTAACAAGGAATTTGTAAAATATAGACAAGACTAGGTTATTTGGAAAAACACTGGCAGCAAAAGCATGTGAAAAAAATGATGATACATTTGATCCATGTGCATGGTGGAGTACATACGGCGCTCACACACCTAACTTGCTAAGAGTGGCATTGAGGATACTTTCATTAACTACAAGTGCATCTGGGTGTGAAAGAAATTGGAGTACATTTGAAGGAGTAAGTTTTAAATTTTAAGTCTTTATTCTTTAATTAAAGTCAAGTATATATTCATGTTACTAATTTTAATATTTACTCTCTTTTTTTAGATTCACACAAAGAAAAGAAACAGGTTGGATGTCAACAGATTGAATAATCTAGTATTTGTCCAATTTAATGCTAGATTGTTGAACAAACAAAAAAGAGAAAAAGAAAGAAATGTTGATGTCCTTCTTGCAAAAGATGCTTCAAATACACAAAATTGGATTGTGGATGGTGGGGAAGATGATGAAGTTGAACTAGGTTCTGGGCTCACATGGCAACTGGTTGATGAAGCAAGTGGAGCAGATGAAAATCTACAATCCCGAAGAAGCTCTAGAGTAAGAGAACTTCATGAAGATGATTTTGAATCTGAAGAAGAAGAGGAGGAACACAATGATGATATTGAGTTTGTGTCCGATGAAGACCAAGTTGTTGAAAATTATGGAGAAGAAGTAGAATAAATTTTATTAGTGTAATGTTGAAGTTTGAACTCATTTTAAATTTGAGTTTGTGTTTTGAGTGACTATGATATTTTATTAGTTATGTAATTTTGAAGTTTAAACTCATTTTAAATTTGATATTATTGTGTTGGACTTGGAGTTATAATATGTGATTTATTATGTTATAATGTTAATTATGTAATTTATGTTGATATCGATTAATCCACCTAGCGCCGATTAATCCCCGCCTAGGCGTTAGGCGTTAGTCTAGCGCCCGACTAGCGCCTAGCGAATTTTAGAACCTTGCTAATAATTGACTACCCCAGTCTAGTAATGCAGTGGCTGCCCCCTCTTTAAATCCATATATGCTTGAGCAATTTCAACAATTCCTTGTTTCGCAGTCCTCTGCCATGTTTGCTTCTTCTCATATAGGTTTGTCATCCTCTAGTACATCAGGTATATTTTCTTCCTTCTAAATCTTAGATTCTGAAGCCTCTCATCATATGTCACCTAGCTTGTCGTCTTTTATCTCTTTGTCTCCTAACTCATCTTTATCAATGTGACTGCTAATGGTACTTCAATGCCATTAGTAGATGTCGGTTATATTGTTACAACTTGCTTATCCCTTCCTAATGTCTATTATATTCTTAATCTTACACTTAATCTTGTTTTTGTTAGTCAATTGTGTAAGTTTGGATATATAATTTTTTTCTCATCATCCAATTGTTATGTGCAGGACCCGCGATCTCAGAAGATGATTAGAACAGGTCATAGGAAAGATGGACTATATGTCTTGGATTAGCTCCAAGTACCAGGTGTTGCAACTTCTGATGTCGATCTGTCATCTTTTCGATTGAGTCGTTCTTCTTCTAATTTCGATTTATGGCATACTCGTCTAGGTCATATTTCAGTATCCCATTTATAATTTTTAGCTTCATCTGGAGTATTAGGACCTTTAAAAATTTATGATATTTTTTACTGTAGTGGTTGTAAACTGGCAAAATTCTCTGTGTTACCTTTCAATAAAAATTTTCTCCTAATCCTTTTAATCTTGTAAATTCCGATATATTGGGGCCATTTCCTATTGCTACAAAAGGGGATCAAGATAATATGTTTCTTTTATTGATGATTGCACTCGTTATGCTTGGGTTTATCTTATGAAACATAGATCTAATTATCTTATCATCTTCAATGACTTTAAAGCTCTTGTCAAAACTCAACATTCAGTTGTTATCAAGTGTTTTCATTATGATTGGGGGGTGAGCATACTTCAAATGTTTTTTCTCGTTTACTTGCATCAGAAGGTACTATTACATATAACCCCGTATCAAGAAACAACTGAACAGAATGGGATTGCGGAGAGAAAGTATAGACATCTTGTTCAGACAACCCGCTCATTCTTATTGTCTGCAAATGTTCCTAGTGTCTTTTAGGGAGAAGCAGTTCTTATTGCTACTCATGTAATTAATAGGATTCCAACTTCTCATAATTCAGGTTTATCTCCTTTTCAAAAATTGTACGGTCGTGCTCCTGATTATTCATTTTTACGTGTCTTTTGTTGTACCTATTTTGTTCTGCGACCACTCGTCGAGCGTGATAAGTTGTCCTCCAAGCTTGTTTTGTGTGTCTTTCTTGGTTATGGTGTTGACCAAAAGGTATCGTTGTTTTGATCCAGTCACTAAAAAATTATGTCTCTTGTCACGTTGTATTTTTTGAGCATATTCCTTTCTTCTCCATACCTCCTCTATCACATGACATGACACATGCAGATCTAATTCGCATTAATCCCTTCAATACCGACACACCGATGAAGCCTCTCCCACAACTCCTCATGATAGCTCCACTGTATCTGATACTCTCGAGACGTCTCCTCCTCCTCCCCCTACCCCTCTTGTAACTATTCCATCACCTGGTGAGATTGTGGATAATCCTATTCGACGGTCTACACGTCCTCGTAAGTCTGCTACCTGATTATGCTTATTCTTGTTATTCTAATTCTTTTGCTTCTTTTGTCACCTCTATCCATCATCTTTCTGAGCCATTATCCTATAGAGAAGTTGTTGGTAACCCACTTTAGCAGAATGCTATGGACGAGGAATTAACTGCTCTGCATCATATACATACTTGGGATCTAATACCTCTACCACCAGGAAAACGCACCATTGGTTTTTATTGGGTCTATAAAATTAAAACTAAATCTGATGGTTCTATCGAACGATATAAAGCTCGTCTTGTTGCTACAAGTTACTCTCAAGAGTATGGCATGGATTATGAGGAAACTTTTGCCCCTGTTTCTAAAATGACCACTGTTCGTATCTTAATTGTTGTTGCTTCTGTTCGTCAAGGGAAAATATCACAGATGGATGTCAAGAATGCTTTTTTAAATGGTGATATTCAAGAAGAAGTGTATATGATGCCTCCTCCTGGAGTTACTCACCAATCTAGTGAAGTTTGTAGGGTTCACAAAACCCTCTATGGACTCAAACAAGCACCTAGTGCTTGGTTTGCAAAGTTCTCCACGATGATTTCATCTCTTGGCTTTCATCCTAGTAATCATGATTCAGCTTTATTTGTCAAGTGTACATGTGCATGTCATATACTTTTATCTTTATATGTGGATGACATAATAATTACTGGTCATGATTTTGATAAAATTGAGTTTTTGAAATTTGAATTAATTCGTTGCTTTACTATGAAAAACTTGGATTTACTACACTATTTTCTGGGGATCAAGATCGCCTCTTCTCCAAAAAAAAGTTATCTCTTGTCTCAGTCAAAATATATAGCTAATCTATTTGAACGTGCATATCTCACTAACAACATGGTAGTTGATACTACCCTTGAGACTAATGCTCGATACTCTCTATCATATGATTCTCCTTTAGCAGATTCTAGCATCTATCGTACAGTTGTGGGAAGCTTGGTTTATCTCACTGTGACTCATCCTGATATTACGTATGTTGTGCATGTGGTTAGTCAGTTTGTCGTTGTACCTACCACAATTCATTTGGCTGTTGTTCTTCGTATTCTCCGATATCTTTGGGAAACTTAGTTTCAGAGTCTCTTATTCCCTTCTACTTCCTCGTTAGAGTTATGTGCATACTCTGATGCTGATTGGGCAGATGACTCTACGGATTGTAAATCCACCACCGACTTTTGTATTTTTCTTGGAGATTCACTTATCTTTTGGAAGAGTAAGAAGCAAGATGTTATTTCTAGATCTTCCATAGAAGCTGAGTATCGTGTCATAGCTACCATTAGTTGTGAGATTGTTTGGCTACATTGGTTGCTTGCAGATATGAAAATTTTTCTTCGGCAACCTTCTACTCTTCATTGTGAGTGTCATTCAGATTGCCCTCAATACAGTTTTTCATGAGAAAACGAATTATATTGAGATTAATTATCATTTTACTCACCATCATCTACAGCTTGGCACTATCACGCTGCCTTTTGTTCCTTCCTCACTACAGATAGCTGATATGTTTATCAAGGTTCATTCCGCTTTATGCTTCCATTTTTTGTTTGGCAAACTCTCAATGCTTCTAGCTGTAGCATCGTGAGTTTAAGGGAGGATATCAAATTACATATATTTTAATTATTTGTTTACAACTTTTAGGGCATTTGCCTTTTCCCTTTTTAGTTTAGGGTTTAGGGTTTTTTAACCCATCTATATAAGGCTTTGCATTCTTTCTTTCTAAAATACTTTTGGATTTATCAAGATGACTATGTTTCTTTTTCTCAATCTACAATTCTCATCCCTATGAACAATATCATTCCTCAGATAATAGTTATCATAAACTGCTTGCATGGATACTTATTCTTCCATTCATAGAGCTCATGTTTAAAGTGTATGCATACAAGCTGAGTTGCAACTATAACGTAGAAATTGCATGTTGAATGCCTTAGACATGTGCAAATATGTCAGGTAAGTAAAAAAGAAAAACACCAGGGGCAACTCAGTGTCAAGCAGAATATCCTATTATAGTCTATACAATACAATAATCAACTAAGCTAGCATCAATTAGATGTTTAACTCTGAAAATCTTGTATCTATCTATAATCTGCATACATAAAAGCATACCTTTTATCTTTCCTGCTCGAGCAAGTTTGTACAGGCCTTTTGCATCCCTTGCTTCACACAGCTCCAAAGGCATATTCATGAATACCTATAAGATATTAACAATAAACCATAAATAACTGAAAATAAGTTCAGTGTCCAGTGAAAAAAAAGTTGTACAGAGAAGTGCTAACTTCAATGAATCTAGAGTCGGGAACAATTGCACGGCAGGAGTCTCTGTCTTTCCTATATGGAGATATCAAACTTGCAATACAGATTAAACCTGCATCTGAGAAGAGCTTTGCCACTTCACCTGAATATACAAGCATTCCAATTATCGCACACACAAAATGCTCTCTGCATTTAATACACTCCAAGAGAAAAGGAAAAAAAACCAAAATAATTATCAGAAATTTGTCTAGAGAAGAAATTATGGAGCAATTAACGAACTTTCCCCAAAAGTAGGCATTACAAAGAACAACTTACCAACCCTTCGTATATTCTCAGCGCGGTCTTCTGATGAAAAGCCAAGATCCTTGTTTAACCCATGCCTAAGGTTGTCTCCATCAAGCACATATGTAAGCTTTCCTTTGGAATGCAGTTCTCGACCCAACGTGCATGCTAAAGTACTTTTCCCTGGATGAATTGGAAGTATTACATTTAAAATGATTATACAGGAAACATTTTGGCTTTGTTAAAAGAAGATGACACCTCATTTGAGGTTTCCCATGCCCGCGAAACCAATTAGATGGAAAATGAAAATTATAAACAAACCAATTTTATCACAATTGTCCAACGGACTGTCGCACTTCATAAGGTCATGCAAAATGAGGTTGTCAGGAAGTGGCAAAGAAATTGAACTAGGTATATGGATGATCATGCAAAATGATTATTAAATATCATATATAGTTCCGCAAACAAATTCCAAGTCAACCTTTCTTATTCATAATATGGAAAGACAGTTTCTGATAAATCAAGCAATAGCTGGCTACACAAAGCTGTGGCAGATTGCACAAGAATGGCTTCAAGTCAAACTCATCGTTAGATAAGATCGCAATCACAAGAATAAAACTGACATCCCTGTTTCTTCACTAAATGATCTTTCGGAACCTACACTTTAGATGAGGCAACAACAACAACAGATATGTACAAACATCACTCTAACATCAATGTTATGTTCCACTATCGAAGAAATGTAACTGCTCATGTTTTTTTTATATGAATATACTATGCTACTTGAACATTTCTAGAGCAAATTAGATGTATTATATTTTTTTTAAGAGGAAAGAATTATGAAAAAAAAATTGTTTATTCTCTCTTAATCTAGAGAGAAATAGGTGACATCTTCTACTTAACTTTAGCGGTTCCATTTCGAATTAAAAAAATTAACACGCTTAACAAAATCAAACAGTTTCAGACACAAGCAAGACTAGAAAATAGCAACCCCACTATTTTTAAAACAATCTTAACCATCAAATACCAAAAGAAAGTGCCTACAAGGTTTAATGGTCTACGAAATGAAGCCCACCTTTAATCAATTAATTGGATTGCATCTTACCTTTCTATTCTCCTTGCAAAAGATTGAGATTAGAATACACAGATTAATGTTATCATGTTTAGATGGTGAGGCTTAACGGCTTTTATCACATTACTAAGTTCTTAACTGCGCATTACTCTTTGTTAACTGCAAGAGGAAGGGAAGTTTGCCAATGGTGTAAGAGAAGAGAAAACCAGATGGATGAGGAATTCACCACACTTTCATCCCCGAGCAAAACTAAATGGGCTATTCAGCTATTCCATGGAAATAATACTAGATGTTTATGATTTGAAACATGGAACCCTTTAATCGGAAGACAAACAGAGATCACTAAGTTAAAATTTTCTCTTGATCGTTTTCTTTTCATATGCTGATTTAGTCATACTCCCTACATAGTATAAGTAAATTGATATTCACTGAAGGAGGAAAATCATAACTCATAATATAATAAAAAAGAAAAGAAACACAATACATTCAGATTAAATTGTTACTCGATTAAGGACTTGTAGCATTTCCTTAATCAATTTTCACGAAGCAAAAGTGAAAATTAAAAACCTGAGCCGCTGAGCCCAGTGATCCAAACGACGCAACCCTTCTGCTTGAGCAGCTTCTCCCGATCGACCTTCCCGACCTGGCATTCTTGCCAGAAGATGTTCGTCGACTTCCCGATTGCAGACATTGAAATAAGATGACTCCGATATCGGTAGATGTCGATTTAAAGATCAGAATAGATACAACTGCAAAAAAGGGAATTTTTTATTTTTATTTTTTTCCAGAAATACCTCATCGCCAACGTTCAAAAACCGGCGGAAAAAGGAAAGAAACTTGCAGCAGCGATTAGGGATTACAAAACCTGGAGCAGAAATCGTAGCCACGCCCCGGTAAAGCAATATCCAGTTACATATACTACAAAGGGACATCAGCGAGTGCAAGAAGGAGAGGGCAATCGAACGATCCGATACTTTCTACCGCTGATTTCGCTCCTCCGCTTTCTCATTAGTATTCCGCTCTCTCTCCACGTGAATCCCGAATCCAGTATTCTAGTGAACGCGTGTCATGCACGTGACGTGGTGCTTCCCCATGAGACCTTTATGAAGCACACGTGTCACTGTGCACCTCGCCATCTTGTCGCAATCTTCCATAACGAAAGATTTAAATTCAGATATGTTTCTGGAGCCAAATATAATATCATCGAATTGTTCAATATTATCGATCTCAATAAAATAAATTAATAATTAACACATATAAAATATTATCATTATAAAATTTAAAAATTAAATCTTAACAAAATTAAATATATATCCTCTCTTATATATTAATTACTTTTTCTATATTAACTTTAAGACAAATTTATAAGCTCTTTGAGAACGAACAAATCATCTTTTTAGACGAAAATATAGTTCCCACTCACGACCCATGTAACAAGCTACACCAAGTAAAAAATGTAGAACAATTAACTCGTAAAGACCACCATTGTATAACCACTCATCAACGGATGTTACTCCTAAATTGGGTAAAAATGCAAATCTATAGTTGCGAAAGTAGGAATAATGGCATCAGAAATAATATTATTTCCATAAAATAGAGAAATATCTACTGGAGGGGCAGCAATGAAGGCAATAATAAATACGAAAGTTGCGGTCAATAAGGTAGGGATCATCAAAACACCGAACCATCCAATGTAAAGATGGTTTTCAGTGTTGGTTATCCAGTTGCAGAAGCGACCCCATAGGCTTGTGATTTCGTGTCTCTCTAAAATTGCAGTCATGGTAAGATCTTGGTTTATTTAATTTATTAAGGACTCCCAAGCATATGTATTAACTATTTATAGTTATGAGTTAGATAATAGAAGGCTTGTTATCTTATAGTATAACATGCTTTATATGTCAATGTCAACTAATATCAACCGAGCAAATGTATATCCATCTTATATATCTATGACTAAATACAAAGACTAAATACAAAAAATATCTTTGACTAAACAATTTGCAAATGAAGTGAATAAAAAAATCTTTATTTTTTTTATATTTTCTATGGGTTGCCCGAGACTCGAACCCTGAACTAGTTGGATAGAGTAGATATTTTTCCTTTTGTTATAATAGGTAACAAATCCCTCACCAAAACGTGCTTGCATTTTTCATTGCACACGACTTTCCCTATATATAGATATAAAAAAACATCTCGGGAAAAAAGTAAAGTGCAAATAAAAAATTTGACTACTCGGTTGATTCAAGCAATACAGTACTACATGAGTATTTCAGAATGATAATTCTCTAAATATTTTTTCGCTTGGCCTATAATATAAATATAGGTCATTTTTTTTCAAAAGGAACCATCTTATTCCTGGAAAGAAGATCCATATTAGAAGAGGGACCAGACCTGACCTTCTAATACAGAATTACAAAGACTCAAAATGATTTTACAAGTAAAGCAAAATGCTATAACAAACAACTTTTCTATATGGATATATACAACTTTCGGCCAGATTCTTATTATTGCAAGACTAATATTAAAAGTGACTCTCCAACAGCATGTTAACCTTCACTTTGTTTCCTAACAGCCTTTCAATTTCTTGAAAGAGTGGTAACAGCGCTTCAAAATCGCAGGGGCCCAGTAGCACTCACCGCGCCATGTACCAAAGCTTCAATAAGACACATTTCCTCCCCACTTGGATACATAAGAAATCATAGTCCTTTTAAAACTTCCTCTGATAGCAAGCATATGACCAATATAAAGATTCCTTTGTTATCTCATAAGGTAAACCAAACATTCACACACCCAATATTCACTTTTGGCAAGTGACCAGCCAAGACACGGATTTGGAATGACTTTACCGTAGCTGTTACTACGGACTAGATAGATCTATGGTGGATCTATTCACCTCTTAGGCTTTTTGGCAAAGCCTCAGCCATCAACGGATTTTAAGTGTCATTACCATAGTCGTTTGCTATGGACTAGATGAATCAAATGTGGTGGATTCATTCACCATACCATGGCTGTCGTAGAATCGAAGCTAAAGTAGAATGCAGACAAAGCATATATCTTTGCCACGCATCATCTCAGTTGTTAGCTACATTCATCCAACTTTGCAATCTGATTTCTGAAACAAAATCAGAAGTCCCCTCTCCAAAGGCAGTTGCCAGTTAACAGTCTGTACTTTGACTGTATTTTGAAAGCCACTGTAATTGGCACATCTCGCATATTCTCTTCAGGTGAAACCCTTCAATTTTCCAGCAGATTCAGCAGATTGAATATGTTTGATTTCTGAGATTACACCCAGCAAACTGCCATACAAACCCAAACTGATCATTTTGATTCAGAAACAAATACCAACCATTAGTGATGACAAAACAGCAAAATACAGCAGAGTACAACAGATTCAGCAATAACATGGCACAGAAACGTTAGGTCTTTTAGCACACATCACCAAGCTAAGATAGATGAAGACAAACATATAACATTGGTGCATATCATCACATTTGTTTGATACCTTTATCCAACTTTGAAATCTGATTACTGAAACAAAATCAGAAATCCCCTTTCCAACGGCAGTTGCCAATTATCAAACTCCCATGAATCCCTACTAAGCATCTGTCTATTCTTTGACTGTCATATTCTCTTCAGATAAGGCCCTTGCAATTTTCCAGCAGCAAAGTTGTCCACTGCAAATTGGCTCTGTTTGGTTTCTGAGATTACACCCAGCAAACTGATATGTCGAACCCAAACTGATCGTTTTGGTTCAGAAACAAAAACCAGCCATAAGTGATGAAAAAGAACAACAGAGTGCAGCAGAATACAGCAGGTGTTGGGGCAATCGGCCCTGAGATGATCTGGAGGATCATGATATTTTGATGTGTGGGCAAAATGGTTAAGTTAGGATTTGTGTTGTTCTCACATATGTACATGAGTGTGCAGGTGTACAGGTATATGTTGACTTGATTGACGTCTTCAGGTGAAGGATGACATGGAGGTAAGCTGGAGGCTTACGTGCGTATCCGAGGGACCATGGATAGCGGAGATGATGAGCCGAGGGACACGGACTTCGAGGCGTACGTGAAGGGTGGCATGGAGGCAAGCTGGAGGCTTGCGTGCGCATCCGAGGGACAAGGGCCAAAGATGAAGAAGGCGTGAAGGCAACAGTCAAGACCGCTGGTGAAGAGTCAACTGAGTTGTAAGGGTCTGAGTATGAGAGCATGTACTCAGGGGTTAAGCCGGGAGGGTTTGAGTGCGGAGAGATTTGTACTCGGAGAGAAACCCTAGGCTTAGGTCTTGGACCAGTCGACTGGCCCATGGGCAGTCGACTGGTGCCAACTGGAACAGCTGGCCAGAATTTGAACGTTATGCTGTAACGGTCGAATCTGAGTGGGACCAGTTGACTGTCATTTGGGCAGTCGACTGGTAGCGGTTGTTTTCAGATTCGAGCCCTATTTAAAGGGGCTCGTTTTCTCCTATCTTTCTTGACGAAACTTGCTTGGATATGGCAAGTTAGTAGTCTTGTATTCTCAGATTGTGTCCTTGGTGTTGTGGCGAGGTTTCTCCACCCATAAGGAGCGACGAGTTCTAGCCGGAGGTTATCCGGGGTTTGATCCGCCGAAGGATTGTTGGATTAGTCACCCAGCCGGGGTGGATACCAACTAAATACGGTTTGTTAGCATTGTTATTTTCTTTACATATTATTTTCGCTGCGCTAACAGTTTTGCAGAGATCAAAACGATCCGAAAAAGTGCATTCACCCCCCCTCTGCACGCCTACATCGATCCTTCAGTTGGTATCAGAGCGAGTACCGCTCTTCATCGGACTAACCGCCGAGGGAGCACTTGCTAGAGGGAAAAGAGTCATGGATGACAAGTTGGGTGACGATATCAACTCACCACCATCATACGAGCAAGAGAATTTTGACTATTGGAAAGATAGAATGAATAATTGGCTCGGGATGGATTGGGAGTGTAGAATGGCCGTTGAAGACCCATTCGAAATTCCCAAGGACAAGCACGGCAAAAAGCTTCGCCCTAGATATTGGACAAGTGAACAACAAGAACAAGCTAGAGCCAATGAGAAGGTAATAAATATCTTGATTAATATATTGCCTAAACATGTCTTGGATAATGTAGGGAAATATTCAAATGCATGCGAATTGTGGAATAAGTTGGAAGAACTTCATAAGAACCCTTCACAAGCTCGAGTAGTCGGAATATCTAAAGAAGCAAGTACAATAATCCAAGAGGATCAAAATGAGAAATTGCCCGTGTCATCAAGTGAGGAACCATGTACTTCATCAAGAGAAGAAGAGGAAGAATTATCATCAAGGGTTGAGGTGGAGGAGAGACCCTTATCCTCACAAGAGCAAGAGATGACTTCCACCTCCACCAAAGCTAAGTCAAAAGAGCATATTGTATGCTTTGGTTGCAACAAAAAGGGGCACTACAAAGATAAGTGCCCACTAGGTAAAAGGGAGGTAATTTCTAAGCCCAAGTCCATTCAAATTAAATTTAATGCGGGTTGTAGGAATGAGGAAATACAAAACAAAAGAAAGAGAATTCGGTGTTTCACATGCGGGGAGCTCGGGCACTATCATACAAAATGCCCAAGAAGTGGAGAGCTCAAGAAGATGGAGCACCTCAGGAAATGGGAGAAAGAAGAAAGAAAGAGGAGCATTCATCAAGGGGGAGCACCAAAGGTAAGGAAGGTATCCTCTAACTCTACTCATGCTTCAAAATCTTGTATGAATACCCAAAATGTGTGCATGAATGATAGAATTTATAACAATTGCTTACCCATGCGTGTTTTTGGTTTTAAATATCATGATAGGAATGGAAACAATTTTGTATGCCAAAACACCAACAATTCTATGTTTCATGATAAGTCTAGAAACTTTAGAAATAAGGATAAAGGCATAAGCTCTAAGAAAGGGAGAAATATGCCTAGAAAAATAGGTGGATCTAGAAATAATCAAATTGGGTCTAGTGGTCCTAAGGTTAAGGCTTTGGAAAAGGAAAATCAAGTTCTAAAAGCTAAACTTGATAAATTAGAAAAGAACCTAGATAGACGCATTAGGAGATCCAAGGAATCAAGTGGAAAACAAAATGATCAATCTCTCAGAAATGGTAGGCCAAGTCTAGGATATCATTTTAGGAGGGCTAATGATGATAAAGTATCATATTCAAGGATGCCCTATAACTATAGTAGAGAGAAAGTGAAAAATGGCAAGGAAAAGTCATTTAAAGGGAAAGAAAAGAAGTTGACCAAAGAAAAGGTCTATAGGGTTAAGAGAGTGATAGTGGAAGGGCAAAAAGCACCGAAGGAGCATCGGTGTGATCTTGCCTTTGTAGAAGAGCTACCTAAGGAGGTAATTAGGGCTAGGAGCTATAGGAAGAGCTCTGGAAGCCAAAATGAGTTCCATGATCAATGAATCTCAGGTGGTTTCCTTCTGGAAAGTTAAAAAGGGCTATAGAGTGTGCCAAGAGGTTTAAAAGGTTAAGGGTAGTTTTAATCCTAGAAAGTTGGCACACTTAAGGGGGGATTATAAAGAGAAAGGTGAAATTAGGTTTTTAAATAAAACAAATCGATTTTAATGCCTAAATACCATATAACTTGATGCTATGAATGTACTATTGATGATTATGGGAAATAACATCAAGGTGAGGCCCAAAATAGAACTTTTGGGAAGAGTTCTATGATACCTTTTTAGAAAAACTCGGAGTTTGTACCAAACTTGAGATTTGGGATGACTCTAACTGAAATTATATTTTTCCTACGTAAATATAGGATCCACAAATCTCCTTACAAGATTTCAGAATTTTTGGGAATTTATGGAATTAGTTAGGCATTTCTGAAGTTCGGACTGAAAATCTGAAAATTCAGAACAGCAGATACCAGTCGACTGGCTGGAAGCCAGTTGACTGGCAAAGTTCACAGAATGTAATTACGGTGTTACCCAGTCAACTGCCCCAGGGGCAGTCGACTGGGTCGCGAGTTCTATAAAAAGAAAGGGCGCGTAGGGAAAGGAAAACCTAGGGTTTTGGCTGCTCAATCCCGGCGATTTTCACCCTCTCTCAACTCCTCTTGCGTCCTAAGCTCCTCCTAAGCCCTAAAATCAGTCCCTAAGGTCTCCTTTCACTTTGATCTAACTCTAGGGTTTGTTGAAAACCTCTCTTCAAGTCAACACACGCGATTTTCAAGAATCACAATGCAAAGAGCAAAGAGGTATAGCGTTTAAAGTTCATTTCTCCATTTAGACTTTGCATTAACACTAATATGGTTTTTGTGTGTGTGTTCTTTGATGTTTTCTCTTTTTGGGGGGGGGTGTCTTGGTATGCATGCATATGTTTGGTAAATTAGGGCCGTTTCTAAGAGGTCTAGAGGTGAGGGCTCATCACGACCAGGCCCCCAAGGTCCAGATAACTCTAGATTTAGAAGCATAGAGTGCAAAAAGCGGTTTGAGCAAAATGAATTTGTCCAACTACCATGTCGATACCTCAATAAAGCATACTTTGAGGAGAAGGGACCTCATATTATTGAAATGGTTACTCATTTCGGCATGGAACAACTCGTGTACTGTCAACACGACGTTAATCTTGACTTGTGCAAGGAGTTCTATGCGAATCTGACTTGTCTTGACTTAGATAATAGAGTTTATGAGTCAAGAGTGGCGGGTGTCACCTTCCCTTTCACACCCATGGTCTTAGCCAGCTTCTTAGAGTGTCGGGCCTCTAACAATCCAAACATCTACTTTCCAAACGTTGTGGAACCACTTGAATTCCCAGGGGCAACTATTGATCAGATTCATGTACACTACTTCAGGAGACATAGACATGAATCTGAGCGCACTTTTGATGCAAAGCCCATGAGTCCAGCTAGCCATGTGTTGTATAAAATTGTTGTAGAGTGCATCCTACCCATTGTCACTAAGGGGAGAGCGAGGATTCGGTTGCCTCACTTAGTGATGATGTATGCTCTTGAGAGGCGATTAGATATAGATGTATCCTTGCATGTATTTGCCTCCATCTATCACTTTTCCCAGAGTGTGAATGGGAAAATTTACATGCCCTTTTGCCACATGTTGACTGAGTTTTTCCAGCTACGACTTGGGATTCGTGTTACCAGTGGTCAGGTAAAACATCTGTCTAAGGAATATGATCAAATTGGCACCCGCCAATTATCCTTGGCAGGGATTGAGAGCAGACAGGGAGCATTTGTTTGGAGGGAGCGCCAGGAAGTTGCAGATGCAGGTGAGGAGTCCGCTGAGCCTATCACACGAGCAGAGTTTACCCGCCTCCAGGAGGATGTTCATACTATTCAGGAGGGCGTCCAGAGTCTTCAGCAGGGCCAGGCAGCTACTCAGAGAGAAGTACATGGTCTGACAGAGTTCTGCCAGGGGTTTATGACCCGGCAGGATACCATGTACGAGATGCTGCAGCGTTGGGATTTATCATATCAGGGTCCTCCTGCTCCTCCTCCTCCTCCCCCAGATGGTGATGACCATATGTATTTCTGACCAGCAGATGCAGGATTAAAAGTGGTTACAGTGTTGAGAGTGTTTCTATTGTGTTATTTTATTACACCTCTCAGACACTTTTTATTTGGATGTGTGTATTGGATATTTTCCGAGCTGTATGTTTTAGCCCTAGACATTATCTTAGGCATATGTTATGGCTATGCCTATGTTTGATGCATGAACCTCTAAGTACTACATTATCTTAGGCATGTGACTCATTTCTTTAGTTTCTATTTGGATGAATGTTTCCTCTATGATCATTTATATATGAATATTCATGATATGCTTGAAATTTCATATTGATTGCTATCTATTATGGTTTGATTGAAAATCTAGAGGATATCATGTTAAAAGGGATGATCATGTAGATTCAAGTTGAAAATAGGGAAGGGATGTGACAAAATGAAAACATTTATATGAAAAAGGGGGAGTTAGGAAGCATTTTAAATATCAAATAGAGTGGTTAAAAAGTGCCAACTCTAGGATACAGTGATTAGAGGTCAATCTTGATACAAAACTTGCATTATTTTGAAAATTTTGGATTTGTACCAAATGTCAAGCACGATTGATGTTTTTCATGAATCAAAATTTTCTAGGGTAGGGAATACCTTAACAATCGTGCTTGCAAGGTTTCACATTTTTCCAGATTATCTGGAATTTTTTTATTCATTTCTGAATTTCGGCTGAAATTCTGAAATACTGCGTATTAGTCGACTGCCCTGGGGGCAGTCGACTGATAGTGTGGGCAGAATGGGTTTTGTGATTTCTGAAGGTTTTTTTCAGATATCTGGTTATGTTCTTTTGGGCACCTAGGGTTTGGTTGCTTGGGGCAATTTTTTGATGGTGTCAAAGGGGGAGAACTTGAGTGTTAAGTTAGATTTTTGTTAAAACTTAACTTAGGTCTGGTTATGACTTTAGAGTTAAGTTAGGAGGAGAACTTAATTCTAACTTAGGATTAGCAATAAGGGTTGAAATTTGGGAGAAAGCATAGGTTAAGGGGGAGGTAGCCTCTTGTGTTATGCTTTAATTTCAATTGCTTTTGCTATTATTATTGCTATATGTAAACCTAACTTAGCATATTGCCACACATCAAAAAGGGGGAGATTGTTGGGGCAATCGGCCCTGAGATGATCTGGAGGATCATGATATTTTGATGTGTGGGCAAAATGGTTAAGTTAGGATTTGTGTTGTTCTCACATATGTACATGAGTGTGCAGGTGTACAGGTATATGTGGACTTGATTGACGTCTTCAGGTGAAGGATGGCATGGAGGTAAGCTGGAGGCTTACGTGCGTATCCGAGGGACCATGGATAGCGGAGATGATAAGCCGAGGGACGCGGACTTCGAGGCGTACGTGAAGGGTGGCATGGAGGCAAGCTGGAGGCTTGCGTGCGCATCCGAGGGACGAGGGCCAAAGATGAAGAAGGCGTGAAGGCAACAGTCAAGACCGCTGGTGAAGAGTCAACTGAGTTGTAAGGGTCTGAGTATGAGAGCATGTACTCAGGGGTTAAGCCGGGAGGGTTTGAGTGCGGAGAGATTTGTACTCGGAGAGAAACCCTAGGCTTAGGTCTTGGACCAGTCGACTGGCCCATGGGCAGTCGACTGGTGCCAACTGGAACAGCTGGCCAGAATTTGAACGTTATGCTGTAACGGTCGAATCTGAGTGGGACCAGTTGACTGCCATTTGGGCAGTCGACTGGTAGCGGTTGTTTTCAGATTCGAGCCCTATTTAAAGGGGCTCGTTTTCTCCTATCTTTCTTGACGAAACTTGCTTGGATAGGGCAAGTTAGTAGTCTTGTATTCTCAGATTGTGTCCTTGGTGTTGTGGCGAGGTTTCTCCACTCATAAGGAGCGACGAGTTCTAGCCGGAGGTTATCCAGGGTTTGATCCGCCGAAGGATTGTTGGATTAGTCACCCAGCCGGGGTGGATACCAACTAAATACGGTTTGTTAGCATTGTTATTTTCTTTACATATTATTTCCGCTGCGCTAACAGTTTTGCAGAGATCAAAACGATCCGAAAAAGTGCATTCACCCCCCCTCTGCACGCCTACATCGATCCTTCAGCAGGTTCAACAATAACGTGTCACCAAATCATACACTGAAACCTTCTGATAACTCCTTTATTGAACTTCTGAACAAATTCAGGCCTAGGCTCAGTAGTATCACTGGCTGCAGTTTCAGATACAGAAGAGGATAAGTCATTTCCCTCTTCTTGTCAGGGTGCAATTCAAGATCCTACAGACAACCACAGCAACATCAAGCTGTACAAAGATAGCAGATCCAGATTTCTATTGGTTTTAAACGCTTAAACATATAAACACAAGAAAACCCATAACCACTGTTCATTTCCTAACATAGCAACTTGATAACTCTTTTATAGAGAAATAAGAAAGCCTTGATCCTTTTTGGTAATACATCACCCTTGCCTAGATCCTTTAATTGATTTCTTTGAGAATCTGATATAAGGCAGGTTAATCCTATCAAGCTTACAAATGCCAAAAAGAGTCTTATCTATCCCTGTGACCTCCCTAGATTTGCCCTCAGAGTTGAGGAAAGCCTGATTTGCAAGGTGATCCGCAGCTGCATTTGCTTCTCTATACACATGTGTAAATTGTACCCGATATTTCTGAATTATGTGTTTGATTTTAAGAATCAAATTACGTAATTCCCAAGGGAAGTGAAAATATTTTAAAATTTTCAAGGCTACCAGTGAGTCATATTCAAGCCAAAGGGGGAACCAAAGATTTTCCACACATAACTCTAAACCTGTTAATATTGCTTTCAATTCTGCCCTGATATTTGTTCCAATGCCAATCATTCCACATTTAGTTAGAAGAATCTGTCCTGCATGATTTCTGATGATGGCACCATATGAGGAAGGTCCTGGGTTTCCTTTAGAGCAACCATCTGTGTTTAATTTGAAAGACCCGTGGCCCGACTTCCTCCAATATACCACTGAGATTGTGGTTGTTGCTCTATTGGTTACCTGGAACCCCAACACTTGAGCTGTGATTTTACATCTCTTCCAATGATATTGTTTGATCAATCCTAATATCATTCCTAAATGTATGTAACTTTTGACCTTCCATATGATTTTGCCTACCACTGGTTGTATCCCTTGGTGCTTAGCTTCATTCCTAGCATTCCATAGAAACCACACGATCAAGAAAGGCGTAGTCTCTTTAATATGTCCATCCCGAGCCCAGAATGATCCCATTCGCCAGCTATAAAAGAACAAGAACCTGTCAACCCCAAATAATTATGTAAAATATGTCCATACCTCTTTGGCAACCACACTATTAAAAAATAAGTGGTCCCAAGTTTCAAATGACTTACAGCAAAGACATTTTGAAGCTAGATGTACACCTTTACTTTGTAAGATCTCATCCACTGGTAGGCGCTTTCTCAAAAACCGCCAAATGAAAACAGATATACTCGGGTATAACAACTTACTCCAACAAGAACCCCAAATCGTGTCTAATGGCTGTGCATTTCTGACACAATTCCAAGCAGATTTTGAAGAGAATTTGCCATTCCAAGCAGGCTTCCAAACAATATCATCCAAAGTATTAGAAAGAACCTCTGCATGAGCTGAGTTTCCCTCCAGAACAGGCATCGCAACCTCTAAGATTTCCTCCACGATTCTAGCAGGTACCACCTCTTGCAATTTATTCACTTTACATCCCTGCTCATTTATAAATTCTTCCACTTTGCAATCTGGATTTTCAACCACTGTAAGATGCTGATATAAAGGGCCTTGATCCAACCAAGTATCATACCAGAAATTAAGCTCTCCATGTCCAATGATCCAACCAATGTTCTTCTCTGCTAAGCTGCGTATTTTGATTAGTCTGCGCCAAAAAGGGGAGCATTTCCAATTTTTTGAGACTACAATTGGAGATCTCCTTTCACAATACATTTTAGTTAAGAAAACTGCCCAAGGAGTCTTCTGCTCTCTAAATCTAAACTAGAGTTTCATAGCAGTTGCTATAGCAATATCCGATAACTTCCTTATACCCAGACCTCCTTCTGATTTCGGCTTACAAGCCTCTGCCCACGCCACTCAATGAGTCTTTCTATTTGAGTGAGTTGCTCCCCAAAAGAAGTTTACAAAAACCATTTCTAGATGATAAAGAACTGATAATGGAGGTAGGAGAACTTGTAGAGTATATAGAGGAACCGAGGATAGCACACTCTGTATAAGTGTCAAGCGACCACCATATGTTAGTTTTTTAATATTCCAACCAAGAAGTTTATTCCGTGCCTTCTCAATTAATGGATGGAAATAACTTGACTTTCTATTTCTAGCAGCAATAGGGACCCCTAAATATATAATAGGAGGAGAGCCTTCCATGAAACCAGTAATCGCTGCAATTTGATTTCTCCGGGCGCTATTGATGCTCCTTGTAGAGAAAAAAAAGGCTTTTTCCAGTATTAACAGATTGTCCAGAGCAGATCTCGTATGTGTCTAAAAATTTCTTCATTCTTTTGACATTGTTGACAACCTCATTCATTACCATCATAATGTTATCCGCATATGCTAGGTGTGATATTTTGGCATCACATCCTGAAATAAAATATAACTGCGGGAACTTGCAAAATAATTTATCCAAACCTCTAGATAAAAATTCAGCAGCAATTATAAATAGAAGAGGGGATAAAGAATCACCTTGCCTTAATCCTCGCTTTGTATGGAAAACCCCCGCTAAATGTCCATTCACTTTGATAGAAAACCAGCATTCAGTGATGTAGCGACAGATTAACCCTATAAAGAGATCAAAAAAACCGAAAGCCTCCATAACTTTGAACAAAAAGCTCCATTGAACTCTGTCAAAAGCTTTGGCCATATCCAGCTTTAGGATCAAGTTACCACCCTTGACATGATAGTTCAACTTGTGATTAAGTTCTTGAGCTAATAGGATATTGTCTGAAATTAATCTTCCTGCTACAAATCCACTTTGTGAGGGGGAAATCAATTTTTCCATAATCTGTCCCAACCTTGAAGAGATTAGTTTAGAAATAATTTTGTTGGAGACATTACACAAGATAATAAGTCTGAAGTCCTTCCACTGTTGTGCGTTGTCTACCTTGGGAATTAAAACTATGGTGGTAGCCGCCATCCCTTTGGGCATTGAACTCCCATGGAAAAAATCTAAAACTGCTTCATGCACATCTTCCTTTATGATTTCCCAACAGGCCACATAAAATTCTACTGAAAAATCATCTGAACCAGCCGCACTGCCCCTACCCATCTCCCATATAACTTGTTTAATCTCCTCCAAGGTCGGCAATGTTGTAAGATTAGAATTATCACCATCAGTTATGAGAGTTGGAATGCAATCAAAATTTACAGAATCACAGTTGAAATCTTCTCCAATTAACAGCTTCTCAAAGAAAACTGCAGCTGAAGCATAAATTTGTTCTGGCTTATCTAAACATACACCCTCCTCCCATATTCGAAAAATCCTGCTTGCCACTCTTCTTTTTTGCGCCAAGCCATGAAAAAACTGTGTTTCTTTCACCTTCAACTGCCCATTTGATCGCAGCCCTTTGTTTCTAGAAGGCCTCTTCCATATTGAGAGTTTGAAAAAGTATTGCTTGCTGTTTTGCCCTGTTTAGTCTATTTGTTTCCGTAGGATCTAAATCAAAATTCCTCTCCGCAACCGCAAAAAACTCTTCTTCCTTCTTAATATTATCATGTATATTTCCAAAAACTTCCCAATTCCACCATTTCAGATGTGATTTAAGCCTTTTTAGTTTGTGTTGCAGTTTGATCAATCCAGAAGCAAAAATTGGCAGCATCCAGTTTAGCCTAATAGTTTCCAAAAAATTGTGATGCTTGATCCACATGTTTTGAATCCGAAAAGAGGCAACCGGCTTTGTAAACCCAGGAAATGTGATCAATAGGGGACAATGATCCGAAGCCGCTCTACTCAGTTGTTCAATCCGTAACAAGAGCTCCTGACTGTGCCAAGAGGGTGAAATTAGTATTCTATCCAAACGTTTCGAAATTTTTCATTTGTCCATGTAAACTTGTCACCCACATAACCACCATCCAGCAGTCCAAATAACATTAGAAACTCATTAAAATCATTTACCGGTCCCATTTTAGAAAGAAAACCTTTAGAAGATTCACTAGGGTTAGAGACCACATTGAAATCTCTTCCTACTAGCCAGAATGCATCATTTTTTGGTCGAATATCCAAAAGTTTCTCCCAAAGAAAGGATCTTTCCAGCTGAGTACATTTAGCATATACCACCGTGATTACCATACTAATGGGAAAAATCTGAGAATTTACTTCTAGATGCAAAAACTGCTCATGATCTAATAAAATCCTGCATACAATATTTGAATCATACAAAAACTAGATTTTCCCTGAACAGTTGGCAATGGATGCTTCAAAACCCAACCGTCTAGTAATGAATGCTTCATCTAATTCAATAAACGGTTCCAGAATTCCCAGAAAATTGAGATGGTGAAGTTTCTTTAGAAAAAGTGCTCTACGCAGGGATGCATTATTCCCTATCCCTCTTATATTCCAAATGATTCCTGACATTAGAGAATTGAGGAGGAGGCAAGCCTCTGCTCTTGGGCTTTGCTTCTAGTCTCTCTTCGGCCACCAATTGTCGCATTAATAGAAATAAGGGCATTTTCCCTTTCTTTCTATTTAAAGTATCTGGTAATGGCACTTGAACTTGTGTATCGTCCCTAGTTTTTGAGTTTTCTGGTTCAGCAAAGTCTTTTAGAGTCTCATCCTCCTTAAGAAACTTATTCCCTTGCAGAAATTTTAAAGAGAAAATTTTAAAATTTGAAAATTTTGAAAATTTCTCTCTTCTCTCCTTTCCAATCTCTCCCCCTTTGCCATATATAAAAAAAACAAAGTAATATAGCAAAAAAATGCATAAGGATATAGCGAAAGAATAATGTGTTGTACTAAACCAATTCAAGATATAAACTGAACCAAATCAATTTGAATTATCTCTGTAGGGTCCTGTCTAACCCTATTAGATACTTACTAACTGTTATAAACAGTAGTTTTCGTTAGGGTTAATCAAGTTAAGTGTTCTATTCAAGTTAGATTTTCTACGTTTGACACTTAACCTGATTACTGTTCAATTTGTATTTAGTGCCCCAATTACTGCAGATGCACTGACTTAAAGTATCTTGAATTAAGGCAAAGACCTAAGCATCTCAACCCATTCTAGGTTATCAATCAAAAGTACCCTAAGGTACTTGTGAGATGCTGGCTTCTAGATCTATAGGTGCATGCAATTCTAGGGTTAGGGCCTAGGCTAAGTCCATTTTCGAAAAAGCCCTAGTTTTGAAGGGGTAGTTTTTCCAAAAAAAACTAAGTCGAAAAATTGATTTTAAAATTGTAAAAAGATTTTAAAAATCAAGTAGGGCAGTTTTAAAATTATTTTAGAGACTGATTTTAAAATCGAGTAATGCAGTTAAAACACAAAAAGTAGAGTAAACCTATTGTACCAAGCATAATCACTGATAAAGATCAAGAAAAGCAAATAGTCAACTCCATAAGTCAACTGGTAAAAGAGAGAATCATCACAGTCATACAAGTCAAATATAAGTCAACCCTACTGAGTAGGGGCAGTCAAATAGTCAATCGTACAATGCCAATCTAAACTAGGAGGAGGGACTGGGACGATCCGATGAGCCTGGCTGCCAGGATCGAAATAATGCCATCATCTCATCGTAGCGTGCGTCACTCGTCTCTCGATCAGTTCTGCGAGCATCCATATACTCCGCATGATTATCTTCTACTTCTTCCCTCAGACTGTGTATCTCGGTTTGAAGCAGAGCTAGTGTCTTGGTAGTCGTCGGAGGTGGGGGCTCGTCCATCTGCTGTCGAATCTCAGCCGCCAAATCTCCGACATCGACCTCAACCTCCTCATCTGAGTCGATCTAGGGTCCGGCTCGCTGGCGTCTCCACGATAAAACCCCGGTATTCGAGACCTCTATGCCCGCTAGGGAGAAGTTCCTAAAACCTATCTCATCAAACTCAGTCATCGCGGTCGTCTCTCCAACGGTGATGTTACGACCGTGATAGTGAAGAATGGAGGTAATGATGTGACAGTAAGGGGTGTGTACCCGCCCCTGAGTGGTAACACTGGACGCATATAAAATCGTATAAAACATGTGGAGTCCAATGTCGATATCAAGATGATGAATCAATTCATATAGAAGGAAGGTATGGAACGGTCGCATGGTCGCAACATCCCTAGTGGATAAGGGTAGAATACAGTGGACTATAACTCTATAGAGAGCGTAGTCCTGGACTTGAAGGTCAACAGACTGAAATCGTCTGGCCAAGGGGTTTCTAGCATCCCTATAGAAGTAGGAGTGTAATGTGTCTAGATCAATGTGAGAGTAAGGAGCATCAAAAGGAGGATCTCGAGGAGGATAGCAGCAAAAGGTGGACTGAGAGAGTCGTAGTCCAAGAAATCGGTTTAGCAACGAAGGTGAGATTGTCAAGGGCATCCCTTGAACAGTGGTGACAAACGTAAGATCATTCTGTCTAACTATGTTGTTATAGAATTCTGCACATAAGGTTGTGTTAATTGGATGAGTGCAGAAAATAAGGTTGTCTAGTTGGTAAAAATTGATAACATTCATGGCCAGTGGACAAGATTGAGTGAAAAAGTGTCTATTTAAGTTACTAGTTTTGATAGGCTTATATATGGTCCTGGCAAACTTATTGCAAAGTTCTAAGGTTGGGAACCTAGGGTCGGGGCTAGGTTCGGTACCGGGGTTTGATTGGTTTGCTCTATGTTTTCTAAGATAAGAAGCATGCCTTTAAAAGAAAAGAATTAAGAAAAATAATTTTAAATGCGTAAGAAAAATCATACCGAGTAGCCGCTCAGGGAGGCATGATCGAGGTTGAGAGAGTCACTTGGGGGGTGTTAGGTTGCCTTGGAGGGAGAAGAGTTGGAGAAGAAAGAAGTTTTGGATGTGGCAAAATGAGGAGGTTCGGGTGGCTTATATAGTCATTTTAGCTCGGGTGCCTGGGTCAGATGGTCACTGCTAAAAGTAGTGACTTGCTGCTGGATGGGGGCGCCCATGATGGCCCGGGTGCCCTGGTCAGAAAGGATTGGCAGCTTTGCTGCCTTGTCTGTTACTGGGGACGCCCGCAAGGGCCGGGGCGCCCTAGTTAGTGAGACATGGCAGTTTTTCTGCCTTGAATGAAGTGAAAAAGGATGTGGGGGCGCCCGAGGTGTCACGGGCGCCCGGGTTAGGTGAGAATTGACAACTTTGTTGTTTTGTTGACCAGTTTGACCATTTGACCATTTGACCATGGTTTAATTATTTTGACCATGGTATGACAACTTTGACCATGATTTGACTACTTTGACCATGATTTGACTAGTATTAGTTCAACTCCGTTCTAAACTACAGGATTTAATGTTTGTATTTAAACAACAGTACAAGTATTAAATAAATTTCAATTAAGTTAAATCTTACCATCTCACCCATTCTAGAGTTGTCAATCACGTTTGCCTTATGGGTTTTTGTGAGACAGGTTTTGATTAGATAGTATTATTTTGAATAATTATGATTTATTTTGAAAAACATAAATTAATTTTGAAAATAGTTGATTTTGAGTTTATTATAAAAAGATGTTTTGAATCTACAATTAACTAAAAATTTGTGTTAGATTTGAATTTGACAAAGAATAATTTGAATTTGAATTTCAAAAATTGGCTTCCAGGTCTTGGCGAGACACTAGGCCTTCTTTGGCCATAGCCTTATTGGATCATCAACTCTTTCCTTGACAAAGCCTTTTAAAGAAATTTCATTTTCAAAATTATTTCTTGAAAAATTCTGGTCTAACTAGTTTGGGTCTTGGATCGGTAGCTTCGGCTAGTTTCACCAGTCTAAAGAGACCAAGTAGTGTATACTTGACCTTATTAGAAGAGGCTTCCCTAACGTACTATCATCTCACCGCCACCCAATACTAGGTTGTTCAAATTTCAGTTAAATTGGTTCAGTCCTTAAACTAACCAGTCCTAAGTCTAAGCATGGTAAATTCTAGAAATTAAATAAGCAAGCAATCATGCAATTTAAAAACAAGAATAGAAATTTATCTAACTATGAATATTATTTTTAATTTGGCTCCCCCTGGACTAAAGCCACGATAATGGTTCGGCAAGATGTGAATCTTATCCTTGGGGATCCAATACTGATTTGATCCAGTTTGTTTGTTCAGGCACAGTTTGGGTACCCATGCCTGAAGTTTAGGTCTAGACTGGTTCAGTACAGCATAGTATGATCTTTGTCTAGACTTGGTTCTATAGCCTAATCTGGATCAATTTAGAACCGACGTCTATTTTCCAAGAATCATGTCAAGACCCTTGGAACTAGAAGTGAACCGTTCTAAGGCTGTTCTGAGGTCCTTGACTTGAGTTTTCAAGGAGGAGTTCTCTTTCTCAAGTTTTTCAACTTGAGTAGAGGTTCCTTCTTGAACCTTCTCAGTTAAGGATCTAGAGTCAGCTCTCTCTTTCAGAATTTTTACTTCCTGTCGGAGAGATTCGACTCGGAGTTTGGCTTTCGCCAAGTCTCGAGAAAGATAGGCAATCAATTCGTTTATCTGATTTTTAGAAAAACCACTTATAGTGATTTCGTCATCCTCTGAAAATGTGAGCTTTCCGTCTTCCGGCTCCGATTCTGACTCGGTTTCGATTTCTTCAGAGGCGGTTAGTGCGAGCAAGTTCGACTGTGGGGCCTCGTCTTCTTCTTCGGAGGAAGACTCGTCCCACGTTGCCTAAAGGGCCTTGTTCTTTCTCGTCTTCTTCGTTTCCTTCAGATTAGAGCACTCAGTCTTGTAGTGACCCTTCTTTTTGCATTCGTAACAAGTCACATTCGGTTTGTTCTTCTCATTTGAAGGTTCAGCTGGTTCTTCCTTTCTTCGGCTGGCTTTCCTTCTGTTGGTCTAATTTTTTAGTTCTTTGTAATAGTCCCTGGCTAGTCGAACCAGTTTTGGTCGATTTCCTTCCCTGTCTTCTGAGTCTGAGTCTGAATCAGACTCGGGTGCAGGTTGAGGCTTCTTCTTAGTTACTTTTCTAGTTTTACCTGCAACAAAAGCGATGCCTTTCTCGGCCTGGGTGCAGTTAGTCTGCTCATGCAATTCTAATTCAGAAAACAGTTTATCTAACTTGATTTTAGAAAGATCCCTTGAAACTTTGTACGCATCTACCATAGATGCCCACAAAGTATTTCTAGGGAATGCATTAAGAGCATACCTGATCAGGTCACGATTTTCTACCTTGTGACCGATGGTGTGTAGACCGTTCATCAGCTCTTGAATTCTGGCGTGGAGCTGAGCTGCTGATTCACTGTCGTTCATCTTGATGGTATACAGCTTGTGCAGTAGCAGATCCCTCTTGCTGATTCGGGTGTCAGAAGTTCCTTCGTGTATTTCAATCAGCTTACCCCAGAGTTCCTTTGCGCTGTTGAATGGGCCCACCCGGTTCAGCTCCTCTTTGGTTAGGCCGCATTGAAGTGTTTGAGTTGCTTTGGCGTCAGCTTCAATTTTTCTTTTGAGGGAGGTATCCCATTCGATGTAGGATTGTGGCACTCCGTCAGTATTTTTAGGTATGTCCAGACCAGACTAGATTATTATCCACATGCCCACTTGAGTTTTCAGGTGGACTTCCATCCGACTCTTCTAGTAGGAGAAATCCTCCCCACTAAAGAGCGGTGGTCTGGCGGTACTGAAGCCCTCTTGCATGGTCATTTAAGAATTATTCTGAAAAAGAAAGAGAGAGAGGAAAAAAAACGTCCCAAGACTTGGTCTTGGATTAGTAGTGCGGGAAGAAGGTAAAACAATTTTATCGAGTGGTGTTGCACCAACCTCGATTAACAATAAAAATTCGATAAACGAAATAAAAATAATTTGAAGAAAATCCGAAAATTTCTCAAATTGGTGGTTGCACCAAATTTGAACTTCCCTGCTCTGATATCACTTGTTAGATCGATAGAATACGATAGAGGGGGGGGTGAATATCGTAAAACCGTTTTTGGATAAAATTAAGAGAAATTACGCAACGGAAATTAAAAGCACAAAGTCAATGCGAACACAAGGATTTACTTGGTTCGGAGTCGCGGTCAGCTCCTACTCCAAGGCCCACGATCCTTGACTGTTTACTACGGGCAATTCTATAATGTGCAAAGTGTTTTACAGTGAATTGTACAGAAATATAGCAGTAAAAGAAAACAGAGTTACTCTTCGTGATCGACGCCCAGTATGGATCGTACTTTGGTGTAGAGGGTCATTGTCGGCGCTTAGAATCTCGAGAGCTGGGGTTTCCCGGGCGAAGCGCTTGAGTCGAAGAGCGTAGAGGCGTTTGGAAAGTTATTACAGAAACCTTGGGGGTCGAGCCCCTTATATAGTGCACCTGGGGGCGCCCTCCATGTGTTTCCTGATCCATAAACTTCTCGGTCAACCCCGGGAGCATGGGGGCGCCTGGCCCAGAGAGCATCCGAAGCAATTTCTTGCTTAACTCTTGTTTGGCTTTGACTTAGGGCGCCCGGGACCTTCCGGGCGCCCAACCCAGCTGCTGCCCCTCTCCTTTGGGGCGTTCTGAGCTGCAAAATCTCGTTCCTTCGGTCCTGCATCCAGGGTTAGTACCAACCAAAACAAAGCAAGCATGTTAGTGAATTTTTATAGCCATAGCTATCTTGGTTCTGACTTTGGGTCTCCAAAATGGAACCCTAGGTCGAACCGACGCCTACTGTGTTGGATCGAGAGAAACGATAGAGGGGGTGAATATCGTTAAAAATTTTCGGAAGGGAATTAGAGTAAGTACGCAGTGGAATAAGAACAATCGCAAACACTGGGAGTTTTACTTGGTTCGGAGCCTGGGTCGACTCCTACTCCAAGGCCCACGGTCGTTGACCGTTTACTGAGGGCAATTCTATAATAGCGCAAAGATTCTTACAAGAGTTTACAATTGTAGTACAGTAATAGTATAACAGAAATGAAAAATTAGTTCTTCGTTACCGACGTCCGATATCGGATGTTTCTCTGAGCAGAGGGACGTCGTCGGCGCTTTCGTGTCGAGTTGGAAGGTTTCTGGGGCGAAGCGCAGGAGTAGAAGAACGTAACAGCGTTGGAAGAAGTTGTTTGAAGCTTGGGGGGTCGAGGGCCTTTTATAGGGTTCTGAGGGCGCCCTGGAACACGGGGGCACCCTCCACGTTGTAACACCCCAAAATTTTTCCATATGAAATATGAAGAATTCATGAAACATTATTATGAAATGTCATGATGGGCTTGGCTTAATGGGCTTTGATATGGATTAGTGCAAAATGTGATAAAAAGAAAGTGTAGAAAGGAGGAAGCAAGGATCGAACCTTGAACCTCCTAGTTGCACTAACCATGTCTTAACCATTGCACCAAGGAGTATTTCATGTTAAGAGAATAAAAAACGTGCTAGTTAAAGCTAGGGAGGTGAAGAGACATGTCCCTTCATGAGAATAGTATAAATAAGAGAGAGGGAAAGAAGTTTCATTTTCTTCTTCTTCTTCCCCACTCCAAAACCGAAACTCACTCTCCCCCTTTCCTTTTCATTTTCGAAAAGTGCACCCTAGGGTTCTAACCCTAGGGAATTGGAAGGAAGAAGACCCCATCCAAGGATCTTGCCCTCTACTAGGGCCAAGGGTTCTAGAGAAGTTTTAGCAAAGGAAACTCTCACTCTTACTTCAACCAAGGGTACCCTAAAGATTTAGAGAAGATGAAATTCAAGCGAAAGGAAGTAAGTATCCCCTCGCCTGCAGTGTAATTGTTGATTTCATGATTCCTTTTCTTTTCTTGTTTCGAAAATGGGAGTTTCCCCTTGTGTGAGTTTCGGCCACCCCCAAAGGGGAGACCTTGGCTACTCCTTGATGCATGAGGAGACCCCTTGGGACTTAGGGTATATATATAGGTTGTTTTCCCTTCATGTTGTGATGACAAAAACTAGGGTTGAGCACCCTACACCATTCGGCCATGAACAAGAGGTTAGGGTTAGTGAGGGTTGAAATTCTCCATTATGTATCCATGCTTAATAGTGTAGACAAGGTGTTTGTATAAATGGTTGTGTGAAGGTTTGATTTCAAAAACCCTAATCCCCCTACCCTACACCATTCGGCCAACATGAATAGATTAGGGTTTGTGAAGGTTAAAGTACCCTATGAGATATGCTTATGTTTGGGGATGATGATATGTATATGCATGTGATGTTTAAATGGAATGTTTGATTGGAAAACTTAACTTCCCCCTAGCATGACTTTCGGTCAAGGCATGAACCATTAGGGTTGTGAGGGTTGATTACCCCATGATGTATGCTATGCTTAGTATGATACATGATATATATATATGTGATGCTTGCATGAGATGTACCCTATGAGATATGCTTATGTTTGGGATGATGATATGTATATGCATGTGATGTTTAAATGGAATGTTTGATTGGAAAACTTAATTTTTCCCTAGCATGACTTTCGGCCAAGGCAAGGAACATTAGGGTTGTGAAGGTTGATTACCCCATGATGTATGCTATGCTTAGTATGATACATGATGTATAGATATGTGATGCTTGTATGGGATGTTTGATGTCAAAAACCTAACCTATCCTTACCTTATGAAATTCGGCCAAACCTAGTTTAGGGTTAGGAAGAATGAATTTAATCCATGAAGCATGCTACCACTTACTATGATATGAGTATGATTTATGTGACCAATCTTGTCATATATAAAGTATGTTAAGTGGTTGAAATATGATGTATGTATGAGCATGTCTTATAGCCCATGGGGCACCCTTATGAGATTGCATGTGATGTGTATGTTAAAATGCTTGAAAGGATACTCCACTAAGTATGGGATCAAGAGCACCCCTTATGTTGTGTGGTGTGTCCCTATGGGATCATGAGCACCCTTGAAGAGTGATGGGTCCCTTGAGAGTGAATTTGGAGTACTCCTTAGCATATATGTAAAGACATGATAAGTATTTTACTTTGTAAGTTGTGGTACCCAACTCGGAAGGGGGTCGTTAAATAAATCCGGGGTGCATGTTAACTTAAGGTCATGGCTCCGGTAGGACGGAAGGGTCCTGCTCTAATGAGATTGGTGACTCGCTACCCCAATTCATTAGGGAACGCGCATTATGTGGTACACAATTGGGCCCTATATGATGTTGATGTATTTTTAAGTAATACCTTTATAGAATTGTTTTGAAAACATTTATTATATGTGAAGGGTATGCTTAATATACTTTATACTGCATGCTTAGAAACTTTGATGTTTAGTATGCTATGATGAACTCATGCTTATGATTTATTATGTGTACATGTTGTGTTCTTTCGTACGGATTTTGCGAGTAGGATAGGATCCTTACTAAGCATTGTGCTTACTAGTTTATGTGTTGTCTTATGCTGCAGATAAAAGTAAGGGACACTTAAACTAAAGGAAGAGGCAGGAGGGCTAAAGATGTGTGGGGTGGTGGCTCGGGAAAGAAAGATTCTTATATCTACTTTATCATGCCCATGTTTATGTTTCCTTGACAATAAATGTTAGTGATTAGGATTGATATTGCATGATAGTGACTACACTTGGAATTCTCGTATACTTGATTTTGTTTGATTATGTTCTGAGTTGAACTAATTGTGAACCTATCATGTCATAGGATAACTCTTGATTAAAATATTTCAAATGATGTTCTAGGATATGAGTTCATGAAGTCTTGAAATGGAATGTATAACCTCACTAATTTATGTGTTACTAAACTTACTATGCACCTACCATGTCCTAATGATTCAAGCATGATATTTGATTAGCATGTATTGACTAGTATGCTTAGCACTTGTAAATATCACCTGATAGTTTAGACAAGCATGCTCAGCACTTAGTCCTTGCACTTTAGTTTTTATTTTATGTTAAAACTTTACGATTGATGGTACGTAACCCCGCCCCGAGAGTAGATATAAGGGCGGCCGTTATACACGTGGCCTGTGATCCCCCCTTCTCGCGGTCAGCGAGTTATCCCTTCAAAGTCGGGATAATGCCTTGACGGGGGCGCCCGAGAAGCCGAGGGCGCCCTGGCTGACCTGTTCAGTGGAAGTCTCGGCTGGATAATATTATCCTCTTCGCTGGCTTCAAGTGCGGGGCGCCCTGGTGGCTGGGGGCGCCCTGGGTGTTCGGGGCTCCCTGGGTACTGGGGGCGCCCTGACTGCTGAGGGCGCCCCGGCCAGTATTCAGCCGAAGCTCCTTTTGCTTCATTTGTTTTGTGTTCACCTTGGGGGCGCCTGGGACACTCAGGGCGCCCTACTCAGCTGCTGCCTCACTCCTTTGAGGCTCTTTGAGCTGCAGACACTCGTTCCTTTGGTCCTGCATCCAGGGTTAGTCCGAAAATAACAAAAAGCAGTAAGTTGTTAGTTTTATACAGCCTTAGCTGTCTTGGTTCTGACTTTGGGTTTTCAAAATGAAACCCTAGGTCGAACCGACGCCTACTGTTCCCTCGACGGGGAACGCGCCCTCACCTACTCCTCTCGGGAGAATGTACCTGATGCCAACCGGCTCTTCCGGTTGGACTTTTGCCTAGCAGTCCTTCGCCAGGTCTTGGATACCAAGCTGTCCTTCGCCTGGCGCCTAGCAGTCCTTTGCTAGGGCTTCAGTACCCTGGCATTCCTTCGCCAGTGCCTAGTAGTCCTTCGCTAGGGCTTTGTGACCTGGCATTCCTTCGCCAGTGCCTAGCAGTCCTTCACTAGGACTTTTTACCCTGGCATTCCTTCGCCAGTGCCTAGCAGTCCTTCGCTAGGACTTTTTACCCTGCACACTGTTAGTGATATGAGAGAAGTGTCCTAAGGCAATCGCCTTATGATTGTAAACATTCATTTTAATAAATGATAATTCACTATTTGAGTATACATGTCTGTGTATTTGATTGAGATCTTAAACTCATCTACTGAATGTCCGCAATACAATTCACAGCATAAGAGAATTTGTGATGGGATCACAACTAGTGATTATCTCTAAATGTGCAAATGTGAAGTATTGGAAATATCCCTAGTCGATGAATTGATAAATACGGACACTATCAATTCTGTTGAGACTAGCATGGGTTATTCTCTAATCAGCTGATTCTCACTGGCTGGTGACATTGGGATGTCTGGAGATAAACATGGATGCTAGTTAAGGGAACTAGTTCATTGGAGTGACTAGCTGTAAAACTTCATATATATGGTAATCTATATAGATATGTCAATGAAGTTCTTACTGCGGCTTAAGTGCGATGTTCCTTTGACTTGCGGTGTTCAAGTCATCTTGGTCATGGAGACTTATACTTTAACATCTTAAGCAAGTATCTCCAAGGAGGTGTGAACCCAGGATGATTGGGTATAAGCCGAAGTGCCCGAAGATGTTTGAACAACCTACAAAGGATTCACCACTCCTTGCGAGGAGATGTATACCCAGGCCTATCGTCGGATTGTTACTCAAAGCCTCTGGCCAGAGCATGTAATGTTTAGAGTGCGAGTCTCTTAATACATGAGAGTAATTAGAAATCCAAAGGACGAGAAAGACACTACTTGGGCTAGGTGTGACGTAGTCAGCCTAGTGGGGACTGACACAAATAGACCGTGTCCTGAACCAAGTGGGTATAAGGTGGTGAAGGGAATGGGGCACGATTCATTAGAGCTGCTGAAGGGTTTCAGAATAATTTCTTCTGAGGTCAAACCGTTGATCTTTCGATTAATTGGGGGTCATGATGTACTACTAGGTGCCACTCATGATCGTTCTATAATTTGTTGATTATAGACGGCCAACATAAATCGAAAGCCTATTTAGTCACACGCACTACGAGTAATCCGAGGGATTTAAAACGAGTTGAAAATTAGATTTTCCGATCAAGAGAAATAAGTCGAATCTGAATTTGTCAGAGGCGCAATGGAAGCTGAAAATGGCTAAGTCTTTTGAAGGCTTATTGAGCGAATTAAATGAGTTTAATTCGCGATCAGTTCGGGTTGGTTTGGCCGGCCAAAGAGGGTGCCGAACCTCTTTGTTGTGGCCAGCCATTAAAAGTGAAGAAAACCAATTTAATTGGTTTAATTAATAAAATAAATCTAGCGCGATTTGTTTTATAAATTATGGATAAATAAATTGATATATAAAGAAATTTATATAAAGAGATTTATAAAGAAATTTGTAGTAAATTTATTCTTTTTATGGAAATTAAAATAAACCATGAATTGGTTTAATTTTAATTTATAAAATCAATTATGAATTGATTTATCCATGATAAGAAAATTTTATACAAATTTTATTCCATAATTAAAAGAGAGAAAGTATTTGTTTTATTATAAAGTTAGTTATAATAAAACTTGGTTTAAATGGAATAATTCATAAGAGAATTTATAGGATAAATTTGTTATGAAAATTCCGTTAAGAGGGAGACTTGGCAAGGGAGATGCTACTATATAAAGGAACCAAAGGCAAGCCCTTAATTCCAATTGAGTAATCAAGAGATCTAGTAGTTCTCTCCCTCTCTCCCTTGTTCTCTCCCTCTCTTTTCCCTTTAGGGCCGGCGCCCAACCTAGACCTCCTAGGGCCGGCGCCAACATCCTTGAAGAAGATGGTGGTGAGAAGTTGCAGTGGATGTTCTCCAAGACAAGGCGGCAGCCCACCTTCTCCATGAATTTTTCCAAGCCGAAAATAGCTTCTGCTATTTTTCATGCATGGAGTCGGCGCCAATATTTCTCCATGCATGAAGCCTGCACCGAAAATAGCTTCTGTTATTTTTTCTTCATGCAAGGGTACAGCGTGATGCATGCAGAAAATAGCTTCTGCTATTTTTTCTTCATGTATGGGTACGGCGTGATGCATGCATGAATAGTAAAGAATTGCAATTTTGCAATTCAACAAAAACAAGCATAGAGGGTAAGTTTCCTCTCTTCTTTCTTGATCTTCTAGTTGTGTCTTCGGAGAATCTAGTAGTTCTCGTCGGCACAAAACTCGTGGCTTTGCGAAGTCATCTCGAAGAGAACTCGGCGTGGACGCGAATAGAGGCGGAGCTTCCAAGGGACGCTACGGTTGGATCTCATCCCTTACTTCGAGTTACGCGAGGTACTAAGTAAATTATTTTACTTTTCCGCAAAGTTTTATTTTATGATCATGTCCACACACCATAAGGTTGCATACTAGATACGTGGTTAGAATAATTTGAGAAATTATTTTATGCTATTTCTTCCGCTGCACGTAAAAATTTAGAATTTTACGAACCCGTATTCTTGTCAACATGCACCCGGTCCCAACACACACTAGAGTAGTATGTTAGATAACAAGTAAGACTTAACTTTTGAGCCCTGTTGCCATTATCAAAACTCAGGTTTGACTTGGGTGCTTTCTGCACCAACATACTGTTCCCTCGACGGGGAACGCGTCCTCACCTACTCCTCTCGGGAAAATTGACCTTTTATCAACCGGCTCCTCCGGTTGGACTTTTGCCCAGCAGTCCTTCGCTAATTGCCCAGCAGTCCTTCGCCAGATCTTCATTACCAAGCAGTCCTTCGCCTGGTGTCTAGCAAACCTTCGCTAGGTCTTCGGTTCCAAGCAGTCCTTCGCCTGGTGCCTAGTAGTCCTTCGCCAGGTCTTTGTTACCTAGCAACTCTTCGCTAGGTGCCCAGCAGCCCTTCGCCAGGTCTTAGGGTTTCGATGCCTAGAAATCCTTAGCTAGGTGCCTAGCAATCCTTCGCTAGGACTTCAGTCTGCACACTCAAGTAACATGTTAGATAAAAATAATATCATAACTTTTGAACCCTTTGCCATTATCAAAACCAAGGTTCGACTTGGGTGTTGTCTGCACCAACATAAGGTTCACTTTTTCTTCTCCTCCATCATGAAGATGAAGAGGTTGAGTTCTATGATGGCGATAGAGTGATGAAGAAAAAGATAGTATCCCTTGGTTATATATTCTTCTTGGGTTAAGTGAGTTTAATTGATCATTAGAAAATAGCATTGAGTTCCTATCTATGTCTATAATGCCTTCTAATTGATAAGTTGAGGTACGGTTACATCTTCTAGTTATGATATTATCTAACTAGGATATTGTGTATTTGTTTCTGTCTGTCCACTCATGGTGTGAGGAGCTTGTAAAAGGCTCAATTTGATTTCTTGTTAGATTCATTACGTCTGGGTGGTATATAAAAAGAATAAGTGTTGGTGCAAGGAACATCAAATAGTTGAACCTAGGTTTTAATGTTGTTAAAGATTCAAAGTTCAGTTTCATTGTGATCTAATGAGGTTGACTAAGTGTGCAGGTAGCTCAACTGGAAAGTCCTAATAGGCCAAGTTGACTGAATTCTAGGCAAACAGTCTTAGTGGATTCTAAGTAAAGGGAAAGCCCTAGATGTGGCTAGGCAAGGAAGTCCTGGTTGGTGGAACCGACCAAGAAGACTTGGCAGATCGAGTACAGTAAGAGAGAAGTCTACACGGGTTTGGCCGGACGTCATGTAGGTCGATGAGTTTGGAGGATCGAACATCGAGAGGAAATCCTAGGGTCGGAAGATCAGTGACGAGAAGGAAAGCTAAATAGGTCTAGAGGATTGGATGTTTAGCAAATCGGGTAAACTCTTCTAAGAGGAATATATGATGACCCATTCTCTTGAAGGGAATAGTAGGAGTTGGTTCGACCTAAGATTTCACTTGAAATTCAAAAGTTAGGATTGGACAATCCTGACATTGTAAAATTAATTTTGCTTTTATGTTATTGTTATGCCTGTTATGCTAACTCTGTGATGCAGAAAGCTAGACGAAGTCAAGGGATTCAAGCACCCGGAAGGGATCTAGGTGCCCGGAGATTTCGATGATCAAATGGATCCAAGCGCCCGGAATGGCCCGAATCTAGCCACACATGCAGGTGAGATGACAGACTCTGATTGGCTAGAGCAAGTCAGCTTCTAGGCACCCAGAAGGGATCCAAGTGCCTGGGAAGAGTTAAAGGTGACTCAAATAGAGTTTTGCCTAGGTGCAGCCACGTTAACAATCTAGGCACCCAGGAAGGGTCCAACATCTGGAGTTAGATAAACTCATAGACGAAGGGGGATCGGATAGACCTCAGTGGAGGCGCCTAGAGGTGGTCCAGGCGCATGGTGTTAGACTATATAAAGGCTCTTCATCCAAGATCTCACAACAACTTTTTCTAATATCTTCAAGTACTTCATCTACGGTCTTGCACCCGAAACACCAACACTATGCCGAGACTCTACTCGAACAAACGGACGAAAGTCTATAACTCAAAATTATCAATATACTTAAGTATAAAATTTCATTTCGTCTTATTCATACTTCATTTTTAAGGGCGGTAAAATTGTTATTGATCCTAACTTTTGTAATTGACGAATTGATAATGAATTGCCTATCGAAAGTGATCAACGATCGTGAGCCTTGGACTAGCAGTACCAGTTGTGAACCAAGTAAAAGAAAAGGTATTAGTATTGTTTCTGTTTTCTATTTACACTTCTATCTCTTGAGTTTTTGAAAAATGTGAAAAAGAGACACGCGCTATTCACCCCCTCTAGTGCTTCTTCAATCCTACAATAAGTTTTGGGTTATCGTACAAGAATGATATTTCCAGTATATTGGTTGCTTAAGTCTCTTATTAGATTATCCATTTCTCTCCACTCGATGGCCTTAATTGTTTGTTGAATTTGTGTTTCGATGTGAGGTAGTTTATTTTCTAATATAGTTAGTTGGTGGTGTAGTGATACTAGAATTTTTCGAACTGACGAAGTCTAGCTCTACAAAAGTTTACTATTTGTCACCAAGGTAAAAAAGAAAGCGCTTATAAAAGTTCATCTAAATGATTAATATTCTTAGGTCTGCTTTTCAAGGAGGAAAATCTTCTACAATACGATAAAACTCGAACCTTAGATCTATTGGTTATCTATTCGAGGAAAAAAATCTCCTATAGTATGATAAAATTCGAATCTTAGATCCATTAGTTATCTATTTGATGACCTAATCATTGCATCATTGCCCCCCGAAATAGGACTCTATATATATTCTATAAAGTCCCCACGGGATGGACTGATAATTAATGCGTGGGTGTTGCCAGCATGAGGTCTGGGGGTTAAAACTTGGCAAAGTCAATATACCCGCCCTCCCCATGCACTAGCCACAACATCCGGGCTAGTAGCTCCCATGATTTACCTCCTTCGTGTTGACCCTGAGATGAATTGGTAGGGACATTGAGGATGAGCGAATAACCTTTATTGCCCGTTGATAGGGTTGGATAGTCCATGCCCGGCACAGGGGATGAAGAAGCCATGGGACACGACATGACAGATCGAAGCGACCTTCCCTCTCGGGCCCCGAGGCTCCCCTCAGGAGACGCGCCCGGGAAGGTCAACCAGAAGACCCCTCCCGAAAGCACCCCAAGAGGTTTGGCCCCCAGAGCACCTCGGGAGATATCGCACCCAAAGACCCCGAGCTCACCTCGGGAGGTGGAGTCCCCACAATGATCGACCTCGGGTACTAGCCCCCCTCTCGGTACGGATAATCATCCCCGTTAGAAAAGGTCTGCACAACCCTTAAATATCTCAACAGGCGGAAGCGTGATAACGACGTAGACCGTTTCAAAGAATATCCAGTTATCGCCGAAAGAGGGGGCGTGGCTTAAATATCGGAGATGTGTCATCGATCGAGGGGGCATGTCTAGTCTGTCGTCGTCAGTATGAAAGGTAGTCCAACTCCTCCGGTAAAGGGGTTACGCTCTCTCAACCCTACATACATTCTTACTTCTTGCTACCTCCACTTTTCGGACAAACACTGACTTGAGCGTCGGAGTGGGCTCCGCTGGATCCCTACCGGCGTGTCCCCTAGCGCTCGTGTTAACCTTGCGGGACCCCAAGTTCCTTCCCGCCGCAGCAACCTCCATGGGGTAGAACTTCAGTGACTGGCCATCGTCGTCGACTCTTTTCGGAACAAATTTGACGCCGTCTGTAGGAAACTAGTAAAGCACCTGAAGGAGCACCGATGGCAGGATCGAAGGAACAACCCCTTGCCCTCACAAGAGAGGAACTTGACCGTCTAGTGGCTAACGCCATCAAGGAAGCGCTGGAGCAACATCAAGTCGAACAGGCTATCCCACGACAAGGGGATCCGGCGAGGGAGGAGATCCCCAGAATCTCTGTCTCGCATTCATGGAGATCCGTTACCCCTACTGGGCGACAGGACGGAGCAACCCCGGGCCTCCAAAGAGAATCTCCCGGAGACATTGAGAAGGCCCACTCGGTGGCCTCCAGCGCCTAAAGGCACGAAGAAGGACAGGGGAAGAGGGATGAAGCCAAGACCTCTTATAAGGTCCCCTCTACCCCATTCTCATCCTAGATTGTTGAAGACCCCATGCCCAAGCAGTTCCACGGGCCGGGGATCCCTGATTATGATGGGAAGACAGATCCAAAGGATCATGTCTATAAATTCGAGAATGCGACACTCCTGCACCAGTATACTGACGGTGTGAAGTGCCGGGTGTTCTTGAACACCCTATCCAGAGCAACTCAGCGGTGGTTCCAGAGGCTGCCACAAGGTTCCATCAACTCCTTCGCAGAGTTCAAGATGACCTTCCTCCACCATTTCGCAAGCAGTCGTCGCTACCAGAAGACGACACTTAACCTGCTCGCCCTCAAGCAGAAGCCTAAGGAACCGCTCAAGGAGTACATCCAGAGGTTCAACCGGGTAGCACAGGACGTGCCTAGTGCAACATCAGAGATACTCGTCAATGCCTGTACCCTCGCTGAAGGGGACTTCTTTCGATCCTTAGTAAGGAAGCCCCCTGACAGGCCCAAACTATGTGTCACGAATGTGGGCCTCAAATTTAGATAAGAATGAATAACTGGAAACCCTTTTACAACTCAAAAGTATAAAAATGTAATATAGGGGCCACATGTCGTATTTTTTCACGGGGCTAGTTGTCGTGCTTGATTCACACTTGTAGTTATATGTCGTTTTTGTTTTTGGGTTTCAAATAAGTGATTGAATTTGGATAGCAATTATGAATGAAAATGAAATGAAAATGAAAGAAAATGAACAATGGAACTAAGCAAGAGATGACACTTGATGTTTCCACCAATGGAAATCGAGTCAAGCTATAGAATGTAACCGAAGTTTGGGAAGCAAACCTAAATTCAAATGCAATAAAGGACTAAGCAACAGATAATTGCAGTTTCGAAAATGAATCAACTTAACACAAGTGATAGCCTACAAAAATTAGCAAGAAGACACCAAACAAACTCAACTAATTACAAGATTTGGAGGCCAACAAATGCAACAAAATTTCGGAAATGGCTGAATGCACTACCAGTAGTATTCAAATGTTATTCTATACCATCAGACAAGTGAGAAACACTAATGCAATCAATGTTCAATTCAGCTTGGCATGCAAGTGAACCAATGTGCCAAAACTGAACCTTTTGTGCCAACTAGTGCTTTAAACTTGCGGAAACAGGACCACTAATTCTGGAATAAAGCTAATCGAGGTCAGCTTTGGAAGTTAAACTAAGAGTAGCTGAAACTCAAGGATGAAGGAAAGAAATTCAGAAACAAATGGAGATCAACTAATAACAGCCAAAGCAGAATTTTTAGTGCAGAATTTTCAGAATTTCTGATCAGAATCCGAAATAGATTAACCAATTGTAATGCAAAACAGATTAAGCAACTAAGTACTCTACTTGAAACTAGCTTAAAGAGTAACAAACCTAGTGATTTCCGAATTTGGCTAACAAATCGAATGCAAACTGCATGCAAGGAAAAGGAAATTCAGATTCGAAATTGAAAGTGCAAGCAAACATGTGCAGAAATTCATATCAGAGAACAAATGCAAATTGAATGCAATTGGTAGGAACTCTAAAGCAATGATTTACCAACCGAGGGCCTTTTGAAGTGCTGAAATTCTAAAATGCATAAACACAAAGTTAAAATGCAGAAACATGATGGAAAATTCAGAAACAACTTGGCACGTTAGCTGGAATTGGCACGCAATAAACTAAACACTATTGAACTGAAAATTTAACTCAATCTAGCACTAAACAAGTTCCTAACTTACTGAAATTGAAGATTACAATCCTAATTAGCTAAACAATTCAGAAAACTAAATCTAAGCAGCTGATCTAATTGCAGAAAAACAGAACAGATTCGGCAGATATTAAAATTACAACTAAACAATGAAAATTTATGATCTAAGCTACTCCTCGACCCTTCTTGAGCTCAGAATCTTCTTGGTTGTCAATCAAGAGCTGGCTTCGAACCCCTAGGCTCAGCAAATCGGTGGAAAAACGACTTCAATCCATAAAATCTGCTCAAACTGCTTCAACTGGGAAATTCCAATCCGAGCCCTTTAATCTCAACTTGCCGAGCTGCGATGAAGATTTGGAGACGACCTGAGCTCACTTGAGAACCCCTACAAGAAGCTCAGGTAATCTGAATTTGCGTGTAGCTGAGATTCAAGCTCCCAGACCACAGAGACTGCGAAACCCTCAACAAGCTCTGTCCGGATGAAGTTTGAGTTGAATTTCGGATCGAGATTGCCTCCCAAGGATCCAGATGATGAATTTCAATAGGAATCGAGGTGGTCGCGCCTTAGATTGAAGAAGAAATGAAGAAATGAGGAAGAACACGAAGAACTCGAGCTTTGCGGCGAAGACGCGACGACTGTGCGCTGTGGGAAATTTTTCCTTAAGTAATTAACTTTGGACGACTCAAATTGATTGGAGGAGATCCAACGGCTGATCTTGCTCTGATTGGAGCCAAACTTTTATGATGATGATCTGGGGTCAGGATCTGCCTCGTGGTAGCTCGGATCCTCCAGATTTCCAACGGATGGTCCAGATCAACTCTATCTGTGAATGGACGCTCTAGAGCCCTCCTTGCTTGATCCAACGGTTGATTTAGCTCTGATTGGAATGAAACCTTCAGATCTTGATCAGGGTGCTTGATCAACCCTAGCCCTAGCTCGGATGGCTTCAGATCATCCCGGATGGCTCAGATCTAGCCGCTTTCGAGTCGAACGACCCAGATTTAATCGTAATCTTGATAATCTGATCCGGGTCACTTCCGACTTGAGTTTGACCCAATATGCCCTAGATCCTTGAACCTTTGATGCCTACAAAAATAAATCAAGAATTTAGTGGCCAAAATAATCCAAAAATTTGCATATTTGCATTTAAGTCCAAAATAAAGGTAAGTTCTAAAACCTAGGCAATTTCACAATTTTGGCAATAAAAACATGAGTCGAACATGGATTTTAGCAGCTCAAATAATCAATAAAATAGTATTTATCACCCCCCCCCCCCCCCGCGATAGTTTCGATGATTTGCTGGGACACTCCGTCAAGCATGTTAATGTGGAAGAAGTACAGCATACCCGTCGCAAGGATCCAGTCGGAGCCCTTCCTCCAGCGGTTCCCCAATCAGATAGAAGAGAGCCTCCGACCCCGGCCCAGGGAAAGGAATTTCACCCCGGGAAGGACCAGTGGGCTAGTGGGCGCCGAATGGTGGAGACGGTAGACACCGAGCAGCCAGAGACATCACCAAGGTACTGCGGTTACCATGGCAGCTCGACACATTCCACTGAAGAGTGTCACGCCTTGAAGAAGAAGTTCGGCAAAGAGGCAGACACCAAACCTTGAAGGAAGTGGAATAAGTCAGGGTACCGCAGAAGGTCTCTAAGGCAAAGTTTCTCTCCTTGGCGACAACATGTTGGGGAAAACGAGGCCCGACCACCGTCTCGATCACGATTGCGAGGTAGGAGTCGGGGACCTGCACCCCGAAGATCTCTCTCCTTAGAGAGAGACCCTAGAAGGGCAAGGCCCCCATGCGGGCTCAGCCCTTGGGTCATGTGGGAGTCATCTCCGGAGGGGGGGGGGGGGCGAGGACTCCAACCAGGCCAGGAAGTCTTATACCCGGCGATTGGAAAACTACTATATCGGGATGAGTCAGAGTTAGGACCCGGGCCCTACAATATCTTTTGGGTCATCCGATCTTGAAGAAGTAGAAGCTCCCCATGAAGATGTCATAGTGATCGTAGCCCGTATTGCTAACTATGAGATTAAGCGCATTTTTGTAGACACAGGGAGTTCCGTGAATATTCTGTACAAGGCAGCTTGGGATCAGAAGCAGATAGACAAGGAGAAACTTCTCCCGGTCTCAACTCCGCTATTTGGTTTCGCAAGGAATCGAGTACAGCCGGTAGAGCAAATTACCTTATCCCTCTCATTGGGCAGTGATATGCTCGAAAGAACCCGGAAGACTCCTTTCTTGATCGTGGATGCGCCCTCCTCCTACAATGTCATCCTGGGTCGCCCTGCGCTCAACACTTTCCAGGCGGTGGTCTCTGTTTACCACCAGAAGATAAAGCTCCCGGTAGGCGACCGGGTGGTTGAAGTCCGAGGAGACCAGCTGGTGTCTCGGCGGTGCTACAGCGGAGAGGTCAGAACAGAGTCTCAGAAGAATTTGAGGGGCCTGGAAGACTAGTCGGAGGAGAAGAGAAAATAAAACAACAAATGAAGGAGGTCCCGGCCCGGCTGCGGTCTCGGACCCTTCTGGTCTTGGTAAGATTCGCGTTTTATTTATAGTGCCTGTTTGTGTATCTCTGTGCCCTTGCAGAAAAATCAAGTAACAAAGAGAGATACTTTCCCCCAAGATAACAACGCACTACCGAGGAGTTGAAAACCCTAATACCTTGCGGTGCAGCCGATGCCTGGGGTACTTAGGCTTGGTATGGGACCTACGCGCCCGACTAATTATCCAAAACACTAATATCTCGCGGGGCAGCCGATGTTGGGGTACTTAGGCTTGGTCTAGGACATACGTGCCCGACCAAGTATCCAAAACCCTAATACCTCACGGTGCAGCCGATGCCCGGGGTACTTAGGCTTGGTCTGGGACCAACGCGCCCGACCAAGTCTCCAAAATCCTAATACCTCACGGTGCAGCCGATGCCCGGGGTACTTAGGCTTGGTCTGGGACATATGCGCCCGACCAAGTATCCAAAACCCTAATACCCCGCGGTGCAGCCGATGCCCGGGGTACTTAGGCTTGGTCTGGGACATACGCGCCCAACCAAGTACCAAAAACCCTAATACCTCACGGGGAAACCGATGCCCGGGGTACTTAGGCTTGGTCTGGGACCTACGCACCCGACCAAGTATCCAAAACCCTAATACCTCGCGGGGAAACCGATGCCCGGGGTACTTAGGCTTGGTGTGGGACATACGCGCCTGACCAAGTACCCAAAACCGTAATACCCTGCGGTGTAGCCGATGCCCGGGGTACTTAGGCTTGGTCTGGGACATACGTGTAAGATGTGTATACTAAAAGTCATGACTTGTATTATATGAACATCTTTATTATGAAAAGAGAATCACACTACACTAGGTGTTTGTTTATAATAGTGCATACACGAAGTCCCATTGCTTTGCATTGTAGATAACATGGTATGTGGTGTCACACGGAAGAACATGTTATCAGTTTCTTACTTAGCATAAATAGAGGCTCACAACCTAGATAGAATTGGACAACCTATCGGGATGGTTGTAGTGTAGTTAGGTGTGGTTAGTCTTGACCATAGGACTACACTAGTGAGCTATGAGTACATTGAGCCGGACAAAAACTCGAGGTTATCTAATTTGTACTGACTAGATAATTGGATAGGACCTCAGTTGATATTATGGACGACGATCCCTTAATCCCGAAATAATATCGGGCATATATTATTAATTATTGTTTCTTTGATTTATCAATAGGCAAGATCTATTTTGTTAGATTGACAGACCCGGTAAGTTGGAAAATAATATTAATAATATGATGTGCCGATGATTATTGACAGAATCCGTGTCCTGGTGAGTCAGGATGATGATGCCCCCTTGGTGAGCTCAAAAGGTTCATCATGCTAAACCCTGCAGGTGAATTTGATCCGGCACGTTGATAAGGTTGAGTGGTACTAATCAAGGATTCAGAAGTTAATTAATTTAAATTGTCAGTAATTTAATTAATTAACGAGTATGCGAGATATTAAACACGGGGGGATGGATGACTCGTAATATGTGGAGCCCATATGAAAATATGGGGGTTGGTGAGGAAGTTCAATTAAGATCCTTTAGTGGAATGAATCATAATTAATGGATCGGGGTTTGATCCATTAGCGGGCCAAGAACCAACTCCTCCACTTGGTCCCTACCTTAGCCCTATAAATACCCTATGAGATCAAGAAACCAAGGAGAATTAATCAATCCAAGAGTTTGATCCCCAAGCCTCTCTCTCTTTTCCTCTCTCCCTCTTAGGTTTTCGGCGTCGAGCAAGAGAAGATGGGGATCCCCCCTTTGGTTCTCTCCATCCCCTCCACCAAGCTCCGGCTGAGACTCAAGGAAGAAAGGTAGAGACCTTCTCTACCATGCGTGAGGCTCAGGGAATGCAGAGGAGGTGTCGGCGGCCGGCTGCAGGCGGCGCAACCAAGGGTTGCACCGGCGCCGCAAGGTAGAAGGAGGGAGGAGATTGCGGGCTGTTGGGGATAGGAAGAAGGTAGTTTTTCTCCTTCTTCATCTTCTCCACCTTCCTCTCTAAGTCTTATGCTGTTCAGAGGGCTTGGATCTGGCTCCGGCGGTCGGCGGCGCAAGGGAAGAGGGTGGCCGGCGGCGCAAACCCTAGGAGCTAGGGTTTTGGCCGGTTGGAGAAGAGGGTTGATTGGAGCTCTTGGTGAACTCAGATCATGGTAGATTGTCACCCACACGACGTCCACGAAGGGAGGGACATAAGGTAGAAGACTGCGATGTGATCGGAAAGGTATAACTTTCCATACGCTCCTTTGTATTTCCTTATGTCTTTTATATGCCATGTTTATATGTCTTGTCATTTTATGTTTAAGAATTTATTGTTTTGATTGCAAAATATGTTTAATAAATTCTTAACTGGACCCCGACCATAAACACAAAAGCTGGCGATCAACTCGTCGCCTTTTTCGCGATCGAACGGTTGAGCAAATTGCAAGGCCAATTTTAGTAATTGGCTAAGTTGCAATTTGGATCGTTCGATACGGCACGAGATGGTTGATGGGAGACGGGTCTCCACTCGGATTAATTTTTAATCCGTAGACATGGAGAGGTCTCTCGGATTGACTAGGTATTTGCTAAGGAAACCCGCCAAGCTATACCTAACAACTGGTATCAGAGCGAGGTTTCCGGCTTTGTGTGTTTATGATTGGTTAATTTTACAATTTTTTCATACATTTTTATTTTGATGATGCGTGGATGTGTGTAGGCTAACTTTGTGTTGCAGGCATGAGATTCCAACTTCATGGACAAAATATTGTTTGTGTGATTGTTTGCAATTTTTGTAAATTACTTAATCCTCGGGGTTGACGAGGCTAGGTATTTAATTTTTGTAATAAAATACGGCACATGTTTAGCCGAGTTTTTTTATTTATAGTTGATCTAAATTTCATGTACACTCCTTCGTGGAGTATAGGATCATTGATGTAAATAATTAGCTCTTCATTTCGGCTCAGAGATCACTCAAGGTAGCATGTGCAGAAGGAAGGGAGGAGTGGACGAAGTGACGACACGACTGGAGGCACATGAGAGACCAAGGGGCCATGAAAGTTGGAAAATCTAGGATTTTTCACTATTTTATTTTCATGTTATTGGTTGTGTGCTTGGTTGCGTGGTAGTGCTAGAAAATTCCTCGAGATAAATTACTAAGTTGGAGAGGGACCCTAAGGGTCCCATGACTTCCATTACAATTTGATAAGTGATGGCAACAAGTCTGCGCGTCGGCTTTGAGTGCCTTCCTCCCTATCGGATGGACTTGTTCTACGGATCACTGGGTCGAAAAAGACTATAGAAAATTATTAAAGAGCGTGTGTACTTCTCCATCGGAAGGCACATAATCGGAAGTAATTTTCTTAGTGTCGTGTAATGGTGCACACTTAGATGCGAATAATAGTATCCTCCCCATCGGAGTCACTGCTATTATTTTGTAGAGCCGAAGGATACCAACTATTGATCTTACTTAGTCAAAAAGTTAGGTTGACAAGATAGTAAGATCGATGGGTAAACCCTCCTCTTACGAATGTAGGGATTCGTATACGTCCACACCATCGTGGCATGCGAATTTCTCGGTGTATAGGGGTGTTGGTCGAATTTTGAAAATTAATTATTTTGAGGAATCAGTTTATTTTAGATTTCTAAAGTAGTGTATGTTGTGATTCTCAGGTTTTTCATAATGACTTTTACTCCACTAGCAACAATTCTTAAGGACAATAAACTTACTGCCCCAAATTACATTGACTATGTTGGTGCAGAAAGCACCCAAGTCAAACCTGTATTTTGATAATGGCAACAGGGTTCAAAAGTTAAGGTATATTGTTTGTCTAACATGTTACCCAAGTGTGCAGGCAAAACCCTAGCGAAGGACAGCTAGGCACTTGGTGAAGGAATGCCAGGATACAAAGCCCTAGCAAAGGACTGCTAGGCACTAAGCGAAGGGCAGCTTGGTACTGAAGACCTGGCAAAGGATAGCTAGGCGCCTGGCGAAGGACTGCTGGGCAAAAGTCCAACCGGAGGAGCCAGTTGGCATCAGGTACATTCTCCCGAGAGGAGTAGGTGAGGACGCGCTCCCCGACGAGGGAACAGTAGGCGTCGGTTCGACCTAGGGCTCCATTTTGGAGGCCCAATGTTAGAACCAAGACAGCTAAGGCTGTATAAACTAACATCTTATTGCTTTATTTGTTTTGGACTAACCCTGGATGCAGGACTGAAGGAACGAGTGTCTGCAGCTCAGAGAGCCTCAAAGGATTGAGGCAGCAGCTGACCAGGGCGCCCGGAGTGTCCTGGGCGCCCCCAAGGTGAACATAAAACACAAGAAGCAAAGGCAGGTTTCGACAGCTCATGGGCGGGGCGCCCCCGTGCTCCCGGGCTCCCCCAGCGTCCTGGGCACCCCCAGGTGAGGCTAACGAAGCAGAACCCAGCGAAGCCAACGGATAAGAGGAGACCCGGTCAATCCGGGCACCCCCAGCATTCCGGGCGCCCCCGTCAAAGCTTGATCCTGAGTTTTAAGGGATCAGAGCTGACCGAGAGGGAATCGGATCGGCTGACACATGGGGGGGGCGCCCCCGACGTTCCGGGCGCCCCCAGCTGCTATAAAAAGGGCCCTCGACCCCAAGGCTTCATCAATCAATCTTTCCAACGCATACACGCTCTTCTGCTCCCGCGCTCTGCTCCGGAAACCTTCCGACTCAAGACTCAAGCGCCGACGACGTCCCGCTGCTCCGAAAAGACAACCTACATCAGACGTCGGTAAAAGAAGCGTTTCTTTTAAAAGTTTACATTACTATACTTGTAAATTCAATCTTGTAAACTGATTTGCGAAAATATAGAATTGCCCGTAGAAAACGGTCAACGACCGTGGGCCATGGAGTAGGAGCCGACCGCGACTCTGAACCAAGTAAAAAACTTGGTGTCTGCGTGTTTGATTGTTTTAATTTCCGCTGTGCATACTCTATTTTCTTAATCCGAACGTTTTACGATATTCACCCCCCCTCTATCGTTTCTCTCGATCCTACAAGTGGTATCAGAGTGGGGAAGCTCAAATTTGGTGCAACCACCAATTTGAGAATTTTTTGGATGTTTACAAAATTTTCTAATTTTTTTTAATTTCTTTTCGTTAATCGAGGTTGGTGCAACACCCCTCGACAAATACTTTTTTTTTCTCTTTATCCTGCACTACTAATCCAAGACCAAGTCTTGGGATATTCTTTTTTTTTGCTTAGTTTACATTTCAGATAAAATGGCCATGCAAGAAGGCTTCAGCACCGCAAGACCACCTCTCTTCAGTGGGGAGGACTTCTCCTACTAGAAGAGCAGAATGGAGGTCCACCTGAAAACTCAGGTGGACATGTGGATAATCATTCAGTCCGGACTGGAGATTCTAAGAAATGTTGAAGGAGTACCTCAGACTTACACAGAGTGGGACACCGCTCTGAAACGGAAAATTGAAGCGGATGCAAAGGCGACCTAGACCCTCCAATGCGGCTTAACAAAAGAGGAGCTGAACCGGGTGGGTCCCTTCAACAGTGCCAAGGAGCTGTGGGGGAAACTGATCGAGCTGCACGAAGGAACATCAGACACTCGGATCAGCAAGAGGGATCTCCTCCTGAACAAGCTGTATATAATTAAAATGACCGACAACGATACAGCAGCTCAGCTTCACGCCCGAATCCAGGAACTGATGAACGAACTACACACCATCGGTTACAAGGTAGAAAACCGTGACCTAATAAGGTACGCTTTAAATGCTTTCCCTAGAAACACCTTGTGGGCATCTATGGTAGATGCATACAAGGTTTCAAGGGACCTCTCAAAAGTTAAATTAGATGAATTGTTCTCTGAATTAGAATTACATGAACAGACTAACTGCAATTTGGCCGAGAAAGGTATTGCCTTTATTGCAGGTAAAACTGGAAGGACAACAAAGAAAAAGCCTCAACCTGAACCCGAGTCTAACTCAGACTCAGACTCAGAAGACGAAGAAGGAGATAGACCAAAGCTGGTCCGACTGGCAAGAAATTACTACAAAGAATTAAAGAACCAAACCAACAAACGAAAAGCCAATAGAAGAAAGGATGAACCAGCTGAACCCGCAAACGAAAAGAACAAGCCTAACGTGACCTGCTATGAGTGCAAGAAGAAAGGTCACTACAAGATGGAGTGTCCGAACCTGAAGGAGACCAAGAAGAATAGAAGGAAGAAGAAGGCGCTTCAAGCAACATGGGACGAGTCCTCCTCTGAAGAAGAAGAAGAAGTCCCACAATCGAACCTACTCGCACTAACCGCCTCAGAAGAAGTCGAGACCGAGTCAGAATCAGAACAGGACGACGGCAGACTGACATTCTCAGAGGATGGCGAAATCAAGATAAGTGGATTTGCTAGAAGTCAATTAAACGAGTTAATATCTTATCTTTCTCGAGATTTGGCAAAAGCCAAACTCCGAATCGAATCCCTCCGACAGGAAGTAAAACTCCTGAAAGCGGGAGCTGACCCTAAACCCTTAACTGAGAAGGTTCAAGAAGGAACCTCTACTCAAGTTGAAAAACTTGAGAAAGAGAACTCCACCCTGAAAATTCAGGTTAAGGATCTTAGATCAGCAATAGAACGATTTACTTCTGGTTCCAAGAATCTTGACATGATTCTTGGAAAACAGAAATCGGTTCTAAATCGATCCGGACTAGGTTATAGAACCAAGTCTCAACAAAGATCCTACTTTGCTGTACTGAACCAGTCCAGACCTAAAGTTCAGTCATGGGTACCAAAACTATGCCTGAACAAACAAACTGGATCAAACCAATATTGGATCCCCAAGGACAAGATTCACATCTTGCCAAACCATTATCGTGGCTATAGTCCAGGGGGAGCCAAATTGAAAACAATAGTTATTATTACATAAAATTCAATTCTTGCTTGCAATTTGCTTGGTTGCTTGTTTATTTAATTTCTGCAATTTATCATGCTTAGACTTAGGAATGGTTAGTTTAAGGACCAAACCAACTTAACTGAAAATTGACAACATAGTATTGGGAGGAGGTGAGATGATAGTACGTTAGGAAAACCAATTCTAATAAGGTTAAGTATACTTGGTCTCTTTAGACTGGTGAAACTAGCCGAAGCTACCGATCCAAGACCCAAACTAGTTAGACCAGAATTTTTCAAAGAATAATCTTGAAAATGAAATTTCATTGAAAGGCTTTGTCAAGGAAAGGGTTGATGATCCAATAAGGCTACGGCCAAAGAAGGCCTAGTCCTCGCCAAGACCTGGAACCAATCTCTGAAATTCAAATTCAAATTAGTCTTTGTAAAATTTAAATCTAACACAAATTCTCAGTTATGTATAGATTCAAACAATTTTTAAATAAATTCAATTATTTCCAAAATTAATTAAGTTTTTCAAAATAAATCATGTTTTTCAAAAATTCTTTCATCAAAACCTGTCTCACAAAACCTATAAGGCTAACGTGATTGAAAACCCTAGAATTGGGTGAGACAGACTAGGCTGTGAAAATCAATTTAGGCTATTCCTGATTCTAATTGGATCCAAATCAACAAAACTCTTTATGTGTAGGAACATAAAGATTTGGACCAATGGATGTTGGATAGCGGTTGCTCCAGACACATGACTGGAGATAAATTAAAATTCACCAAACTCAAGTTCAAGAACCTAGGCTCTGTGGCATTTGGCAACAATGCTACACTCAAGGTAATTGGGTCAGGTAATATTGAACTCAAATCTGACTTTATTATTAAGAATGTGCTCTTGGTTGAACAATTCAATTTTAACCTGCTTAGCATAAGTCAGTTGTGTGATTCTGGTTATATAGTTACCTTTAACAATTCTAACTGCCTGATTAGAAACGTACAAGACTCAGAAATCATGCTTAAGGGCACTAGGAAAAATAATGTTTACACTATAAACCTTCCCCTAGTACCTAAATGCATGTTAACCCAGTTAGAACAATCAAACCTCTGGCATAGGAGACTAGGTCACACCAACCTAAGAACTATTTCAAAAATCACCCAACTTAGCTTAATTAAAGGTATTCCCAAGATTAAAAATCATGAAAACCTAATCTGTAAATCTTGCAATCAAGGTAAATAAACCATATCTAATCACAAACTAAATCTGATCTAACTCAAACCACACTTGAGCTCCTGCACCTTGACCTATTTGATTCACATGGAGCCAAATCACTAAGCGGAAGCCGGTACTGCTTAGTAATAGTTGATGATTACTCTAGGTTTACCTGGGTTAGGTTTCTAAAGACCAAAAATGAAACCCTAAACCTACTTAATGAATTCTATAAATTAATTGAAAATCAAAACGATACAAAAATCAAAAGACTTAGAAGTGACCACGGGGGAGAATTTGAAAATCAACGGTTCGAGGAATTCTGTAAGGTAAATGGATACATATATGAATTTTCGTGTCCTAGAACCACCCAGCAAAATGGGATAGTCGAAAGGAAAAATAGAACACTACAGGAAGCCCCTAGGGCAATGATCAATGAATTTAAATTAGCAAACCAATATTGGGCAGAAGCAATTAGTACGACTTGCTACATCCAAAATAGGGTCCTGATTAACAAGCGATACAACAAAACACCCTATGAACTATATTACCATAGACTCCCAAACCTACACTACCTAAGGGTCTTTGGATGCAAAGTCCATATTGTTGTTGCAGGAAGCACCATATCGAACCTGGTTTTGATATTGACAAAGGATTCAAAGTTAAGTTTATTTGTGATCTAATAAAGTTACTCAAGTGTGCAGAGACAAAGTCCTAGCGAAGGACTGCTAGGCAACTGGCGAAGGAATGCCAGGAAATAAAGCTCTAGCGAAGGACTGCTAGGCACATGGCGAAGGACTGCCAGGATACAAAGCCCTAGCGAAGGACTGCTAGGCAACTAGCGAAGGGCTGCTAGTCACCAAGCCCTAGCGAAGGACTGCTAGGCAACAAGCGAAGGGCTGCTAGTCACCAAGTCCTAGCGAAGGACTGCTAGGCAACTAGCGAAGGGCTGCTAGTCACCAAGACCTAGTGAAGGACTGCTAGGCACCGGGCGAAGGACAACTTGGTATCCAAGACCTGGCAAAGGACCGCCAGGCAAAAGTCCAACCAGAGGAATGGTTGGCATCAGGTAAATTCTCCCGAGAGAAGTAGGTGAGGACGCGTTCCCCGTCGAGGGAACAGTAGGCGTCGGTTCGACCTAGGGTTCCATTTTGGAGACCCAAAGTCAGAACCAAGACAGCTAAGGCTGTATAAAAATTAATATGTTACTGCTTTTTGGACTAACCCTGGATGCAGGACCGAAGGACTGAGTGTCTGCAGCTCAGAGAGCCTCAAAGGAGTGAGGCAGAAGCTGAGCAGGGCGCCCCGGATGTTCCGGGCGCCCCCAAGGTGAAGACCAACCAGCAGGAGCAAATTCTGCTTCGACAACTGACTATCGGGGCGCCCCGGATGCTCCGGGCGCCCCGCATGCTGTGGGCGCCCCCAGCGCCAACTACCAAAGCAGCTCCCCTCGAAGCCAACGGATGAAAGTTTGACCCGGTCAATACAGGCGCCCCGAGCGCTCCGGGCGCCCCGGTCAAAGCTGATCACGAATGTAAAGGGATCAGAAGCTGACCGAGCAATTACCGGATCAACTGACACGTGGGGGGGGGGGGGGCGCCCCCGACGATCTGGGCGCCCCCAGGGCTATATAAAGGGCCTCGACCCCAAGGCTCAGAGGAACACTTGATTCAACGCTTCTACGCTCTTCTGCTCTCGCGCCTCGCTCCGGAAACCTCCCAACTCGAGCCGACGACATCCTGCTGCTCCGAAAAAAGAAAGACAACCTACATCGGACGTCGGTAAAAGAAGAGCTTTTTGTTTTAAAAGTTTAACTTGCTACATTTGTAATTCAATACTGTAAACTGTTATTGCGCGATTATACTATTGCCCGCAGTAAACGATCAACGACCGTGGGCCTTGGAGTAGGAGTCGACCTAGCCTCCGAACCAAGTAAAAATCTCTGTGTTTGCGTGTTTTGTTTTAATCTTCCGCTGTGCTATTTCTCTATCTCAAATCCGAACGTTTTCCGATATTCACCCCCCTCTATCGGTTCTCTCGATCCAACACATATCCTAAACACCAAAGACTACTTAGGAAAATTCCAGTCTAAGTCAACCCCAGGCATCTTCTTAGGATACTCAACAAGTAGAGCCTATAGGGTTTACAACAACCAAACCAAGAAAATCGAAGAAACAACCAATCTAATATTTGATGAAGAAAGTAATTCAAATCCAAATCTAACTTCATCAAACACTGATCAAGAAGACAATCAACAAATTGGTGAATCCTTAATTGAAGCTATAAACGAACTAACCATTGAACCAACTAGTGAATCAAATGAACCAATTATTGAACCAATAATTGAACCAGTTCAAAGAGTTGAATCAAATAGTGAACCAAACCGACCAGTCGGACCTGAGGCTGAACCAAGTTCTAGAAAATCCAAGAAACCCAGACTTAGTCACCCAACCGATCAAATTGTGGGTGATCCAACTCTAGGAGTCAGGACTAGATCCTCCTATAGAAACCTTAGTCAAATAGCAATGATCTCAAAAATAGAACCTAAGACTATAGATGAAGCCCTACCTGATCCTGATTGAATCATAGCTATGCAAGAAGAATTAGCCCAATTTGAGAGAAACTAAGTCTGGGAACTAGTACCTAAACCTGAAGGCAAATCCATCATTGACACTAAGTGGGTCTTTAGGAATAAGCTAAATGATCAAGGAGAAATAGTCAGAAACAATGCCCGCTTAGTAGCAAAAGGATTCAGCCAAGTAGAAGGATTAGACTACGACGAAACATATGCCCCAGTAGCTAGACTTGAGTCCATTAGGATGTTATTAGCCTTTGCATCCCATAAAGGATTTAAGCTATACCAAATGGATGTAAAGTCAGCCTTCTTAAATGGATTCATTAAAGAAGAAGTTTATGTAGGACAACCCCCTGGGTTTGAAGACTTAGAAAGACCTAACCATGTTTACAAACTTAGTAAAGCACTTTATGGACTAAAACAAGAACCTAGGGCCTGGTATGAACGCCTGTCAACCTACCTAACTTCAAAAGAGTTTAAACAAGGTCAAATTGACTCAACCTTATTTATTAAGACCCTAGGAAAAGATATATTTATTGCCCAAATCTACGTAGATGACATAATCTTTGGGTCCACCAACTCAAACTTTCTAAAAGAATTTGTTAAAATAATAGAAAATGAATTTGAAATGAGCTTAACTTTTTCCTAGGATTACAAATTAAACAAACTAGGGATGGAAATTATGTCCATCAATCCAAATATGCTAAAGAGTTAATAAAGAAATTTAAAATGGATAACTCTAAAAGCATAAGTACCCCCATGACCACTAATATAAAGATAGACAGTGACCCTGATGGTAAACCAGTAGACCTTAAACTCTATAGAAGTATGATAGGAAGTCTACTGTACCTTACAGCCAGCAGACCTGATATTCTTTTTGCTGTAGGGATGTGCACTAGATACCAAACCTGTGCTAAGGAAACACACTTAGCAGCCCTAAAAAGAATACTAAGATATGTCAAGGGCACCCTAAATGTAGGGATTTGGTATCCTAGGACCTCAATCTTCGACTTGTCAGGATACTCGGACTCTGACTACGCAGGTTGTAAATTAGATAGAAAGAGCACAAGTGGAAGCTGCTAACTATTAGGAAATAGTCTAGTAAGTTGGTGCAGCAGAAAACAACATTGTGTAGCTCTATCCACAACTGAAGCTGAGTATGTTGCCTTAGGAGAGTGTGTAGCACAACTTTTTTGGATGATGCACACTCTTAAGGACTTTCAGCTCAATTACACCCAAACCCAAGTTTTTATTGACAATATAAGCTCAATTAATCTAACTAAAAACCCAATCCAACATTCCAGAACTAAACACATAGAAGTTAAGCACCATTTTGTAAGAGATCATGTAGCTAGGGGTGAGATAGTCCTTAAGTATGTATACTCTAAATCTAACTTAGCTGACATATTCACCAAACCCCTACCTGAGTCTGAGTTCAGTTCACTAAGAAGGCAGTTAGGATTATGCTTGGTAGAATAGGTATACTTTGCTTTTTGATTTTTCTACTAATTCAGCCTTTAAAATTTTCAAATGTTTTTAAAATCAGTTTTTAAAATTTTTAAATGTTTTCAAAATCAAATTTTACTTAGTTTTGAAAGTTTTAAATATTTTTCGACTTAGTTTTATTTTAAAAACTACCCCTTTCAAAACTAGGGTTTTTTCGCAAATGGACTTAGACTAAGCCCTAACCCTAGAACTGCATGCACCTATAGATTTAGAAGCCAGCATCTCACAAGCACCTTAGGGTTCTTTTGATTGATAACCTAGAATGGGTTGAGATGCTTAGGTCTTTGCCTTAATTCAAGATGCTTTAAGTCAGTGCATCTGTAGTAATTGGGGCACTAAATACAAACTACACAGTAATCAAGTCAAGTGTCAAGTTTAGAAAATCTAACTTGAACAGAACATTTAACTTGACTAACCCCAGCAAAAACTACTGTTTAATAGCAGTTAGTAAGTAGCTAATTGGGTTAGAGAGGACCTTAAAAGAAACTGATTTGGTTTAGTTCATATCCTGAATTGGGTCAGTACAGCAAAATAATGCAATTTATTATTTCGCTTTTATGCAATTTAATTATCATGTTTCTGCTATATTTATTTGTTTTTGATATATGGCAAAGGGGGAGAGATAGGAAAGGAGAGTTTAAAATTTTCTAAATTTTTTTTAATAAAATTTCTTTCCAAAATTTCAAACTCTTTCCTTTATTCAAAAAGTACTTAAAACTTAAGTTTGCAATATTTCTAAGTATTTCAAAACTTAAGTTTACAAAATTTCTCTAAGTATGTCAAAACTTTAGTTTGCAAAATTTTTCTAAAGTACTTAAAACTTAAGTTTGCAAAATATTTCTAAGTATTTCAAAACTTAAGTTTGCAATATTTCAAAGTACTTAAAACTTATGTTTGCAAAATATTTCTAAGTATTTCAAAACTTAAGTTTGCAAAATATTTCTAAGTATTTCAAAGCTTAAGTTTGCAAAATTTCCCTAAGTATTTCAAAACTTAAGTTTGCAAAATTTCTCTAAGTATGTCAAAACTTAAGTTTGCAAAATTTTTCTAAGTACTCAAATTTTTTGTTCAACTTAAGTTTTTTCAAATTTATCTAAGTATTTAAACATAAATTTTCCAAAGTACACAACGAAACTTGTTTTGGAAAATATATCTTTAGAGTTCTATTGAAAAAATTATTCTAAGTAAAAATTAAATCCATCTTTAGACTTAGAAATTAATTTTCAAAAACCCCACGAATTTTTGAAATATCTAGGGGGAGATTCCTTCCAGGGGGAGGGAACAAAAAATTTATTTTTTTTGATTAACTTAACTTTTTGAACCAGGGTTGCCATAAATCAAAAAGGGGGAAATTGTTGGTGCAGAAAGCACCCAAGTCAAACCTGTATTTTGATAATGGCAACAGGGTTCAAAAGTTAAGGTATATTGTTTGTCTAACATGTGACCCAAGTGTACAGGCAAAGCCCTAGCGAAGGACAGCTAGGCACCTCGCGAAGGAATGCCAGGATACAAAGCCCTAGCGAAGGACAGCTAGGCACCTGGTGAAGGAATGCCAGGATACAAAGCCCTAGCAAAGGACTGCTAGGCACCAAGCGAAGGGCAGCTTGGTACTGAAGACCTGACAAAGGACAGCTAGGCACCTGGCGAAGAACTGCTAGGCAAAAGTCCAACCGGAGGAGCCGGTTGGCATCAGGTACATTCTCCCGAGAGGAGTAGGCGAGGACGCGTTCCCCGACGAGGGAACAGTAGGCGTCGGTTCGACCTAGGGCTCCATTTTGGAGGCCCAAAGTCAGAACCAAGATAGCTTGCTTTATGTTATTTTGGACTAACCCTGGATGCAGGACCGAAGGAACGAGTGTCTGCAGCTCAAAGAGCCTCAAAGGAGTGAGGCAGCAGCTGACCAGGGCGCCCGGAGTGTCCCGGGCGCCCCCAAGGTGAACACAAAACACAAGAAGCAAAGGCAGGCTTCGACAGCTCATGGGCGGGGCGCCCCCGTGCTCCCGGGTGCCCCCCATGCTCCTGGGCAGCCCCAGCATCCCGGGCACCCCCAGGTGAGGCTAACAAAGCAGAACCCAGCGAAGCCAACGGATAAGAGGAGACCCGGTCAATCCGGGCGCCCCCAGCGTTCCGAGCGCCCCCGTCAATGCTTGATCCCGAGTTTTAAGGGATCAGAGCTGACCGAGAGGGAATCGGATCGGCTGACACGTGGGGCGGGGGTGCCCTCGACATTACGGGCGCCCCCAGGTGCTATAAAAAGGGCCCTCGACCCCAAGGCTTCATCAATCAATCTTTCCAACGCATATACGCTCTTCTGCTCTCGCGCTCTGCTCCGGAAACTTCCGACTCAAGACTCAAGCGCCGACGACGTCCCGCTGCTCCGAAAAGACAACCTACATCGGACGTCAGTAAAAGAAGCGTTTCTTTTAAAAGTTTACATTACTATACTTGTAAATTCAATCTTGTAAACTGATTTGCGAAAATATAGAATTGCCCGCAGAAAACGGTCAACGACCATGGGCCTTGGAGTAGGAGCTGACTGCGACTCCGAACCAAGTAAAAAACTTGGTGTTTGTGTGTTTGATTGTTTTAATTTCCACTGTGTATACTTTATTTTCTTAATCCGAACATTTTATGATATTCACCCCCCCTCTTGTTGGGACCGGGTGCATGTCGACAAGGATACGGGTTCGTAAAACTTTAAATTTTTTACGTGCAGCGAAAGAATTAGCATAATAATTTCTCAAATTATTTTAACCACGTATCTAGCATGCGACCTTATGATGTGTGGACATGATCATAAATTAAAACTTTTGCAAAAAAGTAAACTAATTTACTTTGTACCTCGCGTAACTCGAAGAAAGGGACGAGATCCAACCGTAGCGTCCCTTGGAAGCTCCGCCTCTATTCGCGTCCACGCCGAGTTCTCTTCGGGATGACTTCGTAAAGTCACGAGTTTTGTGGCGACGAGAACTACTAGATTCTCTAAAGGCACAACTAGAAGATCAAGATAGAAGATAGGAAACTAACCACCAAGAAACGAAATCCAAATTCTGGGAAGGGAAGGAAGGAGACGTGATCCGCTTCTTCTTCTTCGGGGTCTTCTTGGTGGATGAAGCTCACGCCCACCTTGGGAGTTACGCCGGCCCTAGGGGAGGAGAGAGAGCCGGCCCTAGAGAGAGAGAGGCGCCGACCCTAGAGAGAGAGAGGCGTATAGAGAGAGAGAGAGGGAGCAACTAATCTCTTGATTAATTGATTGGAATTAAGGGCTTGCCTTTGGTTCCTTTATATAGTAGCATCTCCCTTGCCAAGTCTCCCTCTTAAAGGAATTTTCATAACAAATTTATCCTATAAATTCTCTTATGAATTATTCCATTTAAATCAAGTTTTATTATAACTAAATTTATAATAAAACAAATATATCTCTCCTTTTATTATGGAATAAATTTTACAAGAAATTTATAAACTTTCTTATTATGGAAAAATCAATTCATAATTAATTTTATACAATTAAAATAAACCATTCCATGGATCATTTTAATTTCGATAAAAGAATAAATTTCTATAAATTTATTTATATAAATTTCTTTACACAAATTTATTTATCCATAATTTATAAAACAAATCGCGCTAGATTTATTTTATCAATTAAACCAAATAAATTGGTTTATCCCCTTTAATGTGGCCGGCCAAACCAAAGGGGGTTGGCACCCTCTTTGGCCGGCCAAACCGAGTCAAACCGCCGCGAATTAAACTCATTTAATTCGCCCAATAAGCCTTCAAAAGACTTAGCCATTTAAAGTTTCCTTTGCGCCTCTGATTAACTCAGATTCGACTTATTTCTCTTGATCGAAAAATCTAATTTTCAACCCGTTTTAAATCCCTCGGATTACTCGTAGTGCGTTTGACAAAATAGGCTTTCGATTTATGTTGGCCGTCTATAATCAACCAATTATAGAACGATCATGAGTGGCACCTAGTAGTACATCATGCCCCCCAATTAATCGAAAGATCAACGGTTTGACCTCAGAAGTAATTCTGAAACCCTTCAGCAGCTCTAATGATTCGTGCCTCATTCCCTTCACCATCTTATACCCACTTGGTTCAGGACATGGTCTGTTTGTATCAGTCCCCACTAGACTGACTACGTCACACCTAGCCCAAGTAGTGTCTTTCTCGTCCTTTGGATTTCTAATTACTCTCATGTATTTAAGAGACTCACACTCTAAACATGATATGCTCTGGCCAGAGGCTTTGAGTAACAATCCGACGATAGGCCTGGGTATACATCTCCTCGCAAGGAGTGGTGAATCCTTTGTAGGCTGTTCAAACATCTTCGGGCACTTCGGCTTATACCCAATCATCCTGGGTCCACACCTCCTTGGAGATGCTTGCTTAAGATGTTAAAGTATAAGTCTCCATGACCAAGATGACTTGAACACCGCAAGTCAAAGGAACATCGCACTTAAGCTGCAGTAAGAACTTCATTGACATATCTATATAGATAACCATATGAAGTTTCACAGCTAGTCACTCCAATGAACTAGTTCCCTTAACTAGCATCCATGTTTATCTCCGGACATCCCAATGTCACCAGCCAGTGAGAATCAGCTGACTAGAGAATAACCCATGCTAGTCTCAACAGAATTGATAATGTCCGTTTTTATCAATTCATCGACTAGGGATATTTTCAATACTTCACAATTGCACATTTAGAGATAATCACTAGTTGTGATCCCATCACAAATTCTCTTATGCTGTGAATTGCATTGCGGACATTCAGTAGATGAGTTTAAGATCCCAATCAAATACACAAACATGTATACTCAAATAGTGAATTATCATTTATCAAAATGAATGTTTACAATCATAAGGCGATTGCCTTAGGACACTTCTCTCATATTACTAACAAACTCCCACTTGGCCTAATGTCAATCGCTACGGTATCCAATACCACAGGCTCTAATATGACCCTCAAACTTGCTCTGAGGCAAGGCCTTAGTTAAAGGATCCGCTAAATTCCTTTCAGTGGGAATTTTCTCAATTTGTATGTCATTCCTACTTATAATCTCTCTGATCAGATGATAGCGGCGAAGCACGTGTTTGGATCGTTGATGAGACCTTGGTTCCTTTGCTTGTGCAATAGCTCCATTGTTGTCGCAGTAAACCGGCACTGCTTCATCAATGGTTGGAACCACGCCAAGTTCGGAGACAAACTTCTTGATCCAGACTGCTTCCTTTGCTGCTTCCGAAGCTGCAATATATTCCGCTTCCGTGGTAGAATCCGCTACGGTGTCTTGTTTGGAACTTTTCCAACTTACTGCGCCTCCATTCAAAGTAAATACGTATCCAGACTGAGATTTGGAGTCATCCTTATCTGTCTGGAAACTGGCATCTGTATACCCACGTATTACCATATCTCCTTCTCCATATATTAGGAACACATCCTTAGTTCTTCTTAACTACTTAAGGATTGTCTTGACAGCCGCCCAATGATCCATTCCCTGGATCCGACTGGTATCTGCTTGTGATGCTCAAAGCATACGATACATCGGGCCTTGTATATAACATAGCATACATGATAGATCCTATCGCGGATGCATAGGGAATCTTATTCATGCAAATCCTCTCGTCTTCTGTGCGCGGACACATAGACTTTGAAAGGTTAATCCCATACCTGATGGGAATGTAACCTTTCTTGGATTCCGACATGCTAAACCTTTTTAGCACTCGGTCTATATATGTAGACTGCGAAAGACCAAGCAACCGTTTTGATCTATCTCTATAGATTCTAATCCCAAGGATATAGGTTGCTTCTCCCAGGTCTTTCATGGAGAAAGTTTTGGACAACCAAATTTTAACTGTCTATAAAACTGATATATCGTTTCCTATAAGTAAAATGTCATCGACATATAATACTAGGAATACGACTGCACTCCCACTAACCTTCTTGTACACACAAGGTTCGTCAGGATTTTGTGAGAAATCAAACTCTTTGATTGTCTCATCAAAACGGATGTTCCAGCTCCTAGATGCTTGCTTCAGTCCATATATGGATCGTCGAAGCTTGCATACTTTGGTTTTATCAACCGATGTGAAACCTTCAGGTTGTATCATGTATACATCCGCAAGCAGGTTTCCATTAAGGAAAGCTGTTTTCACGTCCATTTTTCATATCTCATAATCATAATGAGCTGCTATGGCTAGGAGCATCCGAATGGATTTAAGCGTAGCTACTGGCGAATAGGTTTCGTCATAATCAATTCCTTGTTTTTGACGATATCCTTTTGCCACTAATCTAGCCTTAAAGGTAACTACATTACCTTCCATGACGGTTTTCTTCTTGAAAACCCACTTGCACCCTATGGGCTTAATCCCTTCAGGTGGGTTAACCAAGTCCCATACTCGATTTTCGTACATGGAATCCATTTCCGACTTCATGGCTTCGAGCCATTTGTCCCTTTCTGAATTTTTCAGAACATCTTCATAACTGATAGGTTCGTCATCGCTTATGAGTAACACGTCGTTCGATTCACTTATGAGAAATCCGTATCTCTCTGGAATATTGCGTGTCCTATCAGACCTACGAAGAGGTGGTGTTGTTTTAGGTTCAACTGATAGCTCATCATTATGAGGTATTGGTTGTGGGTCTAGACTAGGTGTCTCTGTAATGTCTATTGGAGTTTCTTGAACTTCATCAAGTTCATTGTCACTCCCACTGTTTTCTTGTACAAGAAATTCTTTTTCTAGAAATATAGCATGCCTTGAAACAAACACCTTTTGTTCCAAGGGATGATAAAATTGGTAACCCTTCGTTTCCTTAGGGTATCCAATAAATAGACATTTATCAGACTTAGCATCCAATTTGTCTGATACAGTCCGCTTCACATAAGCGGGACAACCCCATATCTTAAGGTGAGTTAAGTGGGGTTTCTTACTATTCCATGTCTCATATGGAGTAGTAGAGACTACCTTGGTCGGGACTCTGTTTAGCAAGTAAACAGCTGTCTTAAGTGCATAGCCCCAAAAGGATTTTGGAAGAGTTGCAGATTCATCATAGACCTTACCATGTCCATCAAGGTTCGGTTGCGCCTCTCAGATACACCATTATGCTGTGGTGTATACGGCGGAGTCCATTGGGACAATATCCCATTGTCCCTAAGATAATCTTGAAACTCTTGACTTAAGTATTCACCACCCCGATCGGATCGAAGTATTTTAATACTTTTGCCAAGTTGTTTCTCTACTTCATTTCTGAACTCTTTGAATTTCTCAAAAGCTTCAGATTTGTGTTTCATCAAGAACACATACCCGAATCGTGAATGATCATCGATGAAGGTAATGAAGTAGCTATAGGCTCCTTGTGCAAGAGTTGACATTGGTCCACATACATCAGTATGTATTAGACCAAGCAATTCTCCCACTGGATTACCTTTTCCGGAGAAGGGTAATTTGGTCATCTTGCCTTTTAAGCATGATTCGCATGTATCAAATGAACCGGGTTCAAACAATTCCAGAATCCCACATCGGTGTAATTCGGCCATGCGTTTCTTACTTACATGACCAAGACGACAATGCCACGTGTAGGAGTCTATTCGATTATCTATTCGAGCACGTTTGTTGCTAACTTCGATATTGAAAACGTCACCGGATAAATCTAACGTGTAGATAGCATTGCACAAAGTTCCATTACCATAAAGAACGCTATTTAAAGTTATGTAACAACAATTGTTACTAAAAGTTAAATGATAACCCTTTTCATTCAAACATAAAATAGATACAATGTTCTTTATTAACGAAGGAACAAAATAACAATTATCCAATTCTAAGACACGTCCAGTGGGGAGCTTCAGCAAATATGTTCCGATGGCAACAGCAGCAATCTTTGCTCCATTTCCAACTCGCAAATTCGCTTCTCCTTTGATGAGTCTTCTTCTATCCCTTAGCCCCTGTATGTCATTACATATATGTGAGCTGCACCCAGTATCAAGTACCCAGGTATTTGAGGAAATAGAGTGACATTCAATAACGAAGATACCTGAAGAGGATGGGGCATCGGATGCCTTCTTCTTCAAGGACTCAAGATAAACCTTGCAGTTTCTTCGCCAGTGACCCTCCTTGCCACAATGATGGCAAGTTCCTTTTGGTTTCTTTTCAGTTTTTTTGGCCTTTTTCTTCTTCCCTTTATTCTGTTCTTTGGCCTTCCTCTTAGAACCTTTCTTCGAGGAACCAACTAACAGTACCGTCTTTTGATCCGGCTTTACAAAAGGCTCCACAGTCTTCAGCAGGTTGAGCAACTCAGGAATGGTAGTCTCTAGTTTGTTCATCCGATAGTTCATCACAAATTGTGAATAACTTTTGGGCAAACAACTCAGAATTAAGTCAATACTTAGTTCATGATCCATTGCAAAATCGAGTGTGCTCAGTCGCTCAATGTAACCCAACATCTTTAACACAAACTGCGAGGCAGAAGTGCCTTCCTGCATCTTAGTGGTGAAGAGGAGTCTGGAGACTTCGAACCTTTCGGATCTCGCCTGCTCTACAAACAACTCATTAAGATGGAAGATGATGGTATAAGCATCCAAATGCTCATGCTGCTTTTGCAGCTCAGGTACCATAGAGGCTAGCATGATGCAACTCGCAAGCTCAGAATCGGTCACATGTTTCTGATAGGCCACTAGCTGGTCTGGAGTTGCATCTTCTGGAGGATGGTTGGGAAGTTGATCTTCAATGACATAAGCAAGCTTCTCTGCCTTGAGGACTATCCTCAGGTTTCGAAGCCAGTCCATGAAGTTCGGCCCGTTCAGTTTATTCGTGTCCAAAATGGAACGCAAGTTTAGAGAAGACATGATCGAGTGATTGACCTAGAAATACAAATTGAGCTTATGTGAGAAGAATGATTAAAGAATGTATCATTATACATTAAAAAAATCATATTTATTTTTCAAATTGAATAACCCTTTTTATCAATTCGAGAGATCGTAGGAACATCTCCAAATAGGTTGATATCCAACCATAGATAAGAACCACCATGGCTGTGGCCATCAAGTTATTCTTAGTTATGAAGGTAGGTAATTATACCGATTACATATCACATATATGTAACTATCACTTTATGCTATCAACTAATTGAATGTTTGCATAAATCATTGGGTTGTTAACACATTAACAAGTATGTGACATTATACATAGCACCCAACTGCACCTCTCTTTACATCGACCTTGGCTGTGGCACAACAAATCGATGCTCCAAGCTTAAGGCTGACCCATTAATCAAGAAATAGTTTTAATATGGTTGGAGCTCATTCAACCGTTTAGTCAGGCTTGGATGTGTCCAACAACCAAAACTAAGGATTGACCTCTGACTCCAACTACATTATTCATAAACTAATTCCATGGTTTGAACATGTTGAGGTTCAAGTCGGGCATGGATGTGTCCATCAACCCAAACGAGAAACAAAACTCCGATTCTAACCATATTAATGGAAGGTGTTGGCCTTAATATTTTGTAAGGGGTTTTGGGTCTCATCTTTTCTAAGCACATTCATGACATATGTCATGACTAACGATTTCCTTAATAAAGTATGTATGTGACTTAAGTTATCAAGTCTCATTAATTGAATTAGGAACCGGATTTCCTAATTCTAATTTCATACTTTATTAAAGGAATTGTTTTGGGAAACAATTTCCTAAATTGTCATAATCAATTTCAGAAATAATATGTTTAAGACTTTGATTTCTCTAAATCAAAACTTGTTAAATTAAGAGACAATTCCCTTAATTCAACCACATATTATTTTCATGAAAATCTCATTTAAGAAACTCTATAGGAAACCATTTTCCTAATTAATTTTGGAGACAACAATATGTAAGAGCATCACCTCTTAAAACATATTTTATTCATGGATTTAATTAATTACAACAAATCATTTTCTAAGGGTGGCTCCCCGAGGCTCAGATACCCAAAGAAAAGTAATTTGTCGTAAATCCAATTTGGTCCGCTTCGGAAGCGCAACCAAATTAAACATGACAATTTCATTTAAAATTGGGAAATTAAATTTCAACAACTAACTTTAAATTGGACGGCTCCCCGAGGCTCAATCCAAAATAAAGAATTTTGTTGTCAATTTAAAAACCAATTCAAATTTAATTGTCAATTAATTGTTCATAAATTTGTCTAGACTTTCTTGAAAGAAAGTGCCCAAAATCGCGAGATTTCAAAATAGGTTTTTAGAATAATTGTAAGTTTCTGCTACAAAGAAAACTTACATATTTCCAAAGTTGGAAATTTTCTAAAATAGAAAATTTCCAAAATTGGAAAGTTTCCAAAGATGGGAAGTTTTCACAATTATCATAAAATTTCAGAAACTAGGATGTTTCAAACGTTTGCGAAATTTCATGAGGATTTCCAAACTTTGAAATTCCTAAATCTAAAATTTATTATAATTGGAATGTTTCCATAATTGAAAATTTTTCCAAAATTGAGATTATGACAAAGTTTTCCGCAAAACAATTATATGATTATGTCGAACACTAACCGACTCTGATACCACTGTTGGGACCGGGTGCATGTCGACAAGGATACAGGTTCGTAAAACTTTAAATTTTTACATGCAGCGGAAGAATTAGCATAATAATTTCTCAAATTATTTTAACCACGTATCTAGCATGCGACCTTATGATGTGTGGACATGATCATAAATTAAAACTTTTGCGGAAAAGTAAACTAATTTACTTTGTACCTCGCGTAACTCGAAGAAAGGGACGAGATCCAACCGTAGCGTCCCTTGGAAGCTCCGCCTCTATTCGCGTCCACGCCGAGTTCTCTTCGGGATGACTTCGCAAAGTCACGAGTTTTGTGGCGACGAGAACTACTAGATTCTCTAAAGGCACAACTAGAAGATCAAGATAGAAGATAGGAAACTAACCACCAAGAAACGGAATCCAAATTCCGGGAAGGGAAGGAAGGAGACGCGATCCGCTTCTTCTTCTTCGGGGTCTTCTTGGTGGATGAAGCTCACGCCCACCTTGGGAGTTGCGCCAGCCCTAGGGGAGGAGAGAGAGCCGGCCCTAGAGAGAGAGAGGCGCCGGCCCTAGAGAGAGAGAGGCGTATAGAGAGAGAGTGAGAGGGAGCAACTAATCTCTTGATTAATTGATTGGAATTAAGGGCTTGCCTTTGGTTCCTTTATATAGTAGTATCTCCCTTGCCAAGTCTCTCTCTTAAAGGAATTTTCATAACAAGTTTATCCTATAAATTCTCTTATGAATTATTCCGTTTAAACCAAGTTTTATTATAACTAAATTTATAATAAAACAAATATATCTCTCCTTTTATTATGGAATAAATTTTACAAGAAATTTATAAACTTTCTTATTATGGAAAAATCAATTCATAATTGATTTTATACAATTAAAATAAACCATTCCATGAATCATTTTAATTTCCATAAAAGAATAAATTTCTATAAATTTATTTATATAAATTTCTTTACATAAATTTATTTATCCATAATTTATAAAACAAATCGCGCTAGATTTATTTTATCAATTAAACCAAATAAATTGGTTTATCCCCTTTAATGTGGCCGGCCAAACCAAAGGGGGTTGGCACCCTCTTTGGCCGGCCAAACCGAGCCGAACCGCCGTGAATTAAACTCATTTAATTCGCCCAATAAGCCTTCAAAAGACTTAGCCATTTTAAGTTTCCTTTGCGCCTCTGATTAACTCAGATTCGACTTATTTCTCTTGATCGGAAAATCCAATTTTCAACCCGTTTTAAATCCCTCGGATTACTCGTAGTGCGTGTGACTAAATAGACTTTCGATTTATGTTGGCCGTCTATAATCAACCAATTATAGAACGATCATGAGTGGCACCTAGTAGTACATCATGACCCCCAATTAATCGAAAGATCAACGGTTTGACCTCAGAAGTAATTCTGAAACCCTTCAGCAGCTCTAATGATTCGTGCCTCATTCCCTTCACCATCTTATACCCACTTGGTTCAGGACATGGTCTGTTTGTATCAGTCTCCACTAGACTGACTACGTCACACCTAGCCCAAGTAGTGTCTTTCTCGTCCTTTGGATTTCTAATTACTCTCATGTATTTAAGAAACTCACACTCTAAACATGATATGCTCTGGCCAGAGGCTTTGAGTAACAATCCGACGATAGGCCTAGGTATACATCTCCTCGCAAGGAGTGGTGAATCCTTTGTAGGCTGTTCAAACATCTTCGGGCACTTCGGCTTATACCCAATCATCTTGGGTCCACGCCTCCTTGGAGATGCTTGCTTAAGATGTTAAAGTATAAGTCTCCATGACCAAGATGACTTGAACACCGCAAGTCAAAGGAACATCGCACTTAAGCTGCAGTAAGAACTTCATTGACATATCTATATAGATAACCATATGAAGTTTCACAGCTAGTTACTCCAATGAACTAGTTCCCTTAACTAGCATCCATGTTTATCTCCGGACATCCCAATGTCACCAGCCAGTGAGAATCAGCTGACTAGAGAATAACCCATGCTAGTCTCAACAGAATTGATAATGTCCGTTTTTATCAATTCATCGACTAGGGATATTTTTAATACTTCACAATTGCACATTTAGAGATAATCACTAGTTGTGATCCCATCACAAATTCTCTTATGCTGTGAATTGCATTGCGGACATTCAGTAGATGAGTTTAAGATCCCAATCAAATACACAAACATGTATATTCAAATAGTGAATTATCATTTATCAAAATGAATGTTTACAATTATAAGACGATTGTCTTAGGACACTTTTCTCATATTACTAACACCTCTATCGTTTCTCTCGATCCTACAGACTCGAAGAGGAACCTAGACATTGTCCTCACTATTGAGGAGTACAAATTTGTACTCTTCGATGAATGCCCGGAAAAGCCTAAAGAAGACTCTAGGGAAGAGTTGAGGGAGCGTTATAGGAAGTGGAAAGGCAGATGAGATGGCGCGGTGTTACATTTTGGCATCGATGTCGAATGTGCTGCAACATCAGCATCAGGTCATGCCCACTGCCAGTGACATGATGTTGAACCTCAAAGACCTCTTCGGGCACCAAGGTCGAGCTGCTAGGGAAAGTGCGATGAAGAGTCTGATGTCAACCACTGTGGTTGAAGGGACACCCGTTAGAGATCATGTCCTAAAGATGATGGCTCATCTCAATCAGATTGAGGTACTAGGAGCTGAAATCGATGGGGAATCCCAGGTCGATATCATACTCCAGTCTCTACTAAAGAGTTTTGAGCAATTCAACCTCAACTATAATATGAACAAGAAGAATTATACGTTGGGTGAACTGCTAGGAGAACTCCAGGCAACAAAGGCTCTCTTTCATAAGAACTCACAGGCCTTAGTAACTCAAAAGGTTTCTTCTTCTGAGCCGAAAGGCAGGAAGAAGAAGAAACGAGGAAGGTTCAAGAAGGCAAGAGCATCGCAAGCACCCCGGACTGGTGTGAAGAAGCCGAAGGGCAAGTGCTTCACATGTAAGCAAACTGGGCACTGGAAGGTGGACTGTCCTCATCATCAATGAAAAGGTATTTCTTCAGCCTTAGTCGTTGAAACATGTTTAGTGGTGCTATCTACTAGTACCTGGTGTGTAGATACAGGAGTCACTGACCATGTCTGCAATACTCTGCAAGGGTTCCAGGAAACCCGACGGCTAGCGGATGAAGAAATCGCGGTCTATATGGTCGATGCTACAAGAGTAGCAGCAGTTACAGTGGGAGTCTTTTATTTATCTTTTGAGAGGAATAAAGTGTTAGTTCTGAGAGATTGCCTTTATGTACCTTCATTTAGAAAAAAATTTAATTTCAGTTTCTAAGTTTTTTAAGGATGGATATTTTGTTACTTTTGATAATAAAGTTGTTATTAAAAGAAATAGAGAGATTATCGGTTCAGGTACAATGGTTGGCAATCTGTATACTCTAGAACCTAAACCTCCTACGATACACACTGAAGTAAATAGCTCATCATCTAACTTGAATAAGAGAAAAGAACCTTCTAAGATGAATCGGACATATCTTTGGCACCTTAGGTTTGGTCATATTAATCTTAGTAGGATTCAGAGGTTGATAGCCGATGGGCCCTTGGGTTCATTGGTGGTGGAGGATATCCCGACCTGTGAGTCTTGCTTAGGAGGTAAGATAACCAAGAGGCCTTTCAAGGTTAAGGGGTATAGGGCCAAAGATGTGCTAGAACTGATTCATTCTGATGTATGTGGCCCGATGTCAATCCAGGCGAGAGGAGGCTTTGAATATTTCATCACTTTCATTGACGATTATTTAAGGTATGGGTACATTTACCTGATGCGCCGCAAGTCTGAATGCTTTGACAAGTTCAAAGAATTCAAGGCAGATGTGGAGAAGCATCGAGGTAAAAGTATCAAGACACTGCGATCAGATCATGGTGGCGAGTACCTCTCTGGAGAGTTTAAGAGCTACATATCAGAAGATGGGATTCAGTCCCAGCTAATTGCACCTGACACACCCCAGCAGAATGGAGTAGCAGAAAGGAGGAATAGGACACTTATGGAAATGGTTAGGTCAATGATGAGCTATTCAGACTTACCTGATTCGTTCTGGGGATACGCTCTGGAAACGGCAGCGTACATACTAACTTGGTTCCATCTAAGTCAGTCCCTCATACTCCCACAGAACTGTGGACTGGGCGCAAGACCAGTCTAGGACATGTTCGGATTTCGGGTAGTCCAGCACATGTGCTGAAGGGAGATACTGATAAGTTGGAATCTCGTACGGAGGTACGTCTATTCGTAGGCTATCCTAGAGGAACGAAGGGTGATCTGTTCTATAGTCCTAAGGATCAGAAGGTAATTGTTAGCACAAATGCCAGATTCTTGGAAGAGGACTATATGATGAGCCATAAGCCAAAGAGTAGACTAGTGCTTGAAGAGTTAAGGGGGGACGTTCCGACTTCAGGACCAATTGTACAAGAGGACACACCATAAGTCACTGCACCGTGTGTCACTCAGGACACACAGGTAGTACCTCGTCACAGTGGGAGGGTTGTGAGACAGCCTGAAAGGTTCATGTTTTTGGGAGAGTCTTCGGACTTAGTCTCTGGTAAACATGAACCGGATCCTTGGACCTATGACGAGGCCCTCCAAGACAAGGATGCAGATTCTTGGCAAAGGGCAATGAACTCCGAGATAGAATCGATGGATTCTAACCATGTCTGGGAGCTATTAGAACCACCCAATGGTGTAAAAGTCATTGGATACAAGTGGATCTACAAGAGAAAGAGAGGATCAGACGGGAAGGTTGAGACCTTCAAAGCTAGGCTTGTTGCGAAAGAGTACACTCAGAAAGAGGGTATCGATTATGAGGAGACCTTTTTGCCAGTAGCCATACTCAAGTAGATCCGGATTCTCTTATCTATAGCAGCTCATATGGATTATGAGGTATGACAGATGGATGTCAAGACAGTCTTCCTTAACGGGAGTCTTGAGGAGACCATCTACGTGCAGCAACCAGAGGGTTTCATTGCTAAGGGTAAAGAGCATCTAGTGTGTAAGCATAATCGATCCATCTATGGATTGAAGCAAGCTTCAAGGTCTTGGAACATCCGCTTTGATGAAGTGATACAGTCATATGGATTTACCCAAAGTCCGGATGAGTCATGTGTGTATAAAAGATGTGACGGAAATGTCGTGGTGTTTCTTGTACTTTACGTAGATGACATTTTGTTAATTGGCAACAATGTCAAAGTGTTATCAGACGTAAGGGTCTGGCTATCAAAGCAGTTTGATATGAAGGACTTGGGAGAAGCGAGACACATCCTTGGGATCAAGGTCATAAGGGATCGCCAGAAAAGGATGTTGTGCTTATCCCAAGCTTCATATGTTGACACAGTCTTGTTTCGTTTTAGCATGGAAAACTCCAAGAAGGGTTTCTTACCTTTCTGGCATGGAGTTCCTCTATCCAAGGAGATGTGTCCGAAAACATCAAAGGAGATAGAGGAAATGAAGGTGGTTCCTTATGCTTCGGCAGTAGGAAGCCTCATGTATGCTATGTTGTGCATGAGACCTGATATCTGTTTTACCGTGGGCATGGTTAGCAGATATCAGAGAAACCCTGGACAGGGACATTGGACAGTGGTAAAGCATATATTGAAATACCTGAGACGAACTAGGGATTGTATGCTGGTTTACCGGGCAGACCAATTAGCCCCTATGGGTTATACGGACTCAGATTTCCAGTCAGATAGGGACAAAAGTAAGTCTACCTCAAGTTTTGTGTTTACTTTAGGAGGTGGAGCCATTGTCTGGAGGAGTGTCAAGCAAAAGTGCGTGGCGGACTCCACCATGAAAGCTGAGTATGTGGCAGCCTCAGAGGCGGCCAAGGAAGTTGTATGACTCAGAAACTTCATCATGGACTTGGATGTGATTCCTGGTTTTCCCAGATCTATCACAATCTTTTGTGATAACAGTGGTGCAGTTGCAAACTCGAATGAACCACGAGCTCATAAGGCGAGTAAACACATAAAGCGCAAGTACCACCTGATACGAGAAATCGTAAAGCGAGGAGAAGTGGTTATCGCCAAGATTGCATCGGAGGACAACCTGGCAGATCCTTTCACTAAGGCTCTTCCATCTAGAGCTTTTGACAGGCATGTCGAGGATATGGGAGTCAGATGTATGGCAGTGGGAGAACAACAGTGCCTTTAAGTATAAGTGGGAGATTGTAAGATGTGTATACTGAAAGACATGACCTTTAATATATGGACATCTTTATTATGAAAAGAGAATCACACTACACTAGGTGTTTGTTTATAATAGTACATACACGAAGTCCCATTGTTTTGCATTGTAGATAACATGGTGTGTGGTGTCACACGGAAGATCATGTTATCAGTTCCTTACATAGCATAAATAGAGGCTCACAACCTAGATGGAATTGGACAACCCATCGGGATGGTTGTAGTGTAGTTAGGTGTGGTTAGTCTTGACCATAGGACTACACTAGTGTGCTACGAGTATATTGAGTAGGACCGAAACCCGAGGTTATCCGATTTGTACTGACTAGATAATTGGATAGGACCTCAGTTAATATTGTTGATACAGTCTGACCCTGATTGTTGTTTTGGTGTTTGACACTGATTTAAGTTTGAGTTATGTTTGGTTGAGCGAATTTGGGTTAAGTCCTGGTCGGGGACTGGGCATGAAACCCTAGTGAGTGAAGTCAGGTCCTAGATTGGGAAGCTAGGTTGGTTAAAATCCTGGTGAGTGAAGCTGGGTCCTGGTGAGTGAAGCCAGGTGATGGAAATCCCGGTGAGTGAAGCCGGGTCCTGGTGAGTGAAGCCAGGTGATGGAAATCCCGGTGAGTGAAGCCGGGTCCTGGTGAGTGAAGCCAGGTGATGGAAATCCTGGTGAGTGAAGCCAGGTCCTGGTGAGTGAAGCCAGGTGATGGAAATCCTAGTGAGTGAAGCTAGGTTGAAATCCCGGTGAGTGAAGCCGGGTCCTGGTGAGTGAAGCTAGGTGATTGAAATCCCGGTGAGTGAAGCCGGGTCCTGGTGAGTGAAGCCAGGTTAGATGAAATCCTAGTGAGTGAAGCCAGGTCCTAGCTTGGAGGGCTAGGTTTGGAAAAGTCCTAATTCGGAAGGGTTGGGTGAAAAGTCCTATCTTATAGGGCTAGGTGAAAAGTCCTAACTTGGAGGGTTAGGTGAAAAGTCTCAACTTGGAGGGTTAGGTGAAAAGTCGTAGCTTGGAGGGCTAGGTTGGGTGAAACCCTAGCTTGTTGAGCTAGGTTGGAGCCCCTAGATCGGTCTGGTGATCGATCAGGGAAGTTGGCACGGTGCTCCTTCATGGATTGGTCCGGTGACTGGTCCAGCGATGACTAATCAGTCAGGTGACCGATCAGGGAGTATGCGTTTCACTCATTGAACGGCTCCTGATCGGTCTGGTGACCGGTTCCTGGTGAGTGAAGCCAGGTGATGGAAATCCCAGTGAGTGAAGGCGGGTCCTGGTGAGTGAAGCCAGGTGATGAAAATCCCGGTGAGTGAAGCCGGGTCCTGGTGAGTGAAGCCAGGTGATGGAAATCCCGGTGAGTGAAGCCAGGTCCTGGTGAGTGAAGCCAGGTGATGGAAATCCTAGTGAGTGAAGCTAGGTTGAAATCCCAGTGAGTGAAGCCGGGTCCTGGTGAGTGAAGCCAGGTGATTGAAATCCCGGTGAGTGAAGCCGGGTCCTGGTGAGTGAAGCCAGGTTAGATGAAATCCTGGTGAGTGAAGCCAGGTCCTAGCTTGGAGGGCTAGGTTTGGAAAAGTCCTAATTCGAAAGGGTTGGGTGAAAAGTCCTAGCTTGGAGGGCTAGGTGAAAAGTCCTAACTTGGAGGGTTAGGTGAAAAGTCCCAACTTGGAGGGTTAGGTGAAAAGTCGTAGCTTGGAGGGCTAGGTTGGGTGAAACCCTAGCTTGTTGAGCTAGGTTGGAGCCCCTGGATCGGCCTGGTGATCGATCAGGGAAGTTGGCACGGTGCTCCTTCATGGATCGGTCTAGTGGCCGGTCCAGCGATGACTGATCGGTCAGGTGACCGATCAGGGAGTATGCGTTTCACTCACTGAACGGCTCCTGATCGGTCTGGTGACCGGTTCCTGGTGAGTGAAGCCAGGTGATGAAAATCCCAGTGAGTGAAGGCGGGTCCTGGTGAGTGAAGCCAGGTGATGGAAATCCCGGTGAGTGAAGTCGGGTCCTGGTGAGTGAAGCCAGGTGATGGAAATCCCGGTGAGTGAAGCCAGGTCCTGGTGAGTGAAGCCAGGTGATGGAAATCCTAGTGAGTGAAGCTAGGTTGAAATCCCAGTGAGTGAAGCCGGGTCCTGGTGAGTGAAGCCAGGTGATTGAAATCCCGGTGAGTGAAGCCGGGTCCTGGTGAGTGAAGCCAGGTTAGATGAAATCCTGGTGAGTGAAGCCAGGTCCTAGCTTGGAGGGCTAGGTTTGGAAAAGTCCTAATTCGAAAGGGTTGGGTGAAAAGTCCTAGCTTGGAGGGCTAGGTGAAAAGTCCTAACTTGGAGGGTTAGGTGAAAAGTCCCAACTTGGAGGGTTAGGTGAAAAGTCGTAGCTTGGAGGGCTAGGTTGGGTGAAACCCTAGCTTGTTGAGCTAGGTTGGAGCCCCTGGATCGGCCTGGTGATCGATCAGGGAAGTTGGCACGGTGCTCCTTCATGGATCGGTCTAGTGGCCGGTCCAGCGATGACTGATCGGTCAGGTGACCGATCAGGGAGTATGTGTTTCACTCACTGAACGGCTCCTGATCGGTCTGGTGACCGATCAGGGAGCCCATAGTGAGTTGAGTTCCCCTGCTGATCAGCTCCAGAACGGTCTGGTGACCGATCAGGGAGAAACCGTGACCGATCAGACTGAACGATCAACTGTCGCGAGGTTTCTCACTCTGACCGATCAGGATGGAGCCTGATCGGTCTGGGACCATCCTGATCGTTCTAGTGACCGATCAGCCAGTGGATTCCAGGCAGGATTGCGACAAGCAACTTTCTGGATCGATTTGGTGACCGATCAGGTGACGGGTCAGAGTGATCGATCACACGAGCTTGCAATACTAAGTTTCTCACTGGGGACCGATCAGGTTGGAGCCTGATCGGTCTGGGATAGTCCTGATCGATCCGGAGACCGATCACTTTAATTCAAATACGCTATCAGAAGTGTCTGATCGCGTTTGTTTTCTCTACCGATTCTCTGATACACTGCTGATTTCATTTGATATGCATTGCTAAGCCTCTGTTGGAGTGTGAAGGTGATAGCAGGTGATTCAAACACTCAAGGAGGGTTAATGGGAGGCTTTCCTTGGAGCAGGTTTGTTTGTTTCTCCTTCTCAGGTTTCAACGGCAACTGGAGCAGATGCCGACTGATGGAGACTCAGCTGGAGAGGAAGTCTTCAGTGGACTGAGTGGTCAGGGAGGTTAGTGGGTTCAGGCTGGCTCAGTGGATGCTGATGAAGCTTGCGATTGTGAGAAGGAGATTAAGACGAGGCTGGAAGCAGAGGAGCGACAACAACAAGAAAAATAGAAAAATGAGTGAAGTTTTTGCTGTGGGGTTGTGCTCTATGTTGCTTTGTGCTTGAGCGATCTTGTTGCATTCCTGTGAGATCTTTGTGAGCGTTCCTTCTTGTGTGATCTCTTGTACTCAAGTTCAATAATCCATGAGATCTGTGGAGAGGTTTCTCCACCGAGAAGGAGGCTCTATCTTATCCGGTGTTCACCGGGGCTTGATCTGCCGACGATCAAGGGATCGCCCACCTTACGGGCACGCCAAGGAGTAGGGGCAAGTTATCCCCGAACCTTGTATATCGAGGTATTAGCGTTGATTTGCTTTCCTTTGCTTTGGTTTGTTGTTTTTAGTTTTCTGTTTCTGCATTTACTTCCGCTGCCTAACTCTGAAGTGCAGAATAGTTTCACCTCAAAAGTTTTGTGTCCGACTAGATTCACCCCCCCTCTCTAGCCATCCGAGTTCCAACAAGTGGTATCAGAGCTTGGGGCTCTGTTCACGGCTTAACATCCGAGAGCTTACAGCAAGATGGCTAGAAGAGAAGGATTGAGCACAAACCGACCTCCATTTCTCGATGACACTGATTTTTCATATTGGAAGTCAAGAATGGAGTTTTACTTGAAGACAAACATGAGCTTGTGGTTCGCTGTCAAGGAGGGTTTCTCTCCTCCAAAGGATATTGAGGGAAAAGATCTAGATTTCTCCATGTGGTCGTCTGAGCAAATCCAGAAGGGGGAAGCAAATGCCAAAGCTGTGGTCACCTTACAATGTGGGATGATCAAAGAGCAATTGATCAAGATTGGTCCCTTCACCTCTACCAGAGACCTTTGGAACAAAGTCATTGAGCTCTATGAAGGAACTCAAGACACCCGGACTACCAAGAAGAACCTCCTTCTCAGCCAACTCTAGAACTTGACAATGGGAGAAAATGAAACTGTAAGTATGCTTCATTGTCGATTCAAAGAAGTATTGAATGGTCTCCACTCCATTGATGAAAAGGTAGAAAACCGAGACCTAGTGAGGTATGTCCTTAAATCATTTCCTAGGAATGCCTTGTGGTCATCCATGGTGGATGCCTACAAGGTGTCTAAGGATCTTTCAATTATTAAGTTAGAAGATCTATTTTGTGAAATGGAACTACATGAGATCTCTAACCAATGTCCCAAAGAGAAAGGTATTGCTTTAGTGGCAGGTGACAACAAGAAGAAGGAGGAGAAGAACACTCACTATCACATGGCATTCATGGCACTAGAGGACTCGAGAGAAGAAAGTGATAACGAATCAAGTAGCTCCTCAACCGCGCCTTCATCATCTTCGGATGATGAAGAGGTAATCTCTCCAGAGTTGGATAAGTGCTATAGAGCAATAGCATGCCTAACTAAGTTGCTTAAGAAATCTAAGGCAAAAGTTAAATCATTAAAATTAGAAGTAAAGGAATTGAAAACCTCTAAGGATGAGGTAATTGATGACTCACATGTTAAGACCCTTGAGAATGATAATAAGGACTTGAGGAGCAAAATTGAGGATCTCAAGAATATTATTGAGAAGTTTTCAACTAGCTCTAAAACATTAGACATGATCTTAAACTCCCAAAGGGCGGTTTACAATAGGGCCGGTATAGGTTACCGACCTAAAGAACCAACCTTTGTATCATTAATGTCAAGAACCCAATTTAGATCATCAAATGACTCTAGAGTTCAAAAGGTTAGAAAGAAAAAGACTACGGCATGGGTGCCAAAGTCTTTCATTGTAGATGCCTTAGGCCCCAAAATTTGGGTACCTAAAACCTCCATATTTCGAATTGTATAAGCATTATTTGAGAGGGAGCATCTATCAACATGGGAGGTTGATATTTGGTGCTCCAAACCCATGACCAAGGAAAAGAATTGTCATTCACATGGTTGGTTATGGAAAATCGAATTAAATGCTTTGATCTTCATTGTCTTAGCTCTTATAACAATATGATCTCTTGGCTAGTGATCTATGAAATCTCATTTGGGCAATAAGGAAACTTTTCATGCAATGAATGATGGTATATCCATGCTTCAAAATAAATCTACAAGTTTTGGAAAAATTATATATTTTGCATGAATGGTTTAGGTTGACACATGAATTGTTTCTACTGTGGATTGCCTAGAATGTGTAGCTTTATTATTGCAAGTTTGAGGTTACTGCAATATGAGGTATAAGTTAGAATAACAGTTTACTCTTGCAATATCTCATCATAAATTTGAGGTCTAGGTTAATTTCTTTTGACTGCATACAATTAAAGAATTTAGACAATTCCATGGCAACTTCATGTTTTTGTGAATGCATGTTTTCGAAACTATCTAAATGAGGTAAATAAAATAAATGCATGTCGGATAAACTACAAGCATGTTTTGGAGATGTGATCACTCATTGAAATCGATACAAACATGTTTGTGTCTCTTTTCATAGAAATTCTTAATGTGGAATAAACCGTAGTTAAGGGACACTAGTCACTTTGTATTTACCATAGAATGTCCAGTTCATCACATTCATGCTTACCATGTATTTTCTGAATCACACTTTAAACTTTGTATTTATGAGGTTTACTCTCAAGTTATATTGAAGATGTTGCATGATTTAAAAATATACATGTTAGTTAAAGAGATGCAAATCATGTTGTTTTCTTTGGTTAAGGAACATGAGTATTGTTTAACGGAACTCTGTTAGGAGTTAAATCTGAGTGAATTAGGGTTTAGGAGTGATTGAGAGTTGAACCAAACCTGGGTTCAGATCTCTGAAATCTCATTTCTGAAATCTGGAACTGAGAAAACCTTCTGTATCAGACTTGATCGGTCCACCAACCGATCATGACTCACCCTGATCGGTCTGGTGACCGATCAGGGATCACTCTGATCGGTCTGGTGACCGATCAGATCAATCATAATTAGAGGTATCAGATTACTCCTCAGTCCGATCTCCTCTCGTCGAAGTGTATCAATTTAATGATCATACCACAAACAAATCTGATACAAACCTGATTATTCCAAGAACATGACCATACTTGATTATTCATTGGTACAAACCTGGTACTAAGTGAATACAGATTCATTTCTAAGGAATGTTAAAGACCATTGATTCTCGGATATTTTTCTGAAATATCAAGTGTTACAATGAAGTTTGGCTACTCATACTGAACCTAATATTGATTTGATACAAACCTATGTTGGAATGTTCAAATTCATAAGAAAGGGTTTGTTGAGTCATGACTCTTGTTTTTAATGTCGTGTTCCAGAAATGTTTCTGGAATGTCGAATATTAATAGAGTTTACACCCTGTTATTGAATGCAAATTGTTAATGCAGTCTGATCAGGAACGTATCAGAGTTTCCAAAATTTTTCTGAAATATGATCGCTCCCCAGACTACTCAGATATACTTCTGTATCACGTAATCAACAGACCTGGTTGGTCACGGAGACCAATCAGGACTATGTTTCAGATACAGTTGCATTCCTTACTCGTCCTATGAAGCATATACGTATTTGACCATGATATACTTCTGTATATGTCTTCACATGGAAGTCCAAGTGTTAATGCAGTCCGATCTTGAACGAATCAGAATTACAGAATTTTTTCTGAAAATTGATCGTTCATAGATAAATCAAAAAATTTTCTGTATCGATCATCAATCTGATGGTACTGCGATAATTGTTGTCATATGATGCGTATACATTGTTGCCATGATACATTTATGGTATATGCCTCTCATATGCAATTCCAAAATAATCCTTTGACTTACTTGTCATATGAAACATATACATGTTTGACCATGATATTATTCCGTATATATTTTCATGTGAAATTCAAAACATAACTTTGATTATTTTGGGTTTGGGGAGAGACCCGTGTTTGAGGGGGAGGTATGTTCAAACTTAATAACCATACCCTTTTCGATGTTTGACAAGGGGGAGAAAATGGTTGATTAAGTTTAGGGTTATTGTAGGGGGAGGACTTTGATTCCCTTACGATAATTGAACTACCTTAAATTGATCATTTAATGCCTAAACTTAAATCGGGTTGTCAAACAACAAAAAGGGGGAGATTGTTGATGCAGTCTAACCATGATTGTTGTTTTGGTGTTTGACGCCGATTTAAGTTTGAGTTATGTTTGGTTGAGCGAATTTGGGTTAAGTCCTGGTCGGGGACTGGGCATGAAACCCTGGTGAGTGAAGCCAGGTCCTAGCTTGGGAAGCTAGGTTGGTTAAAATCTCGGTGAGTGAAGCTGGGTCCTGGTGAGTGAAGCCAGGTGATGGAAATCCCGGTGAGTGAAGCTGGTTCCTGGTGAGTGAAGCTAGGTGATGGAAATCCCAGTGAGTGAAGGCGGGTCCTGGTGAGTGAAGCCAGGTGATGGAAATCCCGGTGAGTGAAGTCGGGTCCTGGTGATTGAAGCCAGGTGATGGAAATCCCGGTGAGTGAAGCCAGGTCCTGGTGAGTGAAGCCAGGTGATGGAAATCCTAGTGAGTGAAGCTAGGTTGAAATCCCAGTGAGTGAAGCCGGGTCCTGGTGAGTGAAGCCAGGTGATTGAAATCCCGGTGAGTGAAGCCGGGTCCTGGTGAGTGAAGCCAGGTTAGATGAAATCCTGGTGAGTGAAGCCAGGTCGTAGCTTGGAGGGCTAGGTTTGGAAAAGTCCTAATTCGAAAAGGTTAGGTGAAAAGTCCTAGCTTGGAGGGCTAGGTGAAAAGTCCTAACTTGGAGGGTTAGGTGAAAAGTCCCAACTTGGAGGGTTAGGTGAAAAGTCGTAGCTTGGAGGGCTAGGTTGGGTGAAACCCTAGCTTGTTGAGCTAGGTTGGAGCCCCTGGATCGGCCTGGTGATCGATCAGGGAAGTTGGCACGGTGCTCCTTCATGGATCGGTCTAGTGGCCGGTCCAGCGATGACTGATCGGTCAGGTGACCGATCAGGGAGTATGTGTTTCACTCACTGAACGGCTCCTGATCGGTCTGGTGACCGATCAGGGAGCCCACAGTGAGTTGAGTTCCCCTGCTGATCAGCTCCTGAGCGGTCTGGTGACCGATCAGGGAGAAATCGTGACCGATCAGACTGAACGATCAACTGTCGCGAGGTTTATCACTATGACCGATCAGGATGGAGCCTGATCGGTCTGGGACCATCCTGATCGGTTTGGTGACTGATCAGCCAGTGGATTCCAAGCAGGATTGCGACAAGCAGCTTTCTGGATCGGTTTGGTGACCGATCAGGTGACCGGTCAGAGTGACCGATCACACGAGCTTGCGATACTAAGTTTCTCACTGGGGACCGATCAGGTTGGAGCCTGATCGGTCTGGGATAGTCCTAATCGGTCCGGAGACCGATCACTTTAATTCAAATACGCTGTCAGAAGTGTCTGATCGCATCTGTTTTCTCTGCCGATTCTCTGATACGTTGCTGATTTCATTTGAGATGCATTGCTAAGCCTCTGTTGGAGTGTGCAGTGATAGTAGGTGATTCAAACACTCGAGGGTCAATGGGAGGATTTCCTTGGAGCAGGTTTGATTGTTTCTCCTTCTCAGGTTTCAATGGCAACTGGAGCAGCTGGCGACTGATGGAGACTCAGCTAGAGAGGAAGTCTTCAGTGGAATGAGTGGTCAGGGAGGTCAGTGGGTTCAGGCTGGCTCAGTGGATGCTGATGAAGCTTGCGATTGTGAGAAGGAGCTTAAGACGAGGCTGGAAGCAGAGGAGCGACAACTACAAGAAAAACAGAAAAACGAGTGAAGTTTTTACTGTGGGGTTGTGCTCTCTGTTGCTTTGTGCTTGAGCGATCTTGTTGCATTCCTGTGAGATCTTTGTGAGTGTTCCTTCTTGTGTGATCTCTTGTACTCAAGTTCAATCATCCGTGAGATCTGTGGAGAGGTTTCTCCACCGAGAAGGAGGCTCTATCTTATCCGGTGTTCACCGGGGCTTGATCTGCCGACGATCATGGGATCGCCCACCTTACGGGCACGCCAAGGAGCAGGGGCAAGTTATCCCCGAACCTTGTATATCGAGGTGTTAGCATTGGTTTGCTTTCCTTTGCTTTGGTTTGTCATTTTTAGTTTTCTGTTTCTGCATTTGCTTCCGCTGCCTAACTTTGAAGTGCAGAATAGTTTCAAAAGCCTCAAAAGTTTTGTGTCCGACTAGATTCACCCCCTCCTCTCTAGCCATCAGAGTTCCAACAGATATTATGGATGACGATCCCTTAATCCCGAAATAATATCGGGCATATATTATTAATTATTGTTTCTTTGATTTATCAATGGGCGAGATCTATTCTGTTAGATGGACAGACCCGGTAAGTTGGGAAATAATATTAATAATATGATGTGTCGATGATTATTGATGAAATTCGTGTCCTGGTGAGTCAGGATGATGATGCCCCCTTGGTTAGCTCAAAAGGTTCATCATGCTAAACCCTGCAGGTGGATTTGATCCGGCACGTTGATAAGGTTCAGTGGTACTAATCAAGGATCCAGAAGTTAATTAATTTAAATTGTCAGTAATTTAATTAATTAACGGGCTTGCGAGATCATAATCACGGGGGGATGGATGACTCGTAATATGTGGAGCCCATATGAAAATATAGGGGTTGGTGAGGAAGTTCAATTAAGATCCTTTATTGGAATGAATCTTAATTAATGGATCGGGTTTGGATCCATTAGCGGGCCAAGAACCAACTCCTCCTCTTGGTCCCTGCCTTAGCCCTATAAATATCCTATGAGATCAAGAAACTAAGGAGAATTAATGAATCAAAGAGTTTGATCCCCAAGCCTCTCTCTCTTTTCCTCTCTCCCTCTTAGGTTTTTGGCGCCGAGCAAGAGAAGAAGGGGATCCCCCCTTCGGTCTCTCCATCCCCTCCACCAAGCTCCAGCTGAGACTCAAGGAAGCAAGGTAGAGACCTTCTCTACCGTGCGTGAGGCTCAGGGAAGGCGGAGGAGGCGTCGGCGAACGGCTGCAGGTGGCACAACCAAGGGTTGCGCCAACGCCGCAAGGTTGAAGGAGGGAGGAGATTGCGGGCTGTTGGGGATAGGAAGAAGGTAGTTTTTCTCCTTCTTCATCTTCTCCACCTTCCTCTCTAAGTCTGCTATTGGTCGGAGGGTTTGGGGCTGGCTCCGGAGATCGGCGGCGGAAGGGAAGAGGAAGAGGGTGGCCGGCGGCGCAAACCCTAAGAGCTAGGGTTTTGGCCGGTTGGAGAAGAGGGTTGATTGGAGCTCTTGGTTATCTTGGATCGCAGTAGATTGTCACCCACACGACGTCCGCGAAGGGAGAGACATAAGGTAGAAGACCGCGAGGTGATCAGAAAGGTATAACTTTCCATACACTCCTTTGTATTTCCTTCTGTCTTTTATGTGCCATGTTTATATGTCTTGTCATTTTATTTTTAAGAATTTATTGTTTTGATTGCAAAATATGTTTAATAAATTCTTAACTGGACCCCGGCCATAAACACAAAAGTCGGCGATCAACTCGTCACCTTTTCCGCGGTTGAACGGTTGAGCAAATTGCAAGGCCAATTTTGGTAATTGGCTAAGTTGCAATTTGGATTGTTCGATACGGCACGAGACGGTCGATGGGAGACGGGTCTTCACTCGGATTAATTTTTAATTCGTAGACGTGGAGAGGCCTCTCGGATTGACTAGGTATTTGCTAGGGAAACCCGCCAAGCTATACCCAGCAATACACGCCCGACCAAGTATCCAAAACCCTAATACCTCGAGGTACAACCGATGCCCGGGGTACTTAGGCTTGGTCAGGGACATACGCGCCCGACCAAGTACCCAAAATCCTAATACCTCGTGGTGCACCCGATGCTCAGGGTACTTAGGTTTGATCTGGGACATATACGCCCGACCAAGTATCAAAACCCTAATACCTTGCGGTACAGCCGATGCCTGGGGTACTCAGGATCGGGTCAGGTTGTTTCAGACCCCTCACCGAGGATGCAAACCCAGGTGCCTCATAATATCCCTAACGCCCGGGACAGGTGGGCGCTATGGAAGCAATGGTAAAGTGGCATGCCCGATCCAGGGAACGTGAGCAAAACACTTTAAAAATATAATCCAGGCGTGTCATACACAGGGTAACAAAAATATTGTCTTATTTATGTGAAAAATATAGGGAGAACAACCTCTCAGAGAATTATCAAGATACAATTGGATGAGAGAAAACACTTTTCTACTTGGGCCTCTCTCCTCTACGGCTCCATTCCTGTAGGGTCGCTAGGCTCGGAACCACCTTCTGAGTATGCAAGGCGTGGAAGCCTATTGACAGGGCTCTTGAATCTTTTTCACCTTCTGGGTACTCCATCCGAGTAGTCAGCGACGGGCGAGGATGCCTGAGGTAACACATGGGTGGCTCGACCCTCTCCGAAGACCCCCTTCTTGCAAAGATGCGGCTGAGTACAACATTCAAAAGCTAGAAAAAAAGAGAAGGGGGAACAACGACTGTAATTTCTCTCCAGAGCGTGTAAAGACGCAACGAAGAATTGCCTTAACAGGAGAGGAGGAACAACAACCGCAATTTCTCAACGAAAAGAAGAAAGAGAAAGAGAAGCCAGCGGCTGTGACCCCTCCCCTCTTGGTGACGACGTATCCCATGAAACGCCATCCTCCGCCCAAAACATGGGGAGAACAAGGATCCGAAAGAGGATGACATCTGCTGGCGTAGGAGAAGGCAACCATCAGGATACATCATCTCCTCCATGCCCCTTGGCAGACCATGTAAGGTCTTTTCTGAACTCCTCAGATAATCCGGGAGTCCCACATCTTCCAGGATCTTCAGCGAGACCCTGGCCCTCATCTCCACCATGCTCCCCGGTAAGGGTAACACCACAAAAGTTTCTACCTCTGAGGGGTCCCTAAGCCAAATACAATCCTTCATCCTCGACATTGGGTAGCTTGGGCACCGATGAGGATGAAGGAAAGAGAGGTGACATCCAGCCAAAAAGAAGCAAGTAGACAGAAGAGATGAGGGAGACGGTACACCCCTCTCCCCCTATTTATAGTGAGGCCTACCTCTCCGTGCAGTTAATGCGAAGAGAGCGCCAAAGCAACAACAGAAGCTGAAGCGTCGTTTCGACCAATGCACCCATGCCGCACCTCGGAATCTGCGACTTTTTATGAGTCCATTCAAGAGGATTGCGTATAAGGCGGAGGTGATGGTTCGGGAGCCGCTCGCATACTCCAGAAGGAAACATTGGTGGGGACCCGTCATGGACTTAAATGCAGGCATGAAGTTTTGACTTGTAGAATTTTTCAGGAGGGATCTACCCTCAGGATCAACTTCGAAGCAAACACGTACCTTTTCCATCCATTATACCCATAAAGCAAAGACGTGAGACATGTTGGGCAAAAAGCACATACACTAAGAATAGTGAAAGTGATTGCATTAATTCAAAACTGCTACAATGAGGCCCGATTCCCCGAGGAGCGGGGGACTCCACCAACGCGGGCCCTCGGGCAAAGACCCCTCTCTAGCTTAGAAGGCACCAACAATCGCGGGTCGGCATCGGGAGGGAGGAGCTGATCCTTCTTCGACTTATCGATAGCCCCGTGGAAGCCCTGCTGTAGGCGTTGCATTACCTGGTCGGCTACAATGGCGTGGAACTCATCCGACTCCAGAAAGATCACCTTGAAACCTGCCTCGGTTTCCTTAGAACTAGAAGCTTGGGCAACTCGAAGGGTAAGGAGCTCGACCTCAACAGCCTTATAGGAACTTCTCAACCATTCCAGCTCGACAGACATCTCCGCCTGCTTGGCCAAGGCCTCTCGGAGTCTCTCCGATGTGGCACGCTCATCCGACCGAGCCTGGACCAAGTCATCCTCCAGGACGGGCCCGCGGTCAGTGGTCATCAGGATACCAGACTCCTTCTGACTGAGCTGTTGCGCCTGATCCTGACTGCGCGAGTTCAGTCTCTCAGCCGAGGCTACCATGAGCCGGGTGTCGCCCAACAACTCCCTCTCCCTTGCCTGGAGTTGGTCTCTCTCCCGCATCATCCGGAGCAGGTCCTGGGTAATACTCATAGCTTTCTCGGACACCAGACGTTCTCTGTGCTGGGAACTTTGAAGAGCCTGCTCCTTGTCTTGCAAGAGGTTCATCAGGTGCTCGACCTTCGCTCGGAGAGCCCTGCTGACCCTCACCTGCAACAATCCTACCCGATGCTCGTGGTCAGCTTTAGCCTCCGCCCTCAATGCCCGGCGGAGCAAGGCTTCAACCCGGGGTCAGGAATACATACCCCGACTGGCTGTCACGCAATCCTTAGCGGTCTTCCATTGCGCCAAGAGGTTAGGTAACGACCAAGAGAATATCCAATGCAATAGTAATTTTTACCTTCAGGAGGGTCTCCTGAAGAGTAGTTAGTGGGCCCGCCGAAACTCGTACAGCCGCCCTTCTAGAGGTACTCCCTCGCCCCTCGGGTCGCGACTAACCCGGATGGGGAGGAATTCGCTCGATGCTGGGGGCTTCAGGTGGTAGACTGGAGGGACCAGAAACGTCTTTGTCGGAGCTAGAAGTCCCCTCGGACATGACCCCCTTGGCCGGAACCTCTTTGAATTGCACCGGGGGGAAGGATTGCATGGAGGTCTCCAACGCTGCATCCAACCTCTTCTTTAGTCGATCCAGTCTCATCCGACATTGGATGCACAACATCTTCTTACCCTTGGAAGACGTAGCTGGATCAATGGAGCAGGACGGAGGCATTGGGACGACCACCTTCGGAGCAGGAGCTGGTGGAGCAGGTACAGAGGCTATTACCTCAGCAGGTAGAGTCGTTTCCTCAGGCACCGAGGGAAGGGGAGAGTAACATGCAGAACACAGCTTTTTTCGAGCTGGGCCCAAACCCTTGGGGAGCCACCTCTTCTGCCACCCAGGAGACTGGACTGTTGATGGAACAATGGGAGGGGAGGGCCCCTCGCTAATCCCTTCTGGATGGACCGTCCTTAGCAAAGAGTCACCCCCAGAGGAAAGATTCGCTGCAGGGTCAACCTGTTGATCAGAAGCCTCTGGGCTCATGACCAGTGGGGATGTAACAGTAACCTCGACCCTCTCGGGTGAGGCGACCCCACGGGACGAGACAGTAGGTCCCTTAGGGGACTCGGCGGGAGCAGGTGGAGCGTCAGGAGCAACCGGAGGAGGGTTCAATGCCTCCTTATTGGCCTCCTCCCATCTGATGAGTCTGCCCATCACCTTGGCAAACATGATAACCTCTGCAATAGCCAGACAGAGAGGATATCAGTCAGAACCAGCAGGCATTGAAGAAAAAAGATGAACTTACCTAGGGAGGGGCTGATTCGCGTTACATTAGGGTTGAGGCCCGCTCGGTACATAAGCTCTTCACTCTGTACCAGCCCCGGGCCGCTGAATTCCATACCAGAGAGTACCTCCTTAGCACGTTGGTACACCGAACTGTGGAAAAAGTTCCCTAGAATAGGAGGAGTCAGCAAATCCTCTATCCAACACAGGGGACTGAAGGGTAATGACGACAGTCTAATGAAAAAGAATTTCTCCTTCTACCCTTATGAGAGGAAGGAAACCCCCCTAAAAACCTATGGCCTGGTTGGGCCGCGAAACTGAAGACCCCTCCGGACCCTATAGGGACGAAAAAAAATGAAAGAGAGGAGGAGTCAGAGGAAGATCAAAAAGTTTGAAGATGAGATACGCCCCTCGCATCTGGGCGAAGGCATTAGGAGTCATCTGGTGAAGGGGGATACTAAAATAGGAGACTATGTTCGTGAAAAAAAGGAGGGATAGGGAAATGGAGCCCTAACTCCATCTGCCATAAGAAGAAAGTCAACATGCTTGCAGGCGGTTCCATGGGCGTCTGACCCAGTTTAGGGATGACCATTGTCATCTCGGCCGGTATGTCATAGGCCTCGGTGGCCACCTGCAAGGCCTCCGATCTCACTCTCGAGGAGATGGACTCATACCACTCCGCATGGTAGCTTTCCATGATCCCTAAAGAAGACAAGAAATAAGACAAGAAGGAGGCAAACTACTCACGTGCAAAAGAGGCTTTACGGGAGAAGAAGACGAAGCACACTCAGCCGCCGAGTTAGAAGTGGGCTTAACATCCGCACCTTCCCCTCTTATGCTTAGGCAGCCGCCTGCCTGGACACAAGGGGGGAGAGACACGTGGAAAGCGAGAAACCGCCGCGCACAGGTAGTCGCTTGTCGCAAACCGGCCAGGGCGGCGCACATCCGTAAGAGATCATGGAGATGGTCGTTGGGACACATGACAATCATGCATTCGATGGGGTACCCCATTGCCTCATAAAAGAGCCATGCGACTTTATAACGAAGAGGCAGATGCCATCATAGTCCCTCAAGAGTCGGAATAGACTTTTTTTTGAAAAAAGGATAAGACCATTAAGGGGGGTTTCTCGGAACTCGGGACAAGAGATTATAATCTAAAGGCCCCTTATAGCTATAAGGGAAGTAAGGAAGCTGAAGGCCCGCAGCTTCTTCATCTTTACCCTAGTTTGATCAGTCATCCATACTTCCTTCGATCAGACTTGAAGGGAGAGACTTGTGATAGGGTTGGATATTCCGTACTCAGCACGGGGGATGAAGAAGCAGCAGGACACGACATGACAGATCGAAGCGACCTTCCCTCTCGGGCCCCGAGACTCCCCTTAGGAGACACACCTAGGAAGGTCAGCCCGAAGACCCCTCCCGGAAGCACCCCAGGAGGTTTGGGCCCCAGAGCACCTCGGGAGATATCGCGCCCAAAGACCCCGAGCTCACCTCGGAAGGTGGAGTCCCCGCAATGACCGACCTCGGGTACTAGCCCCCCTCTCGGTACGGATAATCATCCCCATTAGAAAAGGTCTGCACGACCCTTAAATGTCTCAACGGGCGGAAGCGTGATAACGGCGCAGACCGTTTCAAAGAATATCCAGTTACCGTCGAAAGAGAGGCGCGTGGCTTAAATATCGGAGACGTGTCACCGATCGAGGGGGCACGTCTAGTCTGTCGTCGTCAGTATAAAAGGTAGTCCAACCCCTCCGGTAAAAGGGTTACGCTCTCTCAACCCTACATACATTCTTACTTCTTGCTACCTCCACTTTTTGGACAGACATTGACTTGAGCGTCGGAGTGGACTCAGCTGGATCCCTGCCGGTGTGTCCCCTAACGCTCATGTTAACCTTGCAGGTGTTGGGTATGGCTTGGCGGGTTTCCTTAGCGAATACCTGGTCGATCCAAGAGACCTCCCCATGTCTACGGATTAAAATTAATCCGAATGGAGACCCGTCTCCCATCGAACGTCTCGTGCCGTATCGAATGATTCAAATAACACTTAGCCAATTTTCAAAATCAGCCTTGTAATTTGCTTGACCGTTCGATCGCGGAAAAGACGACGAGTTGATCGCCGACTTTTGTGTTTATGGTCGGGGTCCAGTTAAATAATTATTTACTATGATTCGTAATCAAAATAATTAAATAACAAACATAAAATGACGAGGTAAATGAATAAGACACAAATAAGAACGAAGGAGCCAAAGGAAGAATTATACCTTCCATTACCTTACGATCTTCTACCGTATGACCCTCCCCTCTTGGACGTCGTGTGGGCAACGATCTACCAAGACCCGTGTTCACCAAGTCGATCCCTTCTCCTTGCGCCAACCAATCCCTAACCAAAGGGATGCCGCCGGTCACTCCAAGGAAGAAGATAATCTAAACACAAAACCCTACTAATCCTCTCCTCCACCATCTAGACCAAAGTTGCACGAGCAATTTTGCATGAAGAAGTCCAATCTGCCATGAACAGATTTTCTCCAATCTACCCGAAGGAAGTTGCCATTCTGCTCCAAGAAATTGCCATGCGCAATTTTCTTTTTCTCTCAGAAATTACCGTGTGCAATTTCTTTCTCTCAGAAAATTGCCGTGCGGATTTTCTTTGGCTGCTCCAAGAATTACCGTAAGGCAAGTCCAAGAAATTGGCAATTTCTTTTGCTCCAATTGCCGTGAAGCAAATCCAAGAAATTGCCATGCAATTTTTTTGCCATGTAATTTTCATGAAGCAAATCCACGTGAAGCAAATCCAAGAAATTCCCATGTAATTTCTATTGCCATGCAAAATCGGCGGAATTTCTCCATGCAAAATCGGCGCCACACCGAAGGAGAGAGAGAGAGAGGAGAAAAAAAATTTAGGGAGCGTGGATTTATTTTATTTTTTATTTTTATTTTCTAGAAAATCGGATTTTTTTATTTTTTGAAAAATAATTTTTTTTTCATTCTCCAGTTTTTCAGAAAACGCTATATTTTTTTCTAGAAAACAAAGCTAAAAAATACAAACCATACATGTTTTCCAGAAAACCGCATTTTCTACCTAAAATAAAAATGGAAAACAGACTGGAAAATACAAACCAAACCCCACTTAGGATTTTCTAGTGTTTCATTGGATCTATATCTGGATCGATTAACCTTTTGGTTTCATGCCACTATGGGGTATATATAGGGCTACGATAGGGACCATGAGGAGGAGTTGGATCTTGACCTGCTAATGGATCCAAACCCGATCTATTAATGAAGATTCATTCTACTAAAGGATCCTCATTGAATTACCTCACCAACCTCATATTTACATATGTGATCCACTTATTACGAGTCGTCCAACTCCCCGAGTTTAAGATCTCGAGTGTCCGTTAATTAATTTAAATTATTGATAATTTAAATTAATTAACCTCTGGATCCTTGACTAGTACCACTCGGCCTTATCATCATGCCGGATCAAATCCACCTGTAGAGTTTAGCATGATGAACCTTTCGAGCTCATCAAGGGGGCATCATCTGTTGGGACCGAATGCATGTTGACATGGATACGAGTTCGTAATTTTAAAAAATTAATTACGTGCAGCGAAAGAATTAGCATAAATAATTTCTCAAATTATTTTAACCACGTATCTAGCATGCAACCTTATGATGTGTGGACATGATCATAAATTAAAATTTTGCAGAAAGTAAACTAATTTACTCAATACCTCGCGTAACTCGAAGTAAGGGACGAGATCCAACCGTAGCGTCCCTTGGAAGCTCCGCCTCTATTCGCGTCCACGCCGAGTTCTCTTCAGGATGACTTCGCAAAGCCACGAATTTCATGCCAACGAGAACTACTAGATTCTCCAAAGGCACAACAAGAATATCAAGAGAGAGAGATGAAAAACTAACCACCAAAAGAAAAACGGAATCAAGATTCCGGGAGGAAGGAAGGAGTCGCGCCCCGCTTCTTCTTCTTCTTCGGCCTCTTCTTGGTGGTGGCTCACGGCAAGGGAAGGGGGGTAGCCAGCCCTAGAGGTGAGAGAGGGCGCCGGCCCTAAAGGAGGGAGAGGGAGAGAAAGAGAGAGAGAGAGAGCATGCTACTTGATCTCTTGATTGGAATTCAAGCCTTGCCTTGGTTCCTTTATATAGTAGCCTCTCCATTGCCAAGTCTCCCCTTTAACGGAATAAATTTTCATAAGAAATTTATTTTATAAATTTTCCTATGAATTATTCCGTTATGTCAAGTTTTATTATAACTAACTTTATAATAAAACAAACACATCTCACCTTTTATTATGAAATAAATTTTCACAAAAAATTTATTATATAAATTTTTCTTATAATGGAAAAATCAATTCATAATTGATTTTATAAAATAAAATAAACCAATCCAAGGTTTATTTTAATTTCCATGAAAATAAATCTCTTTATATAAATTTCTTTATATAAATTTATTTATCCATAATTTTATAAAACAAATCGCGCTTGATTTATTTTATAATTTAAACCAAATAAATTGGTTTCCCTCCTTGTTGTGGCCGGCCAAACCAAAGAGGGTGGGGACCCTCTTTGGCCGGCCAAACCAAGCCGCCTCCTCGCGAATTAAACTCATTTAATTCGTCCAATAAGCCTTCAAAAGACTTAGCCATTTTAAGCTTCCGATGCGCCTCTGATAAATTCAGATTTGACTTATTTCTCTTGATCGGAAAATCTAATTTTCAACTCGTTTTAAATCTCTCGGATTACTCGTAGTGCGTGTGACTAAATAGGCTTTCGATTTATGTTGGCCGTCTATAATCAACCAATTATAGAACGATCATGAGTGACACCTAGTAGTACATCATAACCCCCAATTAATCGAAAGATTAACGGTTGACCTCAGAAATAATTCTGAAACCCTTCAGCAGCTATACTGAGTCGTGCCTCATTCCCTTCACCATCTTATACCCACTTGGTTCAGGACACGGTCTATGTGTGTCAGTCCCCACTAGGCTGACTACGTCACACCTAGCCCAAGTAGTGTCTTTCTCGTCCAACGGATTCTAATTACTCTTATGTTTTTGAGAGATTCATACTCGGAACATGTGATGCTCTGGCCAGAGGCTTCGAGTAACAATCCGACGATAGGCCTTGGGTATACATCTCCTCGCAAGGAGTGGTGAATCCTTTGTAGGCTGTTCAAACATCTTCGGGCACTTCGGCTTATACCCAATCATCTTGGGTCCACACCTCCTTGGAGATGCTTGCTTAAGATGTCAAAGTATAAGTCTTCATGACCAAGATGACTTGAACACCGCAAGTCAAAGGAACATCGCACTTAAGCTGCAGTAAGAACTTCATTGACATATCTATATGTAGATTACCATATGAAGTTTTACAGCTAGTCACTCCAATGAACTAGTTCCCTTAACTAGCATTCATGTTTATCTCCGGACATCTCAATGTCACCAGCCAGTGAGAATCAGCTGATTAGAGAATAACCCATGCTAGTCTCAACAGAATTGATAGTGTCCGTATTTATCAATTCATCGACTAGGGACAATTTCAATACTTCACAATTGCACATGTAGAGATAATCACTAGTTGTGAATTCATCACAAATTCTCTCATGTTGCGAATTGTATTGCGGACATTCAGTGAATGAGTTTAAGATCTCAATCAAATACACAAACATGTACACTCAAATAGTGAATATTCATTTATTAAAGTAAATGATTACAATCATAAGGCGATTGCCTTAGGACACTTCTCTCATATTACTAACAAACTCCCACTTGGCCTAATGCCAATCGCTACGGTATCCAATACCACAGGCTCTAACATGACCCTCAAACTTGCTTTGAGGCAAGGCCTTAGTTAATGGATCCACTAAATTTCTTTCAATGGGAATTTTCTCAATTTGTATATCATTCCTACTTATAATCTCTCTGATCAGATGATAGCGGCGAAGCACGTGTTTGGATCGCTGATGAGACCTTGGTTCCTTTGCTTGTGCAATAGCTCCATTGTTGTCGCAGTAAACCGGTATTGCTTCATCAATGGTTGGAACCACACCAAGTTCCGAGACAAACTTCTTGATCCAGACTGCTTCTTTTGCTGCTTCCGAAGCCGGTATATATTCCGCTTCCGTGGTAGAATCCGCTACAGTGTCTTGCTTGGAATTCTTCCAACTTATTGCGCCTCTATTCAAAGTAAATACGTATCCAAACTGAGATTTGGAGTCATCCTTATCTGTCTGGAAACTGGCATCTGTATACCCACGTATTACCATATCTCCTTCTCCATATATTAGGAACACATCCTTAGTTCTTCTTAAGTACTTAAGGATTGTCTTAACAGCCGCCCAATGATCCATTCCTGGATCAGACTGGTATCTGCTCGTGACGCTCAGAGCATACGATACATCGAGCCTAGTACATAACATAACATACATAATAGATCCTATCGCGGACGCATAAGGAATCTTATTCATGCAAATCCTCTCGTCTTCTATGCGCGGACACATAGACTTTGAAAGGTTGATCCCATGCCTGATGGGAAGGTAACCTTTCTTGGATTCCGACATGCTAAACCTTTTTAGCACTCGGTCTATATATGTAGACTGCGAAAGACCAAGCAACCGTTTTGATCTATCTCTATAGATTCTAATCCCAAGGATATAGGTTGCTTCTCCCAGGTCTTTCATGGAGAAAGTTTTGGACAACCAAATTTTAACTGACTGTAAGACTGATATATCGTTTCCTATAAGTAATATGTCATCGACATATAACACTAGGAATACGACTGCACTCCCACTAACCTTCTTGTACACACAAGGTTCGTCAAGATTTTGTGAGAAATCAAACTCTTTGATTGTCTCATCAAAACGGATGTTCCAGCTCCTGGATGCTTGCTTCAGCCCATATATGGATCGTCGAAGCTTGCATACTTTGGTTTTATCAACCGATGTGAAACCTTCAGGTAGTATCATGTATATATCCTCAAGCAGGTTTCCATTAAGGAAAGCTATTTTCACATCCATTTGACATATCTCATAATCATAATGAGCTGCTATGGCTAGGAGCATCCGAATGGATTTAAGCATAGCTACTGGCGAATAGGTTTCGTCATGATCAATTTCTTGTTTCTGACGATATCCTTTTGCCACTAATCTAGCCTTAAAGGTAACAATATTACCTTCCATGTCGGTTTTCTTCTTGAAAACCCACTTGCACCCTATGGGCTTAATCCCTTCAGGTGGGTTAACCAAGTCCCATACTTGGTTTTCGTACATGGAATCCATTTCCGACTTCATGGCTTCAAGTCATTTGTCCCTTTCTGAACTTTTCAGAACATCTTCATAACTGATAGGTTCGTCATCGCTTATGAGTAACACGTCGTTCGATTCACTTATGAGAAATCCGTATCTCTCTAGAATATTGCGTGTCCTATCAGACCTACGAAGAGGTGATGTTGTTTTAGGTTCAACTGATAGCTCATCATTATGAGTTATTGGTTGTGGGTCTAGACTAGGTGTCTCTGTAATGTCTATTGGAGTTTCTTGAACTTCATCAAGTTCAATGCCACTCCCACTGTTTTCTTGTAAAAGAAATTCTTTTTCCAGAAATACAGCATGCCTTGAAACAAACACCTTTTGTTCCAAGGGATGATAGAATTGGTAACCCTTTGTTTCCTTAGGGTATCCAATAAATAGACATTTATCAGACTTAGCATCCAATTTGTCTGATACAGTCCGCTTCACATAAGCAGGACAACCCCATATTTTAAGGTGAGTTAAATGAGGTTTCTTACTATTCCACGCCTCATATGGAGTAGTAGAGACTACCTTGGTCGGGACTCTATTTAGCAAGTAAACAGTTGTCTTTAGTGCATAGCCCCAAAAGGATTTTGGAAGAGTTGCATGATTCATCATAGATCTAACCATGTCCATCAAGGTTCGGTTACGCCTCTCAGATACACCATTATACTATGGTGTATACAGCGGAGTCCATTGAGACAATATCCCATTGTCCCTAAGATAATCTTGAAACTCTTGACTTAAGTATTCACCACCCCGATCGGATCAAAGTATTTTAATACTTTTGCCAAGCTGTTTCTCTACTTCATTTCTGAACTCTTTGAATTTCTCAAAAGCTTCAGATTTGTGTTTCATCAAGAACACATACCCGAATCGTGAGTAATCATCGATAATGGTAATGAAGTAGCTATAGCCTCCTTGTGCAAGAGTTGACATTGGTCCACATACATCAGTATGTATTAGACCAAACAATTCTCCCACTGGTTTACCTTTTCTGGAAAAGGGTAATTTGGTCATCTTGCCTTTTAAGCATGATTCACATGTATCAAATGAACTGGGTTCAAATGATTCCAGAATTCCACATCGGTGTAATTTGATCATGCGTTTCTTACTTATATGGCGAAGACGACAATGCCACGTATAGGAGTCTATTTGATTATCTATTCGAGCACGTTTGTTGCTAACTTCGATATTGAAAATATCACCGGATAAATCTAACGTGTAGATACCATTGCATAATATTCCGGTCCCATAAAGAACATCATTTAAAGTTATGTAACAACAATTGTTACTAAAAGTTAAATGGTAACCCTTTTCATTCAAGCATGAAATAGATACAATGTTCTTTATTAACGAAGGAACAAAATAACAATTATCCAATTCTAAGACACGTCCAGTAGGGAGCTTTAGCAAATATGTTCCGATGGCAACAGCAGCAATCTTTGCTCCATTTCCAACTCGCAAATTCGTTTCTCCCTTGACGAGTCTTCTTCTATTCCTTAGCCCCTGTATGTCATTACATATATGTGAGCTACACCCAGTATCCAGTACCCAGGTATCTGAGGAAATAGAGTGACATTCAATAACGAAGATACCTGAAGAGGATGGGGCATCGGATGCCTTCTTCTTCAAGGACTTAAGATAAACCTTGCAGTTTCTTCGCCAGTGACCCTCCTTGCCGTAGTGATGGCAAGTGCCTTTTGGTGTCTTTTTGGCCTTTTTCTTCTTTTTTTTATTCTGTTCATTGGCCTTCCTCTTAGAACCTTTCTTCGAGGAATCAACTAACAGTACCGTCTTCGAATCCTGCTTTACAGAAGGCTCTATAGTCTTCAGCAGGTTGAGCAACTCAGGAATGGTAGTCTCCAGCTTGTTCATCCGATAGTTCTTCACAAATTATGAATAACTTTTGGGCAAACAATGCAGAATTAAGTCAATACTTAGTTCATGATCCATTGCAAAACCGAGTGTGCTCAGTCGCTCAATGTACCCCAACATCTTTAACACAAACTGTGAGGCAGAAGTGCCTTCCTGCATCCTAGAGGTGAAGAGGAGTCTGGAGACTTCGAACCTTTCGGATCTCGCCTGCTCTTCAAATAACTCATGAAGATGGAAGATGATGGTATAAGCATCCATATGCTCATGCTGCTTTTGCAGCTCATGTACCATAGAGGCTAGCATGATGCAACTCGCAAGTTCAGAATCGGTCACATGTTTCTGATAGGCCACTAGCTGGTCTGGAGTTGCACCTTCTGGAGGATGGTTGGGAAGTTGATCTTCAAGGACATAGGCAAGCTTCTCTGCCTTGAGGACTATCCTCAGGTTTCGAACTCAGTCCATGAAGTTTGGCCCAGTCAGTTTATTGGTGTCCAAAATGGAACGCAAATTCAGAGAAGACATGATCGAGTGATTATCCTAGAAATACAAATTGAGCTTATGTGAGAAGAATGATTAAAGAATGTATCAACATACATTAATAAAAAATCCTATTTATTTTTCAAATTGAATAACCCTTTTTATCAATTCGGGAGATCGTAGGAACATCTCCAAATAGGTTGATATCCAACCATAGATAAGAACAACCATGACTGTGGCCATCAAGTTATTCTTAGCTATGAAGGTAGGTAATTATACCGATTACATATCACATATATGTAACTATCACTTTATGCTATCAACTAATTGAATGTTTGCATAAATCGTTCAGTTGTTAACTCATTAACAAGTATGCAACAATATACATAGCACCCAACTGCACCTCTCTTTACATCGACCTTGGCTGTGGCACAACAAATCGATGTTCCAAGCTTAAGGCTGACCCATTAATCAAGAAATAGTTTTAATATGGTTGGAGCTCATTCAACCGTTTAGTCAGGCTTGGATGTGTCCAACAACCAAAACTAAGGATTGACCTCTGACTCCAACTATATTAATCATAAACTAATTCCATGGTTTGAACATGTTGAGGTTCAAGCCGGGCATGGATGCGTCCATCAACCCAAACGAGAAACAAAACTCCGGTTCTAACCATATTAATGGAAGGTGTTGGCCTTAATATTTTGTAAGGGGTTTTGGGTCTCATCTTTTCTTTTCTAAGCACATTCATGACATATAATTATGTCATGTACTAACGATTTCCTTAATAAAGTATGTATGTGACTTAATTTATCAAGTCTCATTAATTGAATTAGGCACCGGATTTCCTAATTCTAATTTCCATACTTTATTCAAGGAATTGTTTTGGGAAACAATTTCCTAAATTGTAATAATCAATTTCGGAAATAATATGTTTAAGACTTTGATTTCTCTAAATCAAATCTTATTAAATTAAGAGACAAATTCCCTTAATTCAACCACATATTATTTTCATGAAAATCTCATTTAAGAAAACTCTATAGGAAACCATTTTCCTAATTAATTTTGGAGACAACAATATGTAAGAGCATCACCTCTTAAATCAAATAAGGAAATTATCCTAAATTTCCAAGATTTGATCACATATTTTATTTATGGATTAATTAATTACAACAAATTATTTTCTAAGGGTGGCTCCCCGAGGCTCAGATACCCAAAGAAAAGAAATTTGTCGTAAATCCAATTTGGTCCGCTCCCCGAGGCGTAACCAAATTAAACATGACAATTTTATTCAAAATGGGAAATTAAATTACAACAACTAACTTTAAATTGGACGGCTCCCCGAGGCTCAATCCAAAATAAAGAATTTTGTTAATAATTTAAAACCAATTTGAATTTAATTGTCAATTAATGATCCATAAATTTGTCTAGACTTTCTTGAAAAAGTGCCCAAAATTGCGTGATTTCATAATAGGTTTTCAGAATAATTGTAAGTTTCTGGTACAAAGAAAACATACATATTTCCAAAATTAGAAAATTTCTAAAATTGGAAATTTCCAAAATTGGAAAGTTTCCAAAAATGGGAGGTTTTCACAATTATCATAAAATTTCAGAAACTAGGATATTTCAAAAGTTTGCGAAATTTCATGAGGATTTCCAAACATTGAAATTCCTAAATTTAAAATTTATCATAATTGGAAAGTTTCCATAATTGGAAAATTTTCCAAAATTGAGATCATGTCAAAGTTTTTCGCAAAATAATTATATGATTATGTCGAACACTAACTGGCTCTGATACCACTGTTGGAACCGAGTGCATGTTGACATGGATACGGGTTCGTAATTTTAAAAAATTAATTACATGCAGCGGAAGAATTAGCATAAATAATTTCTCAAATTATTTTAACCATGTATCTAGCATGCAACCTTATAATGTGTGGACATGATCATAAATTAAAATTTTGCAGAAAGTAAACTAATTTACTCAATACCTCGCGTAACTCGAAGTAAGGGACGAGATCCAACCGTAGCGTCCCTTGGAAGCTCCACCTCTATTCGCGTCCACGCCGAGTTCTCTTCGGGATGACTTCGCAAAGCCACGAGTTTCGTGCCGACGAGAACTACTAGATTCTCCAAAGGCACGACAAGAATATCAAGAGAGAGATGGAAAACTAACCACCAAAAGAAAAACGGAATCAAGATTCCGGGAGGAAGGAAGGAGTCGCGCCCCGCTTCTTCTTCTTCTTCGGCCTCTTCTTGGTGGTGGCTCACGGCAAGGGAAGGGGGGTAGCCGGCCCTAGAGGTGAGAGAGGGTGCCGGCCCTAGAGGAGGGATAGGAGAGAAAGAGAGAGAGAGAGGGCTTGCTACTTGATCTCTTGATTGGAATTCAAGCCTTGCCTTGGTTCCTTTATATAGTAACCTCTCCATTGCCAAGTCTCCCCTTTAATGGAATAAATTTTCATAAGAAATTTATCTTATAAATTTTCCTATGAATTATTCCGTTATGCCAAGTTTTATTATAACTAACTTTATAATAAAACAAACACATCTCACCTTTTATTATGGAATAAATTTTCACAAAAAATTTATTATATAAATTTTTCTTATCATGGAAAAATCAATTCATAATTGATTTTATAAAATAAAATAAACCAATCCAAGGTTTATTTTAATTTCCATGAAAATAAATTTCTTTATATAAATTTCTTTATATAAATTTATTTATCCATAATTTTATAAAACAAATCGCGCTTGATTTATTTTATAATTTAAACCAAATAAATTGTTTTCCCTCCTTGTTGTGGCCGGCCAAACCAAAGAGGGTGGGGACCCTCTTTGGCCGGCCAAACCAAGCCGCCTCCTAGCGAATTAAACTCATTTAATTCGTCCAATAAGCCTTCAAAAGACTTAGCCATTTTAAGCTTCCGATGCGCATCTGATAAATTCGGATTCGACTTATTTCTCTTGATCGGAAAATCTAATTTTCAACTCGTTTTAAATCCCTTGGATTACTCGTAGTGCGTGTGACTAAATAGGCTTTCGATTTATGTTGGCCGTCTATAATCAACCAATTATAGAACGATCATGAGTGGCACCTAGTAGTACATCATGACCCCCAATTAATCGAAAGATCAACGGTTGACCTCAGAAATAATTCTGAAACCCTTCAGCAGCTATACTGAGTCGTGCCTTATTCCCTTCACCATCTTATACCCACTTAGTTCAGGACACGGTCTATGTGTGTCAGTCCCCACTAGGCTGACTACGTCACACCTAGCCCAAGTAGTGTCTTTCTCGTCCAACAGATTCTAATTACTCTCATGTTTCTGAGAGATTCATACTCGGAACATGTGATGCTCTGGCCAGAGGCTTCGAGTAACAATCCGACGATAGGCCTTGGGTATACATCTCCTCGCAAGGAGTGGTGAATCCTTTGTAGGCTGTTCAAACATCTTCGGGCACTTCGGCTTATACCCAATCATCCTGGGTCCACACCTCCTTGGAGATGCTTGCTTAAGATGTCAAAGTATAAGTCTTCATGACCAAGATGACTTGAACACCACAAGTCAAAGGAACATCGCACTTAAGCTGCAGTATGAACTTCATTGACATATCTATATGTAGATTACCATATGAAGTTTTACAGCTAGTCACTCCAATGAACTAGTTCCCTTAACTAGCATTCATGTTTATCTCCGGACATCCCAATGTCACCAGCCAGTGAGAATCAGCTGATTAGAGAATAACCCATGCTAGTCTCAACAGAATTGATAGTGTCCGTATTTATCAATTCATCGACTAGGGACAATTTCATTACTTCACAATTGCACATGTAGAGATAATCACTAGTTGTGAATTCATCACAAATTCTCTCATGCTGTGAATTGTATTGCGGACATTCAGTGAATGAGTTTAAGATCTCAATCAAATACACAAACATGTACACTCAAATAGTGAATATTCATTTATTAAAGTAAATGATTACAATCATAAGGCGATTGCCTTAGAACACTTCTCTCATATTACTAACATCATCAACCCGACTCACCAGGACACGGATTCCATCATTAATCAACAACACATCATATTATTAATATTATCTCCTAACTTATCCGGCCTATCAATCTAACAGAATAGATCTCGCCCATTGGTAAATCAAAGAAATAATAATTAATAATATATGCCGGTTATTATATCTGGATTAAGGGATCGTACACTATAATAAAATCTGAGGTCTTATCCAATTATCGAGTTATTACAAATTGGATAACCTCGGGTTTCGGTCATGCTCAATGTACTCAAAGCACACTAGTGTAATCCTATGGTCAAGACCAA